>PYHX02000494.1:57419732-58019732 GCA_004302925.2 Cochliomyia hominivorax | reverse complement strand
TTTTTAATGTCAATTGTTCAAATAAGTTCAGCATATCAACCGGTGTTTCTCTCTCAATACTTTCATTAATTTCATCAATCATAATATTGATTTGCTTATGGAAGATGGGGAAAAATGATAACAAATTTAAATTTGAAAATGCCTTATTCATTAATTTGCGTATTAGACTCCAGCGGGGTTCTATAAATAAAATTTTAGAAGACTTGCACATTTATATAGATTTTATACACAACTACATTTAACTTACCTCTTCTAGTTACTAGACCTAATCCCAGTACCCATGTCATACCATTCATTGCAATTGTTGGCTTGTTAATACAATTTTTCGATGAGAATATTATTTCTATTGTATTGGGATCTGATGTAAGAAAAATCGGTATTGGACCAACCCAAAAAATACTATTTGGTCCATATTTAGCACCAAAATTAAAAAGGATTTGCATTGCATCTATAAGTAAACAATACGATGATAATTGTTGTGAATTATTATAATAACTTTATGGCTTTTGTGTATATTTTTATAAAATGTATATTATTAATAGAGTAAATCATCTAAGATCTCATAGAGATAATACATTTTTCATGTAAATGTTGTAAGCACTTTACAGGTCGCAATTTTTGAGATATCTGAATGTATGTTGGTACATATTATTATTTAGGCCCAACAACTAAGCCTTTTGAAACAGACCAATTTCGGTCTAATATTTCAGGTACCTCTTATACAAATATCCTCCCGGAGTAAGGTTTTAAACTCATAAGAGTCGAAAGTATAACGAAATTTAACAGTCTTATGATATGGATATAGTATGTTGCTTTTCATAGCTTCCATACGAACTCCCCATCCGCATATCACTTTGAAGAGCATAAATCTCACACCTACGTTGGTATCGTAATAATACATGGACAAATTAAGATAGCTAAAAACCAAACTTGTTGTGCAAAATTATACAATGTTCAGTCCATAATTTCCTGTAGCTCCCATTTGACCCTCACAAAAATTCATTTGAAAATGCATAAATTTAAAATAAATGTTATTTTCACAATACTGTACTGCACACTAAATCAAGATATTACATAATCACATAGACGGGCGTAACCGATTATAACATTTTAGCTTGTTCTTAATATATATTTTTTGTATATTAAAAATTTAACCAACTTTTTATATTTATAAATTTCCCCCAGCCGCGTAACGTTTCCAATTTATTTGATGGAAATTTAAAAGCCAAAATCACGAAATCTCTTAGACACCAACGATTTAAAAGCCAAACGATTAGAATTGTAACGATTATAAAAGTTATAAATTCCATTATAACGATCTCTTAAGTATCTCAAAACTATCTGAAACATTTGAACTATTTCCAATTTTATTTATATAGAGAAAATTTATTTAGAATTTAATTACTAAATTGGGAATGTTCCCTTAAGAAAATATATATTCTAATTATTGGAACCAAAGGTTAATTTTATTAATTAGTATTAATTTAATTGATTAACACAAATAAAAAAATAAATTGTCGATTACATTAACTTTATAATAAATGTGGTCAACTAAAATAGTATTTTTTATACCCTCCACCACCACAAGTGGTGAACAAATCGGTTTATTATATTAAAAGATATAGACAAACCATTCTAAAAATTACCAAAATCGGTTCAGTGGAAAAAAGTTATGGTCAAAATGATAACTAATTTTATCACTCAATAAATCTTCCTGTGCCACATTAAAAAAATTAAAGAAAAAAAATTAACATATTATGGGTGTATATGTGAGAGTGTATGTGCGAAGCATACCGTTTTTATTTCATATGTATTTGTAGTAGAGGGTATTGAAGATTCGGCATAGCCGAATATTTCTTTCTTACTTGTTAATGGTAATTTAATTTAATTTAATTATTTATAATGGGTTGGTGAGCCATTGTTGTGGATTACTTAAAAATACGGTCTGACATTTAATCCACTATTTCTTAAGAAGATCAGAATCAGTTTCTTCCAAATTTGCTTCATTTTAAGGATTATATATTATAATGTTATTATAATTTAGTCTTGGACATTATTGGAATTAACCTTATGGGTCCACAAAAGTTCTTATAAATTGGCTTCTTCCATTTTAGTTTTATCTATTCGTTAAATGTCTAGGAAGATTTCCAAACTTTCTTAATTCGCGAAAAATTTTATATGATACGGCTTGATTGATTCTTGTTTTATAAGATTAATCTGTCTTTTGGTTAATTTTGTATCTCTCCAAAGTTTTCAAATTAAGTATTTTCTTGATCGGGCAGATACGTTCCCTTAAGCATCTCTAAACGCTATAAAATTTATCGATTAAATTAGAAAATTTTGCAGTAAAATATAATTCTTTTCATTAAAAACATACATTTTTTTATCAGAAACATAAACTTATCATGTTTTACTTTTTGGAATTTTTTTAAAAGCACTTGTAAATTGCTGCGTTTATTGAAATATTCCACATAAAATATCATCCAGATCACATGAATGAGACAAACATCAAGACTTGTTTACTTTAAAAAAGGTACCGTTAAGTTGCCTCTTAATTAAAAAACTTCAACTTTATTTTTGAATGAGAACAATAAGGATAAAACAGGAATAGAGAAAAATAAATAAGAATGCTTAATTTGTCTATGCCGAATCTTCACTACCCTCCACACAAATGCATGTGAAGTAAATCTGTTACGTTTCGTATATATACACTCACACATATAAAATATTTATTGGAATGGTAATAAAGTACATGTGACCTTTTATTATGACAAAATTTCGTTTTTTTAATTATAAATTTTTTTCTGGTAATGAAGAGTTAATTTTTTGGTAGAATAACTGTCAGTTTCTGTTTGTTGAAATAATTTGAATTTTTTTTTTCCCGAATTTTGAGGTTGTCTTAGATATCGGACTATAACTTTTTTCCAATGAACTGATATATATATATATAGTTTTAAACAGCATACTGCTTAGGACAATAACAAACAATGCGGAGGACTTAATTGAATTGTCTTGAGAATAATTTCAACAGCAATAAATAGACTTATGCTTTATGAGTTCTGATTCCTGTTTGGCGTCGCACACGAAATTACAAATTTAATATACCGTCACCACCAATTGAAGTGGTGAAGGGTATAAAATAACATGCCTTAATATGGGTTAAAAACTAATTTCGAATTCGCTGAAAATGTAGGTTGTTATTTAAGAGATATCTAAATTTGGGATACGAAATTTGGTAGGTAACAATATTTTGTTTTACGCACAAAAATTATTGAAATCGGTGATGATGGATATGTTATTTCCCCTCAGTTCCCATACAAACATTTCTCCCGAAATAAGATTTTAAGGACATAAAAGTTCTAAAAGTGACTTTCATTTTACCAAAATTTAGCACAAATAAATCTTACAATATTCTACACTGATGTGCTAAACTATATGAGAATGGGTCTGTTATTCCTCATGGGTCAAATAGGTCAAATTATTTTCTAATTTAGACTTTAGTGAGCATAAACTATATAAATTTAAATGAGATTCGAACATTAATACTATAAATAACCAACAATGTGGTATAGGGCAACAAATAGTCGGACTTGAGCGACTATAACTTATTACTTATTTGTTATTGATGGAAATAGTCTACAATGATATTTTTTATTGATCAGTGAGCATTTATCTCCAAGTAACGATAATTTGTTAAAGCGTTAATTTTTTAAGTTATTATTAATATTGGAACTAGTGTATTCAGAAATCGAAACGGGAAACCGGTTAACCGGTTTTTTGTATAACCTAAAACCGGCCGGTTTCGAAAAATTTTTATTTTTAAAATATTAGACATGCCGTTTTTTTCAGTTGGTTAACGGGATTTAAAGCTTTTTACTTAAATATTCAGCTTAATTTTTATATATTCCGCCATGACTGAGAATATATAATTTTTTTCATATCATATTCTGAGTAGATTTTCTATATCCGTATGCTTTAAACATAATCACGTCAATAAAAATCATTAAGTGAAATTCAGCAAGAATTCAGCAAAATTCATTTTTAGGTAATGAGATACAGGGCCATATATATATTATTACATAATCAAAAATTGAAGAAAATCTATATTTAAAAGAAATTAGTATAAATACGATGCCAGAAATCACAAACAAAACATGTAAGAATGCTATATTCAGTTTCCGAATCTTCAATACCCTCCACTACAAATTCGTGTGAAGTTAATACGTTAGGTTCCATAGATGTACATATACACAAATGCACTCACAAATGTGTTTAATATATATCACAGAAATACTTAATGAGTCATAAAATTAGTTATAATTTTGGCTAAAACTTTTTTCAACTGAACTGCATTTTTTCTACTATTCCAAATTTCATTGAGCTCTGTAAATTTTTGTGGATATGAGCAGACAGAGAGATTGACGAAAATCGACTGAGATTTTGATTTGATGTAAGAATATATACATTATGGGGTCTGAAATAATTCATTCTTAGCGTTACTCATAGAATGACAAAGTTAATATACTCTCTCTCACCTGTATTGTGGAGCGTATAAAAACAAAAAAATATGCTTGTTATAAGCTCAAAACTGTTTTTCAGGAAGGGGTCTTATGTGGGAGCAACAGCCAAATTTGGACCAAGATTGTTCATATTTATAATATACTTTGATTATTGTTAGAAAAATCATTGTGCTAAATTTTAATGGAATTGATCTTTACTTAAATGTTTTATAAACTCAAACCGTTTTCCGGGAAATCCCGTTATAAGGGAGCTATAGGAAAATTTGGACCTATATAGGGCAAAATAAAATAATATCTTCAGAACAGTTAGCAAAATAATTGTGTCGAATTTCAATGGAATTGGTCTTTATATAAGCGTTTTATAAGCTGAAAACTGTTTTCAGCTTGGGGGCCTGATATGGGAGCTACATCAAAATATGGACCGAGATTATTCTAGTTAAAAATATACTTTAAAAATTGTTAAAAAATGCATTGTATCGAGTTCCAATGGAATTAGTTTTTATTAATTTGTTTTATAAACTCAAACCCGGGCGTTATATGGGAGCTATATCAAAATATGGACCCATGTTAATAAAATTTATAAAATGTATTTAAAATAGTTAGAAAAATAATTGTGCCAAATTTCAATAGAATCGGTTCAAATTTAAAAGTTTTATAAGCTATAATTCATATCTTAAAAATTGGGGCCCATATAACCCAAAGAGTGTAGGGTGTATCAAAATTTTGCATATCTATATACCTATAACTTTTATCCTATTAATCAGATTTTGATAATGAAGCACGTGCAATTGTATGCTAAAATTAATTTTTTGTTTAAGTCCAATTTTATTTTTAGAAGAAATAAGAAGAGTTCATTTTCGGAATTTTGAGTTTGATTCAGATATCGGCCTATAACTTCCTTGCTTATAAACCGATATTGCTGGTTTTAAATAGCGAACTGCTTAGGATAATAACAAACGATGTGACCATGTGACGTGAGAATATTTCCAACAGACAGACAGACGGACATAGATAAATCGACATAGTTTTTGATTTGATGCATTAATATATATATACATTGTAGGACTGAGATGATTCCTTCTTGGGGTTACACACGGAATGACAAACTTAATATACCCTCACCACTTGTGGTGGCGGAGGGTATAAAAACTTGTATAACCCACCCATTTAACGCATTATATAGACCATGAATAATTTGATGAAATTTGTTACAAATGATTATTTAGATATAAATAATACCAATTTTAATAACGATGGAACCATTATTTCATCTTCATTCCATATAAAGGTATATGTTTCTTTATTGGTTAAACTCTAAAGTTCTATTAAATAATTTCAAAATCAAACGAAACCGGTTAACCGTTTTTTTTTTTTTTTTGCATAAAACCATGTTCGAAAACACTTGTTTGAAAAAACCCATTTTTCGCATAACTCAAAAACCGTGTTTCTGAAAATCACTAATTGGAAAAATAGTATGGAAATAATTGATTTAATTAATTTATTAATTGCAAAAAAGTAATTTGCTAAATTGTTAGTGACGTTTTTAGATCAATTTAAAACGAATTAATTATTCAATATTTTAAAACGTTTTACCACGTTCCAAAGTAAATTCTTTAATAGAAATAAGAATGCGCTATTCGGCTATGACTCCACCACAAATGCGTGTGAAGTAAATACATTACATACAATGTACGTATACATACACTCACATATTAAAAATAACACAGAAACACTTAATGAGTAATAAAATTGGTAACATTTTTGACTACAACTTTTTTCTACCAAACCGATTTTGATAATTTTTGGAACGATAATGAAGTAAATATAACTTTATGTTATGACAAAATTTTATTCCAATTTGTCGATATCTAATTGACAGTTTTACGAAAATTCTTCGCTGGAACTTAGAGGTTGCCTCAAAATCCCATCTATTTCTGAACCGATTTCGCCGTTTTAAATAGGAATTGATTTCTTTTGTCACAACTACAAAAATCTTTTGAGAAAATTTGATTACTTTTGGGTCCTACATTTTTCTTCAACGTTTCTTCGAGCAAAAATTTTTTGAACAGGGAGTTACGAAAAATATGTTAAACCATACATTTTAGAAAACTTGACTTCAATTTGCGTTTTCTGTCTTTAGACTTTTAATTTACAGCAGCGTTGCCGTTAGAAATGTTTTTGCTGCATATTATTAAACCTACATCTGCGTATACACATCGTACTAAATAATCTAAGCACTACGTTTGGACCATTCTCACAACCTGAACCAGGCTCACTGCCAACGGAAAAATTCTTTCGGTACTTTCTAATAATACTGAAATCAGTTTCACGATAGACCTTTATTTGATTTTTTTGGTCACTCAATTAAACCTGATTAGCAATATATTAATTGTTTAACATTAAACATAGAAACTGACATCTTTTACAAGGGTCAAAAATCAATTAATACTTTTGTTAAAAGTTTTATTAAAATAACGTGTGTTAATATTTTTTGAATCTCATTCCTTATGTCAATAAATAAAAAACAAGTAAAATTTTTTTGTGGTATCAACATACTGTATATTTTAGTTATAACCTCGTATTTACTGAACCGATATTGATACTTTTGGAAAGGTGATGAAGTATGTATTTGGTGATAAATTTTTAAAATTTATTACTTTTAATAAAAATTCCTAATATTTTTACGGTTGTATCAGATATTGGTTTTGGTAAAGTTTTACTTAATTCGGTCCATTTGTTCGCAAGAAACTAAAAGTTAAATATTTCCCCAATCATGACTTGTTGTTATGTTGTTGAGTACAAAAATATATTATATTGATTCTAAAAATTCCGTTAAGATATCAAAACAATTGAAAGTATAATGTTTTGTTATACTTGAACTCTTCGTTTCACGAAAATTTGTGGTTCGTCCTCTAAATGTAATACGATGTGATTATGAAATTTCAAATTTTCATATTTAAAATCGGTGCTAAATATAAAACGTTTAATAAGTTTTGACAAAGTAATTTTCATAAATAACATGGCGTATTTCTGACCTAAATGATGAAAAGAAATTCAGAATTATTTAAATCATTATTTTTATTTATATTCGTTGGATATTTACCAATACAAAATCTCAATCCTTTAGTGAAGGGTATAAAAGAGTACGGATGCTTTGTTGCAAGATTTGAGGGTAAGAAGTTATCTGGATTAAAGACTTCTGCATCATCACCCCAGAGATCTTTCCGACGATGCAAACGAAAGATATCAATTGCAACACAAAAACCAGGCGGGAGTTTTATATTATTTATAGTGGTATTGCCTTCACCTATCTCTCGTACTACAAACGGAACAACGGGAGTAACACGCATTGTTTCATTCATTATCATCTCCAAATAGGTCAACTGATTCAATTGTTCTATAGACAAATTTTCATCATTCTGATCTATCGAAACACTATTGATTTCTTGATACGCTCGCTCTTGATATTCTGGATGCATGGCCAACATTAGAATCGTCAGGTATAAAGCTTTGGAAGTAGTATCATACGCAGCAGCAAACAATTGCATCAATTCACCAGGTAGCTCATTCATTGTCAGTACATTTTCATCAATACCATTTAAAGCATAATCAAGACCACTTTTCACTTTGGGAAACTCTTTGGAATGTGTTGTATCACCTTTCAGTAAAATATCTTAGGATTCATTAATAATTTCCTAAATATAGCTTTGGCTCTCATTGCACTTTTAAATCTGGTGAATTCAAATATTTTACGTATAATAAAGAGTTTACAAAACACTTCAATACAAGCACTGCCCGTATAATCCATAATACTAGAAAAATACATTTTATTAACCCTCGATTTTTGGTTTGAAATTATCGGTCTTACTCATGAAAATAATGCGTCAGTGTAACGTATCAATCTTGTAGGTATTTAAATCTCTTTTTAAAATTGTTAAAATTTTAAGAAAAAATTGGACTTACTTGAAGCGGTTTTTAATGTCAGTTGTTCAAATAAGATCAGCATATCAACCGATGTTTCTATAAACAAAGTTTATATAGATTTTATTCACAACTACATTTAATATACCTCTTCAAGTTACTAGTCCTAATCCCAGTACCCATGTCATACCATTCATTGCAATTGTTGGCTTGTTAATACAATTTTTAGATAAGAATATCGTCTCTATTGAATTGGGATCAGATGTGAGAAAAAACAGTATTGGTCCTGTCCATAGCATACTATTTGTCCATATTTAGCGCCAGCATCAAAAGTGGATTGAATAATATTTACACATAAATAATGTATTATCTCTTGGCATTTTGTACATCCAGAAAATAGATAAGAAAAATTCGGATATTCTGAATCTTCAACACCCTCTTCCAAAAACACACTCACAAACTTATTCAGTACATAAAAGATTTTCTTAAATATAATACGGGTAAAAAAATTTTGTTATATTTTTGGCTATATTTTTTCACCTGAACCGATTTTTATTTTTTGGAATGGTAATGAAGTACATACTACTTAATATTATGACAAAATTTTATTCTCACTTGCAGATTTATATTTCTTAACTTGAACTAAGAAGTTGCCTCAGAGATCGCTCTATATCTTCGAATATGCTGAAAAGATTTTGATAGTTTTAAACAGGAATCTTTTCATGTCAACTTCAATTGAACTTTGTTAATTATTGTGGATGTGAACTTATCAACAAGAGACACAAGAGATAGCTAAATCGATTCAGATTTGATTTGATGCAAGAACTTAAATTCATAATGGGTTTATAGATTATTCTTTCTTTGTATTACAGATAATATGTCAAAGAAAGGATTTTATATATTGAAAGCATTTAGTTATATTCCAAACTTTTATAGAATCGGTCGACATTAAAGAACGTTATCCGGAAGTAGTTATTATATAATAGTAATAACCAAATTTGGCCCGATAAATTTAAAGACAAAATTTAAATTTAAAGACAAAAAAACATCCTATCAAATTTCAATAATACTGGATCAATTTCGAGAGTCTTATATGATTGAAACAGTAAACAGCGGCTATAGCAAAATATGAACCGATGTTTGCGAAAAGAAAGGAGCACATTTTCAAGACGATTTTATAATATAAGATTCATATTAGAGTGTTAAAGTTTTATAAGCTAAAAATTTTGCACCACCATTCGAAAATTAACTGAAACGTGGTTTCCTCCAAGTAATTATCGTAAGATTCTAACATCTCATTCAATAAAAGCAAAAATGATGATCAAAATGTTATGATGGACCGTCCAAATTACTTTTAGCTCCCATATAACCATCACATGAAAATTTAAATAATTTCCGAAATACAGAAATTTAACCTAAATTTATAATCATACTTATGGACTACATTCTTAGGCAAAAATCGGAAAATCAATTTATGCGAGAGTCGTTCATTGATTTTTGTTACTTATAATTTATAACCAACAAAATATTATCTGGTCGGACTTGTCCGACTACAAGTTTTTAATTGTTTCAATTCAATTACTGAATCAATTATTTTTCACTAAAATAAAAATACAAAATTTTATCGATAAAGTGGAAATTTTCAATGAAAGTTTCTCTCGTATATCAAATTTTACCAACTTTTTGTATTTGCAAATTTTCCCCAACCGAGTAACGTTTGCCATTTATTTGATGGAAATTTAAAAGCCAAAATCACGAAATCTCTTAGATCCCAACGATTTAATGTTATGTTATAAGTTCTATTATAACGATCTCTTAAGTATCTCAAAACTATCTGAAACATTTTTAATAATTTCAATTTTATTTATACGGATACAAATTTGTAGACTTTAATTGCTAAATATTTCGTAAAGGAAATTAATTTATTCTAATTACTAAGAAAATTATCTAATTAACATTTAGTATTATGCTTATTAGGGTGGGTCGAAAAAAAGTTGTGGCAATCAATCCACTAAGATTAAAGAATATTTTCAATTTTCAATAATGCAAAAATATGTTTTTTGTCTCGCCTCATAATACAGCACTTTTTGTTGTTTGCATATAGCGCCACCATTCTAAGTACGATCGGAACAAGTTATATATTGTTGTTGATGATTTGAAAATGTCAACATTTTTTCCTTTAATAGTTTTTGAATCCGACATCATCTTCTAGTATTCACATTTGGACCTTCCAACTATTTATATATGGGGAGAATCACAATTTACGACACGGGTTTTTCGATCATAAATGAATTTTATGACGTATTGGAAAATGTTCATTCATGTTTGTGATGGTATGAATCATGAACAACAATATATAACTTGTTCCGATCGTACTTAGAATGGTGGCGCTGTATCCAAAGAAAAAAAGAAAAAGGGTTGTATTTTAGGCGTGGAAAAAATAATTTTCTGAAAACAGCATCAACTATTCTTTCATTATAGCAAAACAATTCTTTTTGTGTGGATATCGACCCACCCTAATTTTTATCTATCTTCTATATACATTAAAATTATTTGTTTGTATATGTGTATGTTTGTTTTTGATGATATAACGATTATACCGATTTTGTTGAAATTTTCAGATTGTATTCCGGTATGCCTGGAAGAAAACACAGGCTACAATTTTTAGAACGAACTAAAGGTGTTTTAGAAGTAATAGGAGCAGGGCGACTGGTAACCTCCATACAAAACAAATATAAATTTATGAATATAGAAGGAACTATTGCAGAGAAAGTTTAAAATTTTTGTAGCAGAATGATTCTGCTGCGAGAAGCTTCATCGCAAAAAATAGTGAGTTTAAAAACAAGGGGAGAGGTAGTTCCATACAAACCAGAAATTCTTTATTAATGGTCAAATGAATTCTTACAGAAAGAGTTTTAAGTTTTGATACGAAACACTTTCTAAAGAAGCTATTTTACTGGTCAAAATGTAGAGCCGATAGGTTCAGGAGGAGTGGTACCTTCCATGCAAAGCGAATTAATAAAATGAAAAATTCAGAACGTACAAGAGCAGGCGGGAAATGTGAGCGAAAATTAATTGTCGATTATCTGAAAAATTATTTCGGCAAAAATCGTCCAACTCAGGAAAATCTCCGTTGCATGAAATTTTTTTTACAAGAATGAGGAGAATTTTTATGCAGCAAAGCACTCTGGGTAAAAATTATTAATAAGTATAAATTATTTAAGATAATTTGTTTTATTAGAAATAAATGTAAGTAGGCACGATTAAATTAAAATAGTTAATTAAGCTTTAAATTACAGTAATGAAATTAAATTAACAATAAATACTCAACAATATACTATTATACACTGGTGCATATATCTATTAACGCACATTAATTTTTTAAAGTATTTAAAATAAGCCCTTGTTGTAGACTTCCGCAAAAGATGGTCTGGAATTTCATAAGAATATCGAAAACAATTATACTCAAACTTGTTTTATCGCTTTGGGCAATATTTGAATAAACAATTTCTCCATTGGGTTAAAGTTTGGATTGCAAGACGGCAGTCTAACAGAGATATATTATGTTTATTAAAATAAAGTGATATGGACTACTTTGAAACATGTACCACAGCATTTTCTGGCTGGAATATACAAACTTTATCCATTTTTTCATCCACAGAGGAAGGGAAGTGCATATCCCAGCTTTTATTTTTGTTGGAAGAAAATCATAACATCACTACCGCCGAAATCACGTTTTGACATCCGAACATAATTTGATAGCAAATCATGCTCATAGCATGCGTATGAGTCAAGATCATCTAAATGACATTTTTTCGATAGAGAAAAATACCCTTTTCCACTTTATTATTATTTTTTGATGTATTGTCTACAAGATATTTGACCCATTACACATTTCTTGTGTGGGTAGCTAATAAATGTAGATGTATAATCATGACCTGACAGTTCAAGCTTTGACATTTTTTGGTCCTCAAAAATCTAAAGAAAATATTTAAAAATTGACGAAATTCCAATATATGCATACATGTACATATATAGTCCGGAAGGAAAGTAAAAAAAATAATTTTTATTTGTATTATCATCTATTTGAAAAAATACCATTTTTTTCTAATGTTTTAAAACCTGAATAGAACTCACCAAGTTCAATAAACTATAAAGAATAGAATCTCTTAAACTAAGAATCTCTTAAACTGTATGGTCAAAATCTCTTAACTAGAAGATCTTCATATTCTTTAAATCAAAAGTAAATTATAAGAAGAACAACAGTTGAAGGGGATTTGATTTCTTTGGCTACTTTAAGAGCCACTAGTGGGAATCTTATGGTAAATGCAAGGCCGAATATTCGAAACAATGATATCAAAGACTTTTTATTTGGGTATTAAATCTCCACGCGGTTGATACGTTACAATGTTATAATAATTTTGTATCAATTAAATAATTAATTATACTCTTTGCGCAGAAGTTTGTAACGGGCGAAATAATTATAGTTTCCACCACTTTAAGTATACCGTTAAGACTGTGGTTTTATAGTTATAAATATGGCAAATTAAGGACACAAATACGTATTGTAAATTGTACCAAATTATACAAATATTGGTAAATTATTTTTCATGGATCCCATCAAACCACCTTCCAAATATCACTTTGAAGAACTTAAATCTGACATAAACGTTGGTATTGTGAAAGGAATTTGTCAAATTAGAATAAACATAAGATGTACAAAATTTAATATTCTGTTCCCGTATTAACTCCAGAAAAATACACTTCCAACGCACAAACCCACCATAAGTGTGAGTACTATAATAATAACATGCACTCTAAAGCATAAATTATCAAATAAATTTACCATTGCTTTTTTGTAACTATCAATTATAACAAATAATGTGGTGTAGGGTATTTAATTATTTAATTTTTTTATTTTAAATATCTTACTTGAATGTATTTTTTGACTTCGTGAAAAATTGTGTTTAATTTGTAACATTTATAGAACCTTAATTTCCGCAGAGTTTAGTTTTAGTTCAGTTCAAGTTAATTTCTAGTTCATCTCTAGTTTATCTCTTGATCATTTCTAGTTCTGCTCTAGTTCAGTTCTTGTTCAGTTCTAGTTCATTTCTAGTTCAGTGGTAGTTCAGATACAGTTCTAGTTCAGTTCTACTTCTAGTTCAGTTTTAGCTCAGTTTTATTTCAGTTCTTACAGTTCTAATTCAGTTTTTATCTAGTCCTTATTCAGTTCTAGATAAGTACTTGTTCAGTTATAGTTGAAATTACGTTCAATTGTTGTTCAGTTCTAGTTCAACTCTAATTCAAAAGTTTCTTCGAAGTTCAAACATTTATATAAATGTTTTCAAGATATTTTACCAATATCTGTGGGAGTTATTTCAATGAAGTTTTTATTGTGGCATATCGCTCCCTCGACAACAAGTAAGAATGTTATATTCGGCTATGCCTAATCTTTAATACCCCCAACCAATAATATTATGGAAATATATTGCACCAAAAGTATTATTATTCGTTCATTAGCTTAAACACCAATTACGGAACAAGTCCTCTATAATAACTTCAGTAAAATAAGGATATGTATTTTTAAATATAATAAATATTGGCACCGAGCTATACATTTATAGAGGAAAAATTTTCCTACATTAGGGGCAATATCCAGATACGAATAATAAAATCAATTATCTAGTTGTATGAATTTCAACGGAATTAGTTCATATTGAAGAAACTTTTAAGCTTTAAACACTATTCCTGGAAGTGCTGTTATGGAGATGCCAAAACCAATTATGGTCCGATAATTGTCACTTTAAAGACAGTATAAAAAAATTTGACCAGATTTAAAACCCTCTTCTGGATAGTTAGAACAATCATTGTGCTAAACTTCAATTGATTTGTATCATGTTTAAAAGTCTTATAAGTTTAAAATATTTTATGGGAACGGAACTAAAATAGCAGATGTAGCAAAATATGTACATTGTAGACATTTGCATCTTTATTTATAAGAGAAGAATACTTTTAGAATTTAATATTATTGAGGGAATGTTCCCTAAATAAAACAACATATTTATTAAAATTTGTTTTTATTTTTGTTTCAAACTAATAAGAAAATAAATTTTATAAAATTAAATTTTAATTCCAAAAATTATCAAAATCGGATCAGCAGAAAATAAGTTATAATTAAAAAATATAACTTATTTTATAATTCATTAAGTGTTCCTGTGTATACTTATAACCTACGCTACCATAGGTGATTAGGGTATAATGTGTTTCTGTTTAAGTTTATAACACTTAGACAGAAATATTGCTATCACTTTTTTATCTTTCCCCCGGTACTCAGAATCACTTTGTGATTCGATTTAACGATGTTCGTCCGTCTGGCTTGCTGTCCATGTAAACCTCGTGAACAAAATGCAGTTCACAATTTAATAGGTATCCCGATGAAACTTTTTTGGTCAAGAACATTATTACACCTATCGGATCTGTCCAATATTTCTCATAGGTCCTATACAACCTCTTAAAAATAACACTTTAAAGGGTATAAATCTCTCATATACATTGTTATTGTGATAATTATTGGTTAAAAAAAGATAAATATAAGCAAAAATCCATGTACGAAATTTAACGAGGGTCATTCCATACTTTCCTCTAGCTTCCGTATTATCATCCCAGAATAAGTCCTTTAAAACTTTTATATTTTTTGTATAAGTTTGTATCTGTATGTGTTAGTGTGTATTTACGAAACGTACTTATTTTACAAACATTTGTGGCCTGGAGGTAGAGGGTAATAAAGATTTGGCATAGCCGAATATGGCATTTTATTCATTGTGCTTTCATTTTTGGCATTATTTCCATAAAGTTTACTCGCCATATATAGCCACACGTTTCCCATTGGGTTTAAATCCGGCTGCAAACGGCCAATTCATATACAAATAGCTCGAAAACTTGAAGAGATAAATAACACATGTTAGAATGTTTTTAAAGCTATAAAGCATTTAACCTCCCTTCCGAAAACCACATTTAAAATTATTTTAAAAACTTAAGTCAAGTATATTACGAGGCGCAGTGTTCCCAACTCGGATCTGTAATTTTGGAATTTTTAAATATTTTTGTAATGAACTTTCACATGAACATGCTTAAGGTGTTTGTCTATTGGTTTGGAGAAGGTCATATTTCTAGTACATTCTGGGGCCGGGATGGGGATCAACAAAGTTGGGCACCTCAGATATGACAATTTAAAAAAAATCGCCATAATTTTATTAACGTTTTGTTTCTTTCTCTGTTCGAGTCCAAAAAAATTCTAAAATATAATCCGGATTCTGCACAAATTTCTTAATAATTTTTGTTCATATAACTTTGTGGCGTCAATAGAAATTTTGAAATAGAAATTTAGAAAAAAAATTGAAATTCTTTTCTGAAAAATTTTCCAATTGTTTTGGACTCTAAAAATGTTTACTTAATTCTGAAAGAATTTCTAACGCTAATGCATACAAAGCAAATCGGAGGACATTAGAGGAAATAGTTTCCCCGCAAGCCCTAACGGAATTTCGTTAATTGGTAAATATTTTTCTTTAGCTTTTTAAGCAGCAAAAAAAAAATGTCGAAGCCAGAATCGTAAAAAAAAGTACCAACTCAAGAAATCTGTAATGTGCCAAATCGGTAGGGTGAGCAATTTACTTAAAAAAGTTATTTTTTTAAACAAGTTTTCCAAGTATTGGAATTTTGGATGTTTTGGAATGAAAAAGTAGGAATAGTTTTATAGTCCTTCATTAAGGATATCTTCTTAAAATTTCTAAAAAATATTCATTTAGTCTTGTAGAATCTAATCAATGTCCAATATAAAAAAATTATATAAGGGAACCGACAATAAAAATTGGATCCCAACTTTTGAGATCCATTTCCGGACCCCAGGATAAATAATGACATATTTTAAATTACAGTGTCTAAATTTGACAGCCCAAAGGACCTTTTTGTTCGATTAGAAAAGATCCAAATTATGAAAAAATGCATAATCAGGGATGTTTCAATAGAAAAATTGGACGTAATATTAAACGTTCTGACATTTTGGTGCACGATTTGAGATCGAACGATGTTCAGATGCCAAATATCTTAACTGTATTTTCCCAACTGCATTTTTTGCAGTTGGCATATTTAATTTGTTTCGCTTCAACGAAATTTATTATTAATAACAAAATGCTGAAAGGTGCTCTTCTCTCTTTTATGGATGAAAAATAACAGCAAGACAATTCTGCCGAACATGTTTAAAGCCATTTTAATCAAGGTTGAACCAATACAACATAAACCAAATGGAGAACTTGCCAGGATATATGACCGCAAAGTTTATTCAAATAACTTTCCTAACGAAAACGCAATTACTTGCAGAAATAAAACTAAAAGCAAAGCAATTTTGGGAGGAAATTTATTCCGATCTAAAAAATAGTGGGATCGTGTTTTTGATGTCATTCACAACAATAAAACATGCACCCGTTATTAATAATGTTAAAGCGAATGATAAACTTAAGTGAGTCTATAGGAAAATACCACTTAAATATGGCAGTTATACTCGAGGTCGCTTTTCGTTAACAATATTTTATATGAAAATTTAGTTAATTTAATAAAAATATTATTTTTTTTGCAACTAAATATTTTATTGTTTAATTTGCTTTAATTGTGAATATGTGCCAGCAAACCGAATTCACTAATTATATTTTATTCATTTATAAACTGTTGCCTTTTTCTCTCCGTTCCACATCAATTAACGGTTCTTCTTCTAATTTAATTGAAACATAATTTTGAAATCTTAAATTTTCATATTTAAAATCGGTGCTAAATTTATAACGTTGAATAAGTTTTGCCAGAGCTGTTTTCATAAGTAATAAGGCGTATTTTTTACCTAAAATGTGAAAAGTTCAGAAATGATATAAATCACTTTTTAGCATTTATTTCCGTTTAATACTCACCAATACAAAATCTCAATCCCTTGGCAAAGGGTATAAAAGAATATGGATGACGTGTAGCAACATTCGAGGGTAAAAATTATCTGGATTAAATAGATGCGCATTGTCTCCCCATAAATCTTTCCGGCGATGTAAACGAAAAAGATCAATGACAACACAAAGACCGGGAGGTAAAATGATGTTATTAACAGAAGTACTGTTTTTACCGATCTCTCGTGCTATCATTGGTATGGCGGGTGCAATACGCATTGTCTCATTTATAGTCATCTCTAAATAGGTCAATTCATTGAGTTGTTCTATAGACAAATTGTCATCATTCTGATCTGTTAAAACGCTTGATATTTCTTCATATGCTCGATCTTGATATTCTGGATGCATGGCCAACATTAAAATCGTCAGATGAAGGGTTTTGGAAATGGTATCATAGGCAGCACCCAAAAATTGCATCATTTCACCTGGCACATCATTCATTGTCAGAATGTTTTCATTAACTCCATTTAGAGCATACTCAAGAATACTCTTCACATGGGGAAATTGTTTGGAATCTGTTGTATCACCTTTTAGTATAATATCTTTGGATTCATTGATAAGCTCTCGAAACATGGCTTGACCCTTAACAGCATTTTTAAATCTCGTAAATTCAAATATTTTACGAACAAGAAAAATTTTACAAAATACTTCAATGCATATTGGTATACCAAAACTATATTTGATTTATCAGTTTGTATAACTTACTCATTAATATAATGTCTCAAAGTGCTGATATTAAACTTGGAAAATTCAATATCTCTTTTTAAAATTGTTCCTTTTTAATAAAATAAACATGTTTTGAAATAATTAGTTATCATTTCCGAAAATGGACTTACTTAAAGCATTCCTTAATGTTAATTGTTCAAATAAATTCATCATATCAACGTTTTGTTTTCTCTCAATATGTCCATCGATTTCTTTGATCATGATATTGACATTTTTATTGAATATTGGAAAAAATGATGGCAAATTGGAAAATCCTTTAGACATTATTTGACGTATAGGAATCCAATGGGGTTCTTTAAATAAAATCTTATAACTCTTTAAGTTTTTTATTATTATTGTTTTTTTTTTTTTAGTTACCTTTGCGAGTTAGTAGTCCTGAACCTAATACCCAGGACAATCCATCCAGTATTATTGATGGCTTGTTAACACAATTTTTCGATAAGAATATATTTTCTATTGTATTGGGATCAGATGTGAGAAAAATCGGTATTGGTCCTAACCAATTTAAACTATTTGGTCCGTATATGTCACCATATTTAAAAACGCATTGAATTGTATCTGTAAGAAAATAATATCATAAATTTTTATTACAATTAGGTATACAAAATTGGAACCCTTTAATAATGTCTCAAATCGCCTAGACAGACTGTGTAATATCCTCTATTATAATACTGCTTTTAAATAGGACATATCCTTAGTAATGCCTCGATTTCAACCATTTTTGGAAATTTATTCACTTGATATTGATTTGCGGATATAGCGAATATCATGGATGTATGTTGGAAGATATAAAAATCCTGCGCAAATATGTAAGGTAACTATAAAGTGTGTGTAGCTCAATTTCTCTAAAAGAAATATATTTCATAGTCCCCACCACAAGGGGTGTTTTTTACTTTTCTCATCAAAATGGGAGTCGATTTTTCTATGTCCATCTTTCTGTCTTCTGAAAACATTCTCAAGCCTAAAACAGTTATCCGAAACTTTGTCAAATTATTTACAGTTGTCATACAGAGTTTCCTATCAAAACAGATATACACAAATACGGTATATCCGGTATCAAAATATTTGTAGTGAGATATATGAAACAACCTCAAAAAGAATTTTTCTAAATATTTCAACAAAAAATAATTAAATTTAATTAGAATGTTACCATATATTGAGTTATATGTATTTCATAATTGAACAAAATGTCATCAAAATCGGATCAGTTGAAAAAGTTATAGGCTAAAATATGTAAACTTAGGACAAAAATTTGCCACATTTTAATATAATAAACCAACTAAAGACACTAGTTGGTGCTGGGGCATTTATAGCTTCCATACAAGGCCTTTCCTGTAATATATAACTTCAATATATATTATTAATTTCAACAACCTTGAACCATTTTTTGCTATAGCTTTCATGGAAGACCCCTTCCAGGAAAAAATTTTTGAGCTTATTAAATTCTTATATACGAATCAAGTTTTTGAAAATATTCACGTTTATTTTTCCAACGGTCTCGAATATATGCTACTAATTTGAAGAATTTCGGTTCATATTTCGCTGTAGATCCCATACAAATTCCCTTCCCAAAATAGGATTTTAAGCTTATAAAATTCTTAAATATTGACCAATGTTATTAGAATTCGACACAATAATTTTTCCAACTGTAGAATTCGACATATATCGGTCCATAGTTTGCTATAGCTCCAATTAAAAGGCTTTTTCCCGCAAAAGAATTTTCTGGCAAAAAGACTCTTAAATGTGAAATGGTTTTACTGAAATTTGATAAAATTATTTTTAAAACTGTCATTAATAATTAATCTAATTGGAGAATTATCGGGCCACATTTGATTAAAGCTCATTTAACCAGTAAAATAAATTTAGCGAATTTTTATATACAAAAATTATTATAAGTCCACAAAAGAGATTTTCTTTTAATTATTTTTTTTTACGAACATTCAAAATCACTAACTTTTCGGGTTTAAAAATTTCCCACAACCGAAGAACGTATGCCATTTATTTGATGGTATTTTATAGGCCAAACGTATGTAATCCCAGAGGTACCAACGACTTAAAATCCAAACGAATAATATTGTTAAAATGATAAAAGTTATAATTTCCATGATCTTTTTCAAATCACAAACTGAACTGTCTGAACATTCTGCCTCTATGGAACGCATTTATATAGAAACGTTTTGAAAACAATTATTTACGCCATTTGTTGGAACCAAAGGTTTCCAACACTTTTTTCATTAATTAAACGTGATCAAAAAGCACTTATTGAATTGTTTGTAATTAATTTGTATTAAATTGTTATATTGTTATATTGTTATACCCTTCACCAGAACAAGTAGTGGACGGGGGCATAAAAACTTTTTGTAATGCTATATAGAAATCAACTGAGAGCTTATAATCAAAACTGATTCGATTTAGCTAAATATTAGAAACACTCTCACAATCACAATAATGAAATAAAGAGCTAAAGAAAATATGGATCGAATGTTTGTTTTAGTCCTCTTAAGTTTGATATATAAAACCGGTAATAAAATAGAAAAAAAGTTAAGAACCGATAACTGAGCAACCTCAGAAACTAAAATTATATGGTAAAACAAAGAATTTAATTTATAAAATATCTATTTCATCATCGTACCAAAATTCATCATAATCGAAAAGTTATAGGAAAAATTAAAAAAATACAAAATTTTGATACACCACCAAATCTGTGGGTCATATAGTGTTAAATTGAAAGATATTTGCCATTTATATTTTTTATATAAAATAATACACATAAATAAATTAGATTATGCTGGGGCGATTATTGAATCTAGCTCCCACGTTAGGTGCTTTCAGGAATAGGGCGTTAAGCTTATAAAGCTCTTATTTATAGACCAATTCTATTGCATTTCAGCACAATTATTTTTCTGTCTTGAATAAATGTTACTTACTTAACGAACGTAGATACAATTGTCAAAGGAACGATGTCCATCCGTCAGACGGGCTTGATGAAAATTGACAAGTGTCATTATTTTTTGCCTAAGACGATGTCTATTGATGATGGATCCATTATTTCATCTAGCTTAAGCTCACAAAATTCTAACTTTAACGAAAACTGCCACAAATAAGTATTATGATCTCCTAAAACGATTTGATAAACTTCATAAGGATCAGTCCATTATAATTCATAGCATCCACACAACCGTCACTTTCAAATATCATATTGAAAATCTCACATATGCGTTAGTGTTGTAATAAAATTTAGTTAAATTAAGATAAATATAAGCAAAAATCGATGTTCGAAATTTTATAAAGATCGTTGCACAATTTTTATGGTTCCGATACCACCTACCAGATTTTTTTAAAACGCATTATTACCATATTACCATTTATAACCATAACGCATATTACCCATTATTACCATAACAACGTAGTGCACTCTTAAGCATAAATCAGAAAATGAATTTATACGAGGGTTGTTCATTACCATTGTAGTTACAATTACCGATAATTTTATAGTCGGGCTTGACCGACTGCATATGACGCCCATATCAAGAATTGGAGTTAATACTGTTTTAACGTAGAATAAGTTTTCAAGTGTTTCCTGCTGTAAATGGATAAGATTCGTCACAGCCAAATTTAGTATTCTGACTGGTTATTGTTTTTATACCCTACACTACCGGAGGTAGTTAAGGTGGTTAATATTTGTAACATGCATGTAAACGTCGTGAACAGTCTACAGGTGAAATTTGATACACATTATTTTGGCCTAAGGACGAAGCTCATTGATATATGACCATGTTCAAGTAAGTCTTTCTATAACGATGTCCTAAGAAATGCGATGGTCGGTAAATTATTTCTCATAGATACCATATCAACCCCCTTCGAAATATATGAGGGTTGGTTCAGAATTTCTTTTAGTCCCCATATAAGTCCCCCTGGTATAGGATATTAGACTGTCGGGCTTGAACGGTTAGTCCGATAATGATAGTGGAAGTGTAGGCAATTAAGTTTTGAGCGTGGACTTTGTGGACCTAACAAGGCTCGGTGCACAGGGTCCCAAAATTGGTAACCTTGGGATATTAAAATATTTAAAACGATCCAGATTTCTTATATCTAAACTGATTTTAAAGCTTTATATATGAGTGGATTCCGCTACTGAAGACCTATAGGCTGCCTCCAATAGTTTAAAAATCTTCAAAATTTTAAAATTTTACTTTATGACCGATCTTGGCGAAGTTTTTATGCCATAGAGAGTCCAAATCTTATCCGATTTTTGTCAAATATTTTTCATTTTATTAAAAAATAATGGCAAAAATTTGTAGGGAAAAATTTTTTAAATATCTTCATAGAATCAAAAGTTATAAGACTTTAAATTGAAATTTTCAAAAAATTTAGATTTTTTGCCGATTTTATGCCAAAAAATTAATTAAACTCTTTTTAAGTTATTAAAAAAATTTTCTTAAATAACTTTTACCGAATTAATATTTTTCTGAAAAAAACGTTTCAAAAACTAAAATTTCGAGAGCCAGAGTTTCGCAAATTCAACCTTCTTTTCACAATATTCTAATTTGTGGTTTAATATTTAGGGACGGACATAGCTTAGTTGACTCAGATTTTGATAAGATGCATGAATATATTTTCTTTATGAGATCATAAGTGATTTCTTGTTGGTGTTACATGTCAAATGACAAATTTAATATGACCGCATCATTACTTGTTTTGGTGTAAAAATTCACAAACAAATATTTTTACTTAAAATGTTTCTCTTGTTTCTCTTATTTATTTTCTCATCAGCTTTTATACCCTACATCGCCATTTTTATTTATGCTGGTGTTTGAAATATAAGCTCACATGCAGCACTATTATTTTCGTGATAAACATTTATTTGTATGATATGATTACCGTAATATGTTTATTTATAACGCGTTATTACGACAATTAAATATATTATTGTTATTCCATAACAATAACAACAAACCATATTATGTTGCTTCTCGACTATAGTAACCTCAGTCAGGTCGTTAAGACCAACTATATTCCATGTCCATATTTTATTATTGTTTTTGTTGCAATTATATTTATTTGCACAATTACTTAAATGCCAACAACGCATGCGTGACATTTTTTAAATAATTTCACCTTCCTTCCTGTGGCGGTGAAATCATTTTTACAAGAAAATAAAAAAAAACGTTCACAATAAAAACATTATTATGAGACGAAGAAAAATTCTTAAGTTTAACAAACGAGAAATAAACAAAATTTCTCATACATACACAAATACATTCGCAACTGTATCTGCTATAAAGCACCTTTTGCCAAAGTTATATACACAGCTGTAGAAAAGGGAAAAAGGCAGCAATAACAGGGCTAAATGATTTACTCTATTTCGTATATAAATTCGACTTGGACTATTTTTAAAGCCAAAAGGCACGTACGAGTAGAATACATGCATGAGCAAATGGTTATTTGGATCGTTTGAGTCGGCTGACTGGCAGACTGACGGAATGACGAACTGGATGGTAGTTGTATATGACTTTGGCCGTTTGTCTTGACTGTTGAATTGGTTGAGTTTGTTTTTAAATGATGACACTAGAACTGTGTAAATGTATCTTTGCCAACTATAAAATGTTAAATAAAATATACAGCAAAGTACAATTAAATGCCACACACTTAGCTTTTATTGAAAGTTGTATCTTTGATATACATTTCTATAGAAAATTGCATCTTTCATACTTTTTGCTATAGAAAATTGCATCTTTCATACATTTTTCTATAGAAAATTGCATCTTTCATACATTTTTCTATAAAAAATTTTATCTTTCTTACATTTTTCTATATAAAATTGTATCTTTCATACATTTTTCTATAGAAAATTGCATCTTTCATACATTTTTCTATAGAAAATTGCATCTTTCATACATTTTTCTATAGAAAATTGCATCTTTCATACATTTTCTATAGAAATGTGCATCTTTCATGCATTTTTCTATAGAAAATTGCATCTTTCATGCATTTTTCTATAGAAAATTGCATCTTTCATACATTTTTTCTATAATAAAATGTATCTTTCCTACATTTTTTATATAAAATTGTATCTTTCTTACATTTTTCATACATTTTCCTTTAGAAAATTGTATTTTTCATACATTTTTCTATAAAAAATTGTACCTTTCATACATTTTTCTATAACAAATTTTATCTTTCATACAATTTTTATAGAAAATTTTACTTTTCATACATTTTTTTATAAAAAAATGTATCTTTAATAAAGTTTTCTATAGAAAACTTTAAATACATTTTTCTATAAAAAATGCATAATTTAGCCTTTTTTATATATGAAATTGTATATTTATCGATAGAAAGTTGAATCTATTGGACATAATTTAATAGAAAATTAAATATTTTTGAAAATTTGAAAAACAAATTTAGCGGTGCTAAATATATGACCTCCTCTATAGGCATGCACATGTGTATATGTATTTGTAAAATGAAATAAAATGTAGAATAGACCGCAGGCGAATTGAGAAAAACAAGAACAATAAAAATAATATACATCATGTGTTTGTTACATTGCTCTGAAAAATAACAATATAACAACATTATACAAGAAAAAAAACAATACAACAATAAAAAAAGAAACATTCATATAAAATTGTAAAATTGGAATTTTTGCAACATGTTGCAAGCGTAAATAAAATGTAATAAAACGTGCTGCTAGCAGGGTGGCATACATGCAAAAATGAAAATCAATGTATTTCTTCTATTAAACGTACAAACGTGCCCCTCAACCAAACACTATTCATTAACTTGTTCACTTACACATTCAGTCATTCACTCACTCAGTCTCACGCTCACATATCCATTTAATTATTTTTGTTTTTGTTTGCATTTACATAAACATTTTTTTAAAACCAACCACCCACACAAATCCCCAACTTTATGTATGGAAATGTAGCAGAAAATTGTTACAATTTTCCCTTTTTATTTCAACCAACACACTCTTCCCTCCTCCACCCCCAACAAAATTTAAATTATTGCGATTTTAAAAAAAATGACTTATTAGTTCCATATTTTTAATGCCAATAAGTTTTACGCTCACATCCACAATAATAGACAGAGGACATTAAAAATTTAGCCTTAGTATTTGTTATAGATTTGATAAGTTTCCTATTTAAAAGCACCAATATAAGTTCAGTATATTAAAAGATATAGAGCGATAACTGATCCAACTTCTAAGTTTAAACAAACAATTTCCATAAAAATGTCAATTATAAATTGACAAATTTGAACGAAATTTTGCCATAATATTAAGTCATATATGCTTCATTACCATATCAAAAATTATCAAAATCCGTTCAGTTGAAAACATATATAGCCAAAACTATAACTAATGTTATGCCTCATTAAGTAATCCTATGTTATATTTTTACGAAAACCCTTTATATATTGTATGCATTTGTGGATGTTTATATAAGAAACATAAAGTATTTATTTCACACGCATTTGTGGTCCGGGGTATTGAAGATTCGGGATAGTCAAATATAGCATTCTAACTTGTTTTACCCTCCACCATCATAAGTGGTAAAGAAGGTATACTCACTTTGTCATTCCATATGTAATGCTAAGAAGAAATCAACTATGACCCAATAGTGTGCATACATATTCCTGCATCAAATCAAAATCTGAGTCAATTTAGCTATGTCGGTCTGTGCGACGATCAATCTGTTTTTGGCACGCTCACATCCACAATAATTAACAGATCTAAATGAATTTTGGCATGAATATTTGGTTTATTATATTAAAAAATATACACCGATGTCTGAGGGATCCTCTAAATTCAAGACAATATCATCCGTAGAATTTTGAAATATAATTTGTCGGATTAGAATGAAATTCTGAAGAAAGATTCATTACTGTTCCAGAAATTATCAAAATTGGTTTAGTAGAAAATCTTTCTATACTGTATGCATTTGTAAGTGTATATGTGAGTATGAAAATTCATCACTTCCTTCCAAAATATTCCCTTTTCTGAAATATCAAAAATATGAATATGATCGTCCTCAATTAACCTCCATAATCAATATTATTTATATTTTTCTTACTTTCCTTTTAAAAAAAACTCATAAGTTTTCCTTTTAATGTCAAATAAATATTTTCCATAAATTAATAATAAAATAAATAAAATATTTTTTCTCTCGTCCTCTTTTTGAAAAAATTACCTTAAATGAAACAAAATTTCACTTATTATTAATTTTAATTAATCAATCTGAAAAAGGGCCAACTGAAACCAGTTTGAGGACAAGAATTGTCCACTTAAAAGTTATGAAAAAAATACGTTAAAAAGAAACTGAAACTCTTGAAAGCTTGAAGAAAAAATACAAACAGAGAACAGAACCACTTTCTCAGTCAAAATCATTGGAGCAAAAGTTAAGAAGAAAAAAAAGAATTTACCAAACAACTAACACAAACAACTACAACAGCAATAACAAATAAATAAAGGAAAAAAAGTCATAAGAAAAAACCAAAGGACAGTCAAGAACGACATTTACTACTGATGGCCAAAAAGCGAAAGAAAGAAAGAAAAAAAAATAATGGAACAAATACAAGAAAAAAGTGTTGGCTGATGGAAACTAAGTTGGAGAAACAGAGGCGTCACATCTAAAAACGATTTAGGTAAGACATCGGATACGAATGCTCTATTCGGCTGTGTCGATTTTAAATACCCTCCACCAATTACATTATGCAAATTAATATATTCCCAACATTTATATCAGATTTGTGCGTTTTTTTAATATCAATTTTTTGTTGGAGTATCCAATGTATTCTAGGGGAAATTATAGACCGACCCTCGTAAAGATTTGTATATCGTTTTTTCTTATGTTATGCGAGACGTTGCTGTAAAGTATAATTAAATTAAAAAAAAAGAAGTTGTTCCAAATTTCAATTAAATTCAAGAGTCCCTTTTCCATAAAGGGACCTTAAATGAGAGCTATAGGATAATATGGACCGTGGTTGTTCAAATTTACAATATATATTCGAGATAATTAGATAAACAATTGTTCCGAATTTCAGTATTCAGTTTTATTAGCATAAAACTATTTTCCGGAAAGCGCTCATATATGGGAGCTATGTTATATAATGGCTTCAGCAGAATCTTGTTTCTCTGGGTTTGTTACTTCATATAAGTGGTAAATTTCAAACAGTTTAAGGGATGTATCAGAAATTTTCATATTTTGGACTGTTACATTTGATTTTAGTACGAAATTGAAGTACATATAATCGTAATGTTATGGATAAATTCAGTTTTAATCCAATAATTTTTTTATCATGTTCGGAAATTCGAGGTGAAACGATTTCTTTGGTTTTACATAGGAACCTTTTCAATATATTTAGGCCAAATTTTATTGAGTTCTGTCGGTTACTGTGAATGTAAGGGCGCCTACAGTAAACAGATGGATGCAAAAAAATATATACTCTTAATGATTTTAAATTGCTCCCGATTAAGGTTTTTTCCAAATATGAAATAGGTCTTAGCAGGTTAGAAATTATAGGAGTTGAGTTTGATTACAATCTCCCTCCTCTAAATCGCCGCCCATATATTTTGTCCATCGTGTTCTTATTTTGGCGATAAGTAACAAACTAAAAATAAAAAGGAATACTCGTCATGCCATAGACATTATTTTCATTTGGATATTTTTGTGTTTATATATACATGTTTGTATGTCCAACATAAAAACAGATCTTTTAAAGAATCGAGTCACAAACATGATCATTTAAGACATTTTTACTTGAAAGCTTCATCTATTACAATAATAAGATGCGTTTATATATTATTCAAAAAATGTATTTGAATCCACGTAAAAAGATCTGCTCATGTTTTAAGATCAATAATAAATGGTAATCAGAAGTAGCAAGATCTTGACTGTAACCAGAACTTCTCATATTCTATATTCAATTGTGTTTTATATAAAACTTCATTATAATATACATGAACGAGTCCGTAAATCAGATTTTTGGCGAATTAAAAAAAAACATTACACGTTGCCAAATTTACAGGGTCACCGACTTCGCCTCTCACTTGTACTGATCCAAATCGAATCTGAAACACCTCAGCTCTATTATTATGTGAAATTTCATAAGAAATCTGTGTTCGAAAGCTACTTAACTACGTCCAAAAATCTATTTGGGCAAGTTGTGTGATATGGAATGACTTCTCTTAATAACTTAAGGAGTAAAATCGAAATTTTCCACCACTAAACTAACAGTTTTAATTTTTTTATTCGATTGAAATTTTTATTACACTTAAAAACAATATTTTTTATAGTTTTAATCACTGGTTATGAAATTTTGAACTTTTTTTCGGAACCCCTTCCGTTACCGTTTTCATAGTACTTTCTGTCACTTTGCTCGAACAAGTAGTTCATCTCCATTTAAAATCTACCGCACTTTTGGATACCTTTTTTGGGCTCTTCAATTCTTATTTAACAAAAGGCCAACATTTCTCCACTTGCCTTAGCCTCGTGCAGTTTTGAGGATTTGCCTCTCTTGGTGCAAATACCACATATTGGGTCTTGTCTCACTCAAGAGCTTGTTTATCATAGTGAAAGGTGAAGTCTTATAGAATGGAAGCATCATTTTTTGTAAACGTTCCTTGAAATAAATTTCGGTACTTGTGAAGCACGTTCAAAGAAATGATTGGATTCTTTTTCCTGAACTGCATATCGCTTCACATTCCTTCGAGCAACAGTAACATTTTTGACCAGAAGTTGGTAAAAATCTGCCAGAGCAGAATTTTGCTCAGTTTTTGGACTTGTATATTTTTAAACCTGCATTAGCTTTAACATTTTATACCAAATGCTGGTTTCCTACCGAATGTTTTGGAAGCTTTTTGATCATGCTTACTATTTTTGGACTTCAGAAACATCTTGTGTATCATTCCTTGTAACTGAACCAAGTTTTGTTTCAACGGACAAGTTCTCCTAGTACAGTTTAATAATATTGGAAATTCGTTGACGTTGGACCTTTGAATGCTAAATTAACTTCTAGTAGGTTTATGTTCAGTTTTGTTGAAAATATATAATAATTTTAAGTACTTAAATTTCTTTGGTCACCCATTTTATTCAGATTAACTGACATGTTTTACGAAGGTAAATCGAACAACTAAAGGAATCAAATCGTAAATTTCGCCGTAATTCTAAACAAATAATATTATTTTTTAGGTTGAACTAAAAATATGTTTATATAATCAAATGACCTTACTGATCTTATAGAACACATACTTTTAAATATCGACGTATAGGATGTCGAATGTACTATGTTGTTTGGTTGTTTTCTGATGTGCTCTCGTATGTTGCATGTTTTAAAACAGATCATGGCATCATCGTCATTATCATCATAATGGTCGTCGTCATCGCCATCGTCATCATCATTATGATGATCCGCAACAACATCGTAACATGGCCATAGCCAGGCGTAGTCGTCACCCAGATTATCAGGAAACTGGAGGAACCAGTTTGAGCAGCCTAAATTTAGAATATTACAAAAATACTTCTACTTCTCTTCTTCAGCATTTTTAAGTCTTTTTTTTTGTACTTTTGGTTGGTTTTTCGATACGATTTTGGCCAACAAACTTATAGATTCAATGTTTATTTTATGTGTATACAATTTTATATTTTATTTAGAAGCTTTCATTTGTAGATGTGGGATACAATTTTTTATGTCTTTATACCCTACACCACCGTTGGGATGGTTGCAGTATTATGCGTTTTTGTTGTTGTTTGTAACATACATAAAAAACCTTAAAAAAATGGAAGAATCACTTTCTGAGTCGATTTAACGATGTCAATTCGTCTGTCTGTCCGTCTGGCTGTTCATGAAAATGAAATGAAATTTGTTATATACTTTTATTTTGGCCCAAGGAAAAAGCCTATTACAATTGATAACGTTCGGTTCGGAATGAGGTTTTAAGCGATTTTACCAAAGTAAATACGTCTTATGGTATTCTAAATCGATGTGCAGAAGTTCGATCCATTGCATGTAATAGGTCCCATACAAGACCCCTTCCAAATATCACTTTAACGACCATAAATCTCACATATACCTTGGTGATATCATTGGTCAAATTAAGATATATATAAATTGTACGAGGTTCGGTCCATAATATCTTGTAGTTCCTATTTTACCCCGATTCAAAAAATTCTAATTAATATTAGTTTCACAATATTGTATTGCGCATTTTAGAATAAATTGGAAAATAACATTATTCGAGGGTCGTGCTTTACATTTCGTAACTACTATTTTTAACAAACTTTGTAGTGTAGGGAATTACATAATCGGGCTTTACCGTCTATTACTTTTTACTTGTTTTTGCATGATTTCGTTTACAAGTACAGCAGGAGCTATATTTTTGGGTGGGAATTATATACTCGTAGATTTTTTTAAAATATGAGAATGTGTGTGTGTGTATTTCTGTAAATAAGAAGATTTTCGAAAAGTTTCCAATTAGAATTTATTGAATGTAAAATATTGAATTCGCCGTAAAGTAATACCAACACTTAATTTTCCTTAAGTCTAATTTAAATTAAAAACGATATTTTCGTTATGTCTATTTTATAAAACCCTCCCTTCTTTGGTTTGTATATGACCATCATCGGCCTATCCATCGCTTGGTCCTTAACGTTATGAATAATTAAAATTTAAATGTAATTATTTGCTCGAATTGTTTCGGTTTTTAGTTGTTTATATTTTATCTCCCCCTTCTCTTTCATTACAAATTCCCTTGTTCTTATTGTTGTTATTCTATCTTTTACGTTTTGTTTTTATTTTTTATTTTTTTTTTTAGATAAAAACAAAACAATCAACAGGTAAAAAGCAACAACAACAACAACTACAACAACAAAATATTTCCAACTTCATTATGCACTTCATTTTTTTGAGATCTTTCTCTGGTGCGGGAGCAAATCAAAGAGAGTGTTAAAAAAATTGTTTCTCTTAAAAAGATATATTCGCTTTGCGTATTTTAAGGCGAATATGGTTAATTTGATAAATAGTTGTTGATTGCCATCATTATGGGAGTTTAAATTTGAAAGGGGACATTTGGCATAATGTGTGTAGAAAGTGCTAAAATGTTTTCTTTTCAAAATTTAAGAATAAACAAAATAATTTACAAACAATTAATAAAGAAGACAACGTTTGACTGCGTCGATTATATATCAATTATAGCTAAAAAAAACATTTTCAAATCTATATTTTTAATTTAAAAAATCTCTCTGAAGGTTCAAGTGCTACAGAATTTCTTCCAATTACTATCACTGTTCGTTTTTTTTGTATTCATATATGGTTTAATAAGATAAATCTAAACAGTTATCGTTACTCAAAATGTTGCGAGATAGGTCCATTATTTTACTTAGTCTCACACAAACATTGTTATCTTTCGTAGGTACTATTTATGTCAATATGGTGTAAACTATTTCTTAGTTGGACTTGATCGATTATTACTATCTAACATCTTCGCGAGTAATTTGCCTTATGAAAAACACTGATCTTTAAGAGATTTTTGTGAGAGTAATTGGGAATTCTAAATTCCCCTTTAACATGGCAGCTCTTAATACAACACAGCACACACAAACAAGTACGTACTTTTATTAAAAGGTACTTTTTTTGCTTCGTTCATACTTGTACAAATAATTTTTGGTTTTAATTTTCTGGCTGGATTTCTTTCTTAAAAAAAAGATCTTTTATAAACACAATTTGTTATAGTTGTTGTTGTAGTAGAAGTTGTTGTTGTAGCTTTGTATCTCTGTTATGGACGAGTGAGTATTTTGTTTTAAACTTCATTCGCTTATTTGCATTGAACGCGGTCGGTACAAGTTAGAGGTTCTGGTTCTTATGATTTTTTGTATTTGTTGTTGTACTCACTTATACTTCCCATTTACACAAAACAAAATAACAACAACAAGAAAAAATCTATTTAAAAATAAAATTGTTTAAATAAAAGAAATTGTTTACAAAACAATCAATATTGAAAAGTTTAAAAGGAAGAAAATAAAAATAATTTAAATAATTTTAGAAAAGAGAAAAAAATTAAAAAAATCTAAAAAAATTAATTTTTAATTAAATAAAACAATAAAAAATAAAAAAATATTAAAATAAGAGGAAGAAATTAATAACAAAAAATTTGTTGTTCAAGTTTTTTTAGTGATAAAAAATTTAATGCGAAAATTCTACAATTTTATCTCAAACATAAAACAACAACAATAAAAAATATTAAGTTAACTTTTTTTAACTATAAAAATATAAAATTTAAATTAAATATTTAAATAAGCAACAACAACAAAAAGGCAGAAGCAGCAAGAAAAAAACTGATAACAGTTTTTTATTTAAATTTTTTTCGAAAGGAATATTCATCAACTTCAGCAAGATTTCAGATTCAGAAACCAAAAGTAATTATTTATTTAAATATTTAAATATTTTTGCAAAATATTTTATTTCTTTTGCTCTTGTTTTTGGTAATAAAAAGTTTATGAAATTTTTTCATATTTTTTACACCCTTCACCACCGTAGGTGATTGAGGTATTATGCGAACAGATGTTTGTAATGGCGAGAAAAAATAGTCCTAAGTATACCGTTCGACACAGCATCACTTCCTGAGTCGATTTAACCATGTCCGTTTGTCTCTTCGTCCGGTTGGCTGAGCATGTACTTCTTATTCGAAAAGTACGGGCATAACAGCGACTATATTTTGGCACGTACTATTATTTGGCCCAAGTCTGATACCTATTAAAATTTGTTGCAAAAAAAAAATCTCTATAAAATAGTGACTTAAAATGTTTTCAAAAACGATTAAAAATTTACACAAAATTTAAACAAAAGAAATTCAATTATTTAAGTGTTTTTTAATACACATTTTTTGATTAAAAATTCTATAATAAATTCATAATTTTAAATAAATCAGAATGCTATATTCGGTTATAATGAGTCCTTCACCACAAATGTGTATGAAAAAAATAAGTTATGTGGTCATTATTGATGTCTAAAGAACTATAACATTGACAGTTCTCAAAATTGGTCCCAACTACCTTCTAAAGGAACTGTTTTACTTGGAAAATAGTTTGGACAATGAGACAAGGGGGAGGGGTTTCCCCATGCAAAGAAAATATTGCTTATCGAATATATAAAAAGCTATAAGTTCGTCTTATTGATCCAAAATTTTGGAAATTTGATAATCATCTTGTTTATGTTATTTTTAATTGATCCTTTAAGAAAAAATTTATTCATAATTTATTTAATGAGGTAATTCCTACTTAACCGCTTAATGGACACTTTAATGAGTCCATATAGCCAATATAGAAATGGCTAAGGGTCATTTAAAATGTCTAAAAAATATTTAATGGCAAAATTGGCGGCTAGACGAAACTGAAAATGCCTAAATGGCTAAATTGGCAACACTGGTACATTATTTTTTATAAGCTTCATGAAAACCTTCTCACCACCCAGAATCCATAAAATTCCTAAATATAAAAAGATTTGAACTAAATGCGATAATAAGAGGATCGGTGCATTTTTTGTTACAGGTCCCATACAAACTACCTTCCAAATATCACTTTAAATCTCATAAATCGCAGATATCTTAAGTTGTTGTAAAAATATTTAGTCAAATTAAGATAAATTTAAGCCAAAACCGCTGTGTGAAATTATACGATGGTTAGTCCATATTATTTTCCAACTTCCATTTGAGCTTTCAGGAAAATTCCTTCTAAAGCGCATAAATTTCACACATAAGAATAAATAACAAAAGCCAATTATACGAGGGTCGTTCGTAGCAGTCATTTACAGACAACAATGTGGTGTAGGGTATTACATAGTCGTGCTTGACCGACTATAACATTTTTACTTGTTTTTATTATTATTAATTCTTTAGAAATTTTTTTACACACTGAGTTACATGGATACGATTCTTTCGTATTGAGTTTCTAATTCCGCGAAAAACGCCGAACATGATTTATGTGAAATTTTAATAAGTTAAGAAATTAAAAGACTCATAAAAAAATTTACTGAAATTATATAACGAAATTGGCTATAAAAAATATATAAAAAAATGAAATCTAAAATCAAAAAATTTTGTTTATGAACAGAGAAAAATGATGAATATCAGACAGTGGGGATGATTAAATAACTTAAATGTGAGATTGAAAATATTTTAATAAACGTTTTGTTTCACTAATTTTTATTAATACAATATTTAAACTTTTGGTGATTACAAAATACCTCCAGTTAATATTATTTTAATTAGCAGTGCTTCCAAGTCAATTTCGTATCGAATCAGTAACTTTTGAACCGATAATTTAGCAATTTTTAAAATACACTTTTCCATACTGATGTGCCCAAAATTCTAATTCCTTTAAAAATGTTAACTTTTCTCATTGAAATAATTATCATGTTATTATGAGGGCTGCACATTGTACTTGATTGTTTATACCATCCACCCTTAGAAGTGGTGAAGAGGGCAATTAACTTTATTATTCCGTGTGACGGTAAGAAGGAAATATCTTAGACTATATAATATATATTCTTGCATCAAAGCAAAGTCTAAGTCGATTTAGCTATGTCCTTCTGTGTATCTGTCTATCTGTTGTTGGCATGCTCGCATCCAACATGATTGACAGGACTTAATGAAATTTGGCCTGAGTATTTTTTATAGTCCTGAGAAGTTTCTTATTTAAAATCAGCAAAATTGGTTTAATATTTCAAATGATATAGACCGATATTCGATATTTCAGCATTTTAGTAAAATTCAGAATTTTAGTAAAACTGTCAATTCGAAATCGACAAATTAGAATAAGATTTTGGCAGAATATAAAGTTAATTGTACTTCATTATCATTCCAAAACTTGTCTTAATCGGTTCAGTAGAAAAGAATTTTGTCAAAAATATAACTAATTTTATGACTCAATAAGTGTTCCGATTTATATTTAAGATAAACTGTTATTTATAACATAACTTTCTGGGTGAATGTGTGAGTGTGTATGTATGAAACATAACGTATTTAGTTACACGCATTTGTGATGGAGAGTATCGAAAATTCGTCATAGTCGAATATTGAATTTTTACTTTTTTTATAAATATTATACGTCTGTGTGTGTATGTGTGAATATGTATGTACGAATCATAACGTAATTACTTCACATGCACTTGTGGTGGAGGGTATTGAAGATTCGTCATATTCCAATACAGCATTCATACTTTTTTTTAAATAACTCTGTAACTTGTGAACCGTTAGAGATGTCTTAATGAAATTTCACATAGTAAGAGCTGAGGAATACAAGTCCCAATATTGCCAGGGGCAAACAATAGAAATAAAAACGCTCATTATTTAACATAAAAGTGTGTAAGCAGAGATCTTCTGTTATAGAAATCTATAAAAATTTACTAAGGGAATCCTAGTTTAGGGTAGATTTTCAGTTTAAAAGTGATATTTTGGAGGAGGGTTGTTTGGGATCTATTAGAAATAATAGACCGATACTCATTTTAAAATGTTGTAGGACTTTTTTTTGCAACATTTGGTTAACGTCTTTTTATATTTAAGAATTTTATGGGCCAAAAACCTCATTCCAGGGAATAGTTGTATAGGGCCTATATGAAATATTTGACCAATCATAACCAATTTCAATAAGCATCGTCCTTGGATCAAAAGATATTTCGTGCCTTATTTATGCTTGTGTATGCAATATATTATTATCACACTAACACTTATGTGAAATTGTGCGTTTCAAAGGAAATATTTTCGTGAGCGTTATTTGGGATTTAGAAAAAATTATTGACTGACCCCCGTTTAATTTCGCGCAGCAGTTTTGGATTATATTTATCTAAATTTTACTAAATATGTTTACAATAATCATGTTGTGTGGAAACCATGAGAAATAATGGACCGATTCTCGTATTATTTGACACATCATTTTAGAATAAAATAAGACTTACTTTCGCAATTTTTTTTATCGTTTTATGTTTAGAAATTTTATGGATTAAAAACGCTATTCCGAGAAGACATTTGTGTGGGACCTATAAAAATTATTCAATATTCATCGCCTTTGGGCCAAAATAATAAGAGTGTCAAATTTCATTAAGTAAACTTCGACAATATGACTTGTAATTTGCAAATAAGCTTTTCACGGACACCCAACCGTACGAACATGCTTAAAAGTAGTGGTAGGACTATTTGTTCCTCCCTTTACAAACATCTGCACAAATGCCTAAAACATCGCTTAGGGTGGTGTAGGGTATAAGTATATTCTGTGCTTCAAAGAACATTTTTTTGTTAGATGATGTTAAATGAAAACACTTTTTCGATCACAAAAATTGATGAATTTTAAACACAGTGAAAATTATGTTCTCAATCTTTCTTTGATTGATATAGAATTCGTCAATATTTTTTATATAAGAAGTAAGATCGTAATATTCTTAACACACGTTTATGTCTAATGTCAAACAAATGAATATATTGTTAATCTGATTATTGAATATTTTTAACAAGTCTCAAATTTGGTCCTACAAAAAGTTGGCCAAGCATTCAAAAGTGTGCTGTCAAACTGTTTCCAATGTTATTAAACAATACCGATAGTAAAATATTAACATTATTTATTTTTTCTCCGGGAGCATAGCGATATCAATTAACTCTAAATGGTTGCTTTATAAAAAATAAATTGAGTGCAAATATAGTTAATATTTTATAACGTTATAAAATCTATAACAAATTAATTTCCTTTTCTCAATCATGTAACTGCGAATATTGAAAAGCGAAAACTTATATAAGATTAATGTGAGATGACAACAAAAAAGTGAAAAGTTTTAGTGTGTTCGACTATATATTACCCTGTACATAATTAATAGCTACCAAAAATTAATGAACGATCTTCGTATAAATTGAATTTCTGCTTAACAATGCTTTACATTATTAATCTTATTATTATTATTATTATTATTATTATTATTATTATTATTATTATTATTATTATTTTTATTATTATTATTATTATTATTCTAACATTTATGTGGAATTAATGTGCTTTTTCGAATGGGAAAATTTGTAGCTAGAGAAAATTGTAAAGCGACCCTCGTAAAATTTCGAACATCTATACCATATATGAGATGTTTTCACTGTAAAGTGATATTCTAAAATAGCAATTGTAGGGAAGCTATGAGAAATAAGTGACCGATTCTCGTACAAATTGACTAATCGCTTTAGAATATTATAAGACTTGTTTGTTCAAAATTTTATTAAATTTATTTTATATTTAGTAGTTTTGTAAGATTAAATCCGCATTCCGAAAAATATTTGTATGGGGACAACGTGAAATAATGAACCCATCATCAACCATAATGTTTAAGAACGATATATTTTTAAATTTGCGACAGCCAACCAGACGGACGGACATCGTCAAAGAGTTATTTTATGGTGTTAAGCAGCTCGGCCAGTTTACTTAATATTCTGTTTGCGTCGACCTGTGTGCCTTGAAAGAGATTTACTATATATTTTTTCTGTAGAAGAGTGGATATCTAGGACCGACAAATTGGATCAAGGGAAAAGGTTATCCTTAATAATAAATTGCTGTTATGTTATATTATAAGAACTGATCATTTCGGTTTAATAAAGTATATATTTTTCCATCAAATCCTTTGTCCTTCTGTAGTTAATTAGTTCGTTCACTTCCTTAACCTTAAATGAATTATTGTCCTGAAGAAAGAAAAGTGGACCATTTCATTTTCAGGGACATTTTGTGCTCCCATGTGCAACGCAATGTTGTGTGAGAAATACTACTATATTAGATGTTTCAGCATGACAATGACCCGAAGCATTCTTTTGCCACCCCAGTCCCTGGATTTGAATCCCATATAGAACCCCTATGACATTTTAAAATGGTTAGATTGAGTACGACGCTTCAGATGTAATCTAGAGCTGATGAATCGCCTAAAATTTGATTCATGATTCGATGCCAACATCTATTCCAACGTATCTTATACAATTTATGCCCAAAAACTACTCTGAGTTCAAAACCAACGGAAGACATCTAACGAAACATTAAAAGTTACTTAATTTACATATAAAATGTTTAAAAACAGTTTAATTATATTTAGTACATTTTGCATTTAATGTATCCACACACCATTGCAATTTGTAGCTAAAATTGCCTCCTATTGATTGATAGATTGACCCGACCATATGTTAAATATTTTCTATAAAAATCAATCAAATTTATAATGACAGCTACCGAAATGTTTATAAATATTCATTCTGATCATCTAATAGCAAATTGAACATAATTCAAATGACCCAATTTTAATTTTTTATTCAATTTTTTCACTTTTGCGTTTTGTCTAAAATGTATTAAATATTTTATTACAAAAAAAATATTAAGAAAAAAACATAAATCTTGACAAAATCAAAAAAAAAATCCAAAGGAAAAACCGAAACTGAGAAAAAACCTTGAAATTTATATCGATTTTGATGAAAATTATTGTGAACAGAAAATAAAATTTTTACAAAATTTTACTTTTAATGAAAACAAAAAACAAAATCTAAAATAAAATATATGAATATATCACCCGAGTGTGTACGTGTGTGTAAACAAATAAAAATAAATGAAACAAGTAAGAATGCAGATTCGGCATAGCCGAATCTTCAATACCCTCCACCACAAATGTGTGAAAGAAATACGTTCTATTTAAAACATACACACTCACACATATAGTAAACTATCACAGACCCGGTTCGCTTTGCCACTCTTATAAAGTGGAAGATTCCCCTCCCCTAATTGTCCTATATTTTGGCCATTAAAATAGATCCTTTGAAAAGTATAGGGGCTAAGTCTTCTGCTGATCGTATCGATGAAGTGTTTTTTTTTTAGATATTCGATTATATATAAATCACCCCCTGATGCTATCCGCCCTTAATTTTGTCCAGTAAAACAGTTGCTTGAAGAAGTGATTGAAACAAATTTGGAAATTTTCGCTTTATATATCCTTAGATATTTGATAATTAATATTTGCTTTGTAGGGGGGTACCTTTACCGTTGCTCCTATTAATTTTTTTTATAATAAACAGGAAACTTTTCCGGACTATAACAAATATTCGTTCCAAATTTCATTGAGCTCCGTCAATTATTGTGGATGTGACCGTGACAACAACAGACAGAAAAATAGAAGGACTGACAGATGAACAGTTAGACGGACAGACAGACATTATTAGGTCTCAAATTATTTCTTCTTAACGTTACACACAAAGTGACAAAGCTAATTTACCTCCTTCACCACTTGTGTTGGTGGTGGGTATAAAAAGATATAATAAAATATATAAAAACATTTTTAGTTTTAAATATAAAACTAAAAATTCGTATAAATATTTTTTATTACAAAATAATTTTCATAGAATTTTTTTAAATTTTTTTATTTTTGGTTTTTCAAAAATTTCTTTTACAATTTTCAGTTTTTTTTGGGGCCAAGGTTGTAAAATATTATCCGAATATTTTCAACAGAATTAATGTATCTTTTCACGCAAAAGATATTAGAGAAAATTTGTTGAGTTATAAAAAAAGAATTTAAAATTTTAGAGAATGAAAATTAACAGTTAGAAATATATTTTTATTTTATGGGAAAATAAATAATTTGATTAATAAAAAATTAGACAAACGTTTTTTTTTTTGGGATTTTGAGAAAAATAGGATTCAACATAGAAGATTATACAAATTGGAAAGGGAATTTCTTAAAATGTATTGAATTAATTTATTGGCCTCCCAATTTACGTGCTTAGGATGTAAATGCAAGAGGGTATGGCGCGATTATACTTAAATCGGTCTTATCAGGTTTATTATACATATACCTCAATTTTATCGATCGTCCTAAGATACCGACATTTTTAATCCCGTAGAAATTGATACAGAAAATAAGTTACTAGGAAAACTATCGACAAATAACCACGGAAACTTTTGAACTGACCTAGACATAGCTAGAAAATCACTTTATGTGAATGAAATGATTTTAAGGATTGAGATCAAAAAATTCTTAACATTTGTTAATAAACAAAAAACTATTTAGCTCACAGTTTTAATTTCTTATTTGTTTGATTAAAATTATTAATAAAATTTAGCGAAAAAATTATTATTTTCGTAGTTTTAATCGCCATCACACTTTTGGACACCGTTTTTCTGTTCTTCAATTCTCTTTTAACAAGTGCGTATTGGCTTTACCTCCGGGCAGTTTGTAGAATTTCGCCCCTGCCAATAACATATTATTGTTCTCGTTCTACTCAAGGGCTTGCTTACGATAGTGACAAGTGTCAAGTTAGGCCTACCTAACATAAGGGAAGTCTTATGAATAGAAGCAAAATTTTTCGTAAACATTTCTTGCTGTACAGTATTTATAGAGACCGCTGGAAAAAAATGATAGGACTCTTTTGCAGCTTGCCACACTATGAACTTTTTGGGAAAGTTTGAATGGTTTTGGGTCCTAATATTTTCTCCAGCATTCGCTCGAGCATCAACAACATACACGTTTTGACCAGGAAGTTCGTCATCCAACAAAACATTTTTTTAAGTAAACTTGACTTCAATTTCTGTGCTCTGTTTTTGGTCTCTAAATTTTAGTAGTATTCATGTCAGGAACGTCTTGATCCTTGTATGTTTTTAAACCTGTATTAACGTTAACATTTCAAACCAAATAGTCTGAGAGCGAGCTAACCGGACAGGTTACCTACCGAATGAGTTGGAAAGCTTTTTTGAAAATACTTTATATGTTTTTGGCTTTAGCAACATCATGTGGACCTAAACCAGATTCTTTATTATTGGAAAAACTTTTCTCGTAAGCAGAAATATGATAAAGTACGAGAGGATTTTTCACTTCGCTTGAAATGTCCTGCTCTCGGAAGCTAAATACTATGGTTTCTAGGAGACTACATATTTGATGTAAGAGATTTATCAGGGAGAAGGCTTTGCGATCTACTGGGTTATAACAAATCATCTGGATTTATATGTAAGTCAACACATCTAAGTGGGTTTAAAGTGATTGCAGAAATTCTTCTTGACGATTGAAGCGTAACGGAATAATATTAGTTACACGCAGAGAGAAATTATGGTTGCGGACAACAACTTATAGTTAACATGATAATATATGAGAATGATATATTTTCGATCAGATAAAATTATTGATCTCAATATTTTTTGTTTGATAAATATTTGTAATTAAATAAGAGAATAAGATCGGCTGAATACTTCCCACTACTCAAACATACGTCAATTTGAAGTCAATAATTGGCTCAGTCGATTTAAGTCGGAAACCAGACAAAGGACACTCCTTATACGAATTAAACATTAATTATCAGATATCTAATGAATGTGATAAAAACTGAAATGCAAAATAGGTCGTTCGGATCAGTTAGTGGTGTAACATTATCACTGGTAAAAGTTAAGATGGATTAGGATTAAGGTAGATCCCGTACAAATTTAGAATTTTAAAATTATGTTGCTACTATGAGGACGGATAGGATCTCGGAGAAGACGTAACCCCATGCTAACCTAATATTGATCATATGATAACTAATGACTTATTAAAGCGAGAGCCTTAAATTTTGTCGCAGTCATATTTAATGAAAGCAAGTGGGAATGTATATTCGACTATACCGGATCTTTTATACCCTCCACCAAAAATGCTTGTGATATAAATACGACTTTAATTTAATCCAAGAATATATATACATTATGGTTTTAAGCATTACACAAAGTTAATACAGCCTCTTCATCACTTGCTTATTTATTGATTTAATATCATTTTCCGTGAATTAATAACTTTTGATAGTTTTATATTATTAGATTTCATTGATTCTTATATCATAGCAAAATCAGATGGAATATATTTATCCAAATTATTTATATAGATTTCAAAAATTCTTTTCCATTATACATTTTTTTCATTTTGGGAAATTTTATTATTTTAACAAATATTTATGTGAACATTTTTGTTTTTGCCTTTAATTTGTGATTTTGTTCTAAACTGTTGGCGTTGCTGTCATCACCAATATGTTTTTTTATTTTCGTTTCTCTTTATTAATAATTTCGTTGGAAAAAAGTCGAGTAAATAAAAAAGTGAAAATAAATATTCGAATGGTTGAATGGGCACAAGAAAATGAACAAGAAACTCAGGGTCAAAAGATTACAAATCATTTGAAATAATAAATATTCTCTGAGTTCTTATACATGAGTCAATCTAAAGATGTAAAATTTTTCTAATGATCGGAAAAGATATAAAACTAAGAATTATTTATATATAAAAGTCTTTTTGACAAAATGTTTGTATAACTTTCGTTTTTATTTTGGATTTGAGGTGATCGTGTAGTTTCAGTCAACTTTAGTTGTTATTGATTTTCCCAAGGTCATCACTCCCCTAAAATTTATTATAATACAATGTCAATGTAGAGGTTTCGTTTGGACAACGGTCGCCACTAAATTTCTATTTCAGAAATAGTCCCATTTCTCTCGATCTAATTTCTATTGTTTGAATCATATATTGAACTTCTAATGTTACCTATTTTATTAGAACTTCCATCACAATCTCGTTCCACCAGTTTCTTAATCTGATCTATGCATACCTCTATACCACAGGTTGTTGGAAATTTGTAACATATAAAAAACTTTAAGTATTCCGACCGACTATGCCTATTTTTCGGCTGATTATCCGTGTAGAGTTATTAAATAAATAATAAATAAATTTTCCCCAAAGATTTAAATTTCACTAAAAATTTAAATTTTCACTAAAAATTGAAATCTTCACTAAAAATTTCAATTTTTAGTAAATTGAAATTTTTAGTAAAAAATTCAATTTTTATTTAAATACTAAAATTGAAATTTTCACTAAAAATTTAAATTTTCACTAAAAATTTTAATTTTCACTAAAAATTTTTACTAAAAATTTAAATTTTCACTAAAAATTAAAAATTTTCACTAAAAATTGAAATTTTCACTAAAAATTGAAATTTTTACTAAAAATTGAAATTTTCACTAAAAATTGAAATTTTTACTAAAAATTGAAATTTTCACTAAAAATTGAAATTTTTACTAAAAATTGAAATTTTTACTAAAAATTGAAATTTTCACTAAAAATTGAAATTTTTGCTAAAAATTTAAATTTTCACTAAAAATTGAAATTTTCACTAAAAATTGAAATTTTTACTAAAAATTAAAATTTTCAGTAAAAATTGAAATTTTCACTAAAAATTTAAATTTTCACTAGAAATTGAAATTTTCACTAGAAATTGAAATTTTCACTAGGAATTGAAATTTTCACTAAAAATTGAAATTTTCACTAAAAAATTGAAATTTTCACTAAAATTTGAAATTTTCACTAAAATTTTAAATTTTCACTAAAATTTGAAATTTTCACTAAAAATTGAAATTTTCACTAAAAATTGAAATTTTCACTAAAAATTGAAATTTTCACTAAAATTTGAAATTTTCACTAAAATTTGAAATTTTCACTAAAATTTGAAATTTTCACTAAAAATTGAAATTTTCACTAAAAATTGAAATTTTCACTAAAATTTGAAATTTTCACTAAAATTTGAAATTTTCACTAGGAATTGAAATTTTCACTAGGAATTGAAATTTTCACTAAAAATTGAAATTTTCACTAAAAAATTGAAATTTTCACTAAAATTTGAAATTTTCACTAAAATTTGAAATTTTCACTAAAATTTGAAATTTTCACTAAAATTTGAAATTTTCACTAAAAAATTGAAATTTTCACTAAAAATTGAAATTTTCACTAAAATTTGAAATTTTCACTAAAATTTGAAATTTTCACTAAAAATTGAAATTTTCACTAAAAATTGAAATTTTCACTAAAAATTGAAATTTCACTAAAAATTGAAATTTTTACTAAAAATTGAAATTTTTACAAAAAATTAAAATTTTCGTTACTGATTTAAATTGGATTTTTTACAATTATCAATAATGTACAATTATTTTATCAATTCTCAGGCTGATAGGATGTTGATTAGTGTAAAATATATGACTACTTTGACTCCATTTTGACCTATTATTGTCAAAATCTCTCCATCTGCTTGTGTGTATTATAGAGAAAAATTGTGTTAGATCAAGTATTTCGAACTATTCAGAATTATATTATTTATATAATTTGAGCGAATTGAATGTTGTACAGGATATATCAGTCGGGCTTGACTGATTGAAATTTTCTTACTTGTGTTTAGAATTTTTTTTTGTTTTTTCTTATTGATCCACAAATTTTAACAAATTGATTACAACATCAGTAAAACATTATTGTAAGAATTTTTAGAATAATGGAGTAAAGGAACATAATACTAAATATGTTTTGTCTCTTTTAAAAACTATACTGTTTTCAAATACACTAAATTATGTTCGTCCTTCCGTCCCTCTTAGTATAAATTTAAATTTTCATTGTCTGATTTTAGCAACATTTTTAACTTTTCATCTTAAAAATTGACAGATTTATAAGAAACTAATTAACCTACAATATGCAATTAATTTATACTCATTGTGATATTTCGTTATTGTCCAATTCTGTTTGTCCATCCGTCTGCTTGTTCATAAAAAAATAAAATTAAAAAAATGTCACATTTTAGTCAATAATAAAGAAAATAACAAACATTTTATTTTCGAGATTAAAGAAGAAAAGAAGAAGAAATATTACTTTTATATCATAAGGAAGAATTCTTGCTATAAAATACAATTACTTATTTCTGTCCTTCTGTCTTTCGTACATAAAATTTTATTCTTTTCTTGCTGATTTGAGCAGCATTTTTAAAAATATTTTAAAAACTAATAAATATTTCAACTTAAAAATAGAAAGATTGATAAAAGACTAATTAGTCTACAGCATGTAATTAATTTAAGTCGATTTTGGTATTTTGTTATTGTCGAATTATCTCTGTCTTTCTGTTCGCTAATGCAAAAGAAATTGATGTAAAATAAAACTCTTCTTTTGAAATTGTTTTCAAAATTTATAGAAGATATAACAGGAAATATTTCTCTTATATCTTAAGGAACAATATTTGCTGCAAAACACAATTACTTATGTCCGTCCTTCTGTCTGTCTTACAATAAATTATTTTTTTTTTAAGATTTTTTGCATATTTTATAAAATATTTACAAAATTGATTAAATATTAATCAATTTTACCAATTAATTAGAAACTAATTAGTCTGTAGTCTATAATTAATTTAAATAAATTTCGATATTTTTTTATTGTCAAATTCAGTCTGTCCTTCCGTTCACTTGTACGAATAATATGTCGTGAATCATAATAAAACTATTTCAACTCTGTCAAAATTGACATTTGCTAATGACTTTTTTTAAATGTTTTAATAATTTTTTATTCAGTTTACATATTTATATATCGGGTTACTATATAAATACATTTCCGGTTTATAAATGCAATAACAACAAAGCACAAATAAACATATTTATGATAAATAACGACAAGTGCTCCTTTTTACACAGTTTATTGCTAACAAAACGCTTTAATGATTACAATAAACAACAACAAAAAGCGACATACAAATACACAAGATTTTATTTAAAGAAAAAAACTATATAAATTTAGAATAAAAACTAAAGATAAATAAACAACAAAAGAAAAATTTAAAATGAAATAAAAAAAAACAAATAAAAATTTTATAGTTGGTCGAGCCCGACTGTGTAATACCCTACAAAGTACTGAACGACCCTCAAGCAATTTTTCAATTTCTGCTTTTATTGTCGTAACAAAGATTGAGAGATTTATGCCATTCAAAGTTATATTTTAAAGGTGCTTGTATGGATCTCACAAGAAGAAATACATCGACCCTCGCATAATTTAGCAAATCGGTTTAGAATATTATAAGATTTATTTCTGGTAAATTTTAAATTAAATCGCTTTATATTAAGGACTTTTAATCTCATTCCAGGAAACCATTTGTAGAGATAACTGAAATATTAGATCGAACATGGTCAATTTCAATAAGCTTCGTCCTTTAGCCAAACAAATACTGATATGTACCAAATTACATTAAGATACCTCAAAAGTTGCGACCTGCAAGGTATTGACAATGTTTATATGGACAAACAGCCGGACAGACAGACAAACGGACGGTATACTTTAAGGTGGTTGCAACGTATTTTTGCTGAATGTTACAAACATCAACACAAACGCATAATACCCCAACCACCTACGTTGGTGTAGGGTATAAAAATTAAAATGGCCAAAAGCCAAAATTATCTAAACAAAATTAATTGTAAATAAATACGAAACATTAAAAAGCTAAAAAAATATAAATTGAAAATCGAAAATAAAGAAAAATGTAGATTTTCATTTTGTCGTTGTTTTTGCTTTTTAGACGAAAAAGAGGAAAATCTGAAAATCCAAAAGAAAAATTTTATTTCAAAATAAATGAGCAAAAATTTGAAAGAATTGTTAGAACTTTTAAAGAATTAAAGAAAAGAGAGCAGAGAGATAGAAGAAAATTAAGTTTCGAACATGAAAATGAAAAAGAAAAATCAGTGCTTTTCAGATTTTCGAAAAAAATATCTATTTTTTGTGCGTTTTTTCTAAATTTTCCTGAATTTTTCTTTAGTTGAGAGAAAACCGTCGCTTGGTTAACGTCGCTTGTTTTTTTAGTAAGAAAATCTTAGTTGTTTTTCCCAAACGAATTTCTTTTTCTTTTGGAAACGATTAGAATATTTTAAATTTTCAAACGTTTTATTTTTTTTAAATTTCCAAAAAATCCAAAAGAAAATCTGCTAAAAAATTTAGCGATTGGACGCATTAAAAGCCAAATCTACGATCGATATACAGGAAAGCTTTAATAAGAAAAAAGTGTGTATTTAAGAAAAATTCATAAAAAAATATAAAAAAACAACTGAAAAAATTAATAAATAAAAAAATAATTGATTGAAAATAAAATTTTTACAAATAAAAAAAATCTTAAAAAAATAATAAATTTTAACAAATTCCTCAAGAAAACTATTGTGAAGATTTTTTTCGAAACTTTTAGCTTTCAATTTCATTTCGCAATTTTTTTTAAGAAAATAAAATTTTAATTCAGAAATTATATATTTTGAAGGTTATCTGGCATTACGAAACCAAAATAACAAAAACAATAAACCATTAAATTTGAAAAAAGAAAATTATGTGCTGAAAAATAATCTCAAAATCTTTTTATAACAACCACCCACTTTTCCGAGTTTATATATATTTTTTGCAACAAAATTTTAATCATCACTTATCTCTCTCTATCTCTCGCTTCTCTTGTTTTTGATTCTATTGCTTTTGCCTCTCTTTTATTTATTCATTATTATATATTTTTCATATATTTTCATCATAGATTCTTGTTGGAGATCTGTTAAATTTTAATTCGAACCGTTAAAAAAAAAAATCACAAATAAATCCAAAAATCACAAATTTTATTTCGGACTAAATTTTCGTCTTCGAACTATTAATTCAGCCATTTCATCTTTAACCAAAAAACAAACAAACATTTTTTCTGTTCAACGTTGTCGTCCAACAGGCGTTTTATATATAAAAATTTTTAATCAAAAATTAATATATAAAACCATAACAACAACTACAACATTAACAACAAGCAAAAAACAACAATAACAACAACATTAAGAAATCGTTCATCTATATATTTTAAAACTAAAACGAAAACATTTCAAGGTGAGTATATTTATAGAAAATATTTTTGCTGAAACTGTATAACAATTTTCATATCACATCTACATTTCAATTTTCTTCTTAAGTATAAGTGAAATACTGTTGTTTTTCATATACATATATCCCATATATATACCTCCTCCCCTCTTTGAATTTGTTTAAACAAATTATTGTTGAATTGTAGAAAATGGCAAACAAAATGAAAAAAGTACAGTACTAAATTTTCTTTAAAATAAACATTCCGCGATGAACCACCTCTGTTACATTTACTTGGATCTTCTTTTATGTCTTTTTACCGCTTACTCACCACCCACATTTTCAAAAGAAACAAAAACACTTTCGCTTAATTTAATGTGTCACACATTTTTTTCACCTTAAAACATTTGCTCTTGAACTCATTTGTAAGCTTTCGCTCTCTTCCACCTGTTGTTGTGAGACAAGTGTTTTACACAACAAATGTTATTTACAAAATTGTTTTTGGAGAGAATTTACTCATTCTCCAATGATCTTTAAATAATTCAGAAAGTAGTCAGGAACTTTTTTTATATAATATGACTCTTTAGTATTTATATAATATAGATTCTTAAGACCCTTTAAAGAACTCTTGTAGTTCTAGAAATTTGATACTTCCAATGTATCCATTCGATCATTTTCATATATGTCCTAACATTAATTTAAAGTACTTTTTATACAATTTCTGCTGAATTCGGTGTAATTCAATTATATTTAAACCGAAGTGTCAAACGAAATAATGGACTTCAGAGGGACTGAGGGGCAAAGACCTCATAGATTAATCTTACTTTTTCTCTTCATAGAACTTTTAATTTCGTCTAAGTATATGTCATTATCTTGAGAAATTTTCTATAAAAAAAACCGGCTAATTCGGTTCAGTAAGAAAAAAGTTATAGACCGATATCTGAGAAAACCTCCTAATATTTTTTAATATGAACCCTGAATTATTTCTAAACTGATCGTGATGTAGGGTATTAAAGATTTGAAATAGCTGAATATAGCATTCGTACAAAAATTCAAGCGAAATTCAAGCGAAGAACTTTCGTAGAATTATCCTTTATAAACCGACAAATTAAAAAAATACTTTTCCTTAATATACTCCACATAACAAGTCCAAATTTTGTTTTATATTTGATTTTCTTGCTATTCGATATAATCGAAATGCTCAAGAATTATATAGCTTTATTTGTAATATAATATTCTCCTCCAGATCTCTATAATACATATAGAGATCTCCATATTATTATAGATTTCTATTATTTACCCATTAACATATCATTTAACCGGTCTAAACATAGAATATCTGAACAGTTTTGCAATATTTTAATTAATTCAATTCAAGGTGTTCAAAATTCCCGAAAAGTAAGGTGGAACTAGAACATTATTATTATTTGTTCCACTTTATGCCGACAGCCAACTGAAAATGTGAAAGAGCATATATTAAGTTCATCCTTTAGTCATTCTATATGTAAGACCAAATGGGAAATCAAAATCGGCGGGATTTAGCTATATTCGTCTGTCTGTTAAAAGTATTCTTACGACCCGACAAAATATCCTATATCATATTGACATTTTTTTAAATCGGTTATTATTGCCCCAAATAACAAATAAATTATAGACCAATATCTGAGAGGCCTCAAATTTTAAGAGTCTATTTTTATTATTTTTCGAGAAAAGGTTTGTATTTATTCATGTATAAATGTTAGTCAATGTGTATGTCTGTATATTCCACTTTAGGGTTCAGTGGTGGGGATGTCTGTGACAACGAACATAATTTCTTAACTGATTTCAGTTATACTGACGACAACAAGTTTTTCATCCACAGAGTTGTCTTTTTATGTGCCATGAACAACAACTATAGTTAGCAAATATATCGTCCTAAAGTTTTGGACTTATAAGTTACAATTATGGAGACTTTGTAAATATTTAAAAAATTCAGAAGTTCCACAAATAGAATATTATTTTTAATTACTTCGATAAAAATTTTCTAAAACAGTACCTAAATGATTTATCGATCAAATTTTAAAGTTATACGAAATTTAACATGCAAGAAGGCGAAGAACATTTTTAAGAAAATTATCGATTCCCTTGGCCTTTAAATATCTGAAATTATGAACATAAAGTTTAAAATTAAAAATATTTTCTCAAATTTTTATCTTGACATAACGATTTATATTTATCGCCTTTTTTCTATATATAACCATGACTATATGTTATGTCGCAAAATATATATTTTAAAGTTATTTTTATTTTCTTTGTGGAATACGTGGAATGTTAAATAATTTTGTTGCCATGTGTTTTAAAAAATGTTTCTTATTGTCTAAATATACGCACCCATAGTGCATTATTAATTGATTAGAAGCTGTGTGCCAGTGGTTGCGCCTACATGAATTTTTTCTTCTTATTCTATTTTGGCGATTCTTATTTCTATTTTCATTTCTAATTGTTGTTATTGTCTTAGTTTGACAAATTGCGAAAGTGTTGTTGGCCACTTAGCAAAAGTCGTTCATTTATGCTAAATTTATAAAATTATTTCTTAACGAAACAATTCGAAAATACACGAAACAAGCAAAACTGAAATAAAATTGAAATCTTTGTTTTAAATTCTATCTGATGGATATTTAGTATATATGTTTAGATAGCTTAGTTCAGACACTTTCCATTTGATTTTAATTTAAATCATATTTTTATGATCTTAATTTCTTTTCGAGGCAGAAACTATTTCAGAATTTATTAATAATGAAAGAAACTCATAAAAAATTTAAGGTCGCACAGTGTTTCAAAAGAAAAACAAGTAAGAAATATAGTTGACCGAATATCTTATACCCTACATAGGTGTGACACCAAGATTTATGTTAATTTATGCGTTTTAAAAAGATTTTTTGGGAGGGGTTCTATTTGGGGGCTACATGAAATTATAAATCGACCCTCGTATAATTTAGCACATAAATTGTTGGTTATATTATTCCAATATTAAAATATATGTGAGATTTTTGCCCTGTGGTATTTAGGTTTGTATGGGATCTATAAAAAATAAAGAAACGACCATCGCATATTTTGGCTCATTGTTTTAGAATATTGTAAGACTTACCTGTGCCAAATTTCGTTTAAATCGCTTTGGACTTTTATTACCTCAAAACCTCATTCTGGGAAAAACTTTTGTATGGGTGTTACCTGAAATATTGGACCGAACAATTTCGTCCTTAATATGTACCAAATTTCATCGAGCTATTCAAAAATTGCGACCTGTAGACTATTCACAACGTTTATGTGACAGACGGACAGACATCGTTCAATCGATTCAGAAAATGATTCTGAGTCAAACGGTTTATTTAAAGATGGGTGTAACACTATTTTCAGCATATTACAAACATCAGCATAAACGCATAAATCCCAACCACCTTCAGTGGAGTAGGGATCCAGGATCCTCCAAATTCCCTTATATCTGAACCGATTTTAAAAATTTTATGTGAGTTAATTTTGCTGATGAAGACCTAAAAAGAGATCTTAAGTTTAAAAAATTAAAAATTTTACTTTTGATCGATTTTTGCGAAGTTTTTATGCTCTAGTTGCATCAACTTTTATCCGATTTTTTTCAAATATATTCGAAAAGGCATTTAAAAAAAATTACTTTTCTTTTAAGCCTGATATGTTCAAAAATTTTTAGTAGAACATCAGTTTGAAAGATATAGTAAAAAATGTGGAAAATACCATTTTTGGGGATTTTGGAAAGAACGAATTTTTATTTTATTGAAAAGTAGACATAACTTCTGATACCTTGATATATAATTTGTCTACCTTCACCTTTCCATATGACATACATAATGATCGAAATATTATTGGTCATAAATTACACGTCTAATATCACTATGTAATATTTCATTGAAATCGGTCTAATCGGAAGTTACAGATTTATTTCCATTTTATTTTTCATTCAAAACACTGTGGGATTGTTTAATATAATTTTCACTTCAAAATTTATTTTATTATTCTTGCCCTCTCTTTCTCATCATTTTCCTCCCTTTCCTTCCTCTCTTGTTTTTATGATCACAGACTCTTTTTTTCTTTTAGCAAAATAGAAGAAGTGATTTTTCGAAAATGAAAATTTTGTTTTGTGATCTAAAAAATATTGAAATTTCGAATTTCGTTTTTTTTTGTTTCATTTCGGTGCGTTTTTTCTTATTTTATTTTTTCAAATGTTCTGCTAACCCAGTCTGATTTTTTCAAATTTGCAATTCTATTCTTTTTCAAATATTTTTTCTGCTCTGATCTTTGTTCATTATTTTTTTTTCCGAATATTTCTTTTCGCCATTATTTTGTTTTTGTATGTGTTGCTCTATATGCTATAGAAAATTGTGAAACCTGAGGATTTTTTTTAATTCATATACATATATAATTTTGTATATGAGTTTTTGTGGGGCCTAAAGTCTTTAAAGATTTATTTTTCTTATTTCAAAAATTTTAATATGTTTAGCAATTTTGATTTGTTAGCATTGTGGTGGACTTGTGTTTTCATTTTTATGAATTTTTTTTCAGAAATTCAAAATTAATGGCGAAATATATGTTTGTTGGTATTTAATTTCGTTAATTGACATTAAATGTCTAGAATTATAGTTTTTTTGCTAAATTATGGTTAACGGAAATGTGTTTTTGTTCAAGTATTTTTATTACAAAATTAAATTAACATGGGATTCATTATTGAGGATCATGGTGATCATGACAGATTTTAGTAATTAAAATATTTTGTAATTTTATTTCAAAATTAAAAACAAAAATAATTCATTAAAACTCTCCTCTCGATTAATTTAGAAATATTTGCCTCGATTAGAATAATTTTCGTTACCTTTAAGGCCAGAAAATATTTATACATCAATAATATGATCGCAATTCTTGAGATTATTACAGATTAATTTTCTTTTCGAAGAGAGTTCAAACTTCTTAATTATTTTAGCACAGAACTGGATTTTTTTATTTGAAGATCAGTTCGAAAAGTTTATTTAAAAGAAGCCAAACAGCTTCATATCATTTTTCATAAAAAATTTTAAATTCTAATTAAATGGATCTAAATATATAATGAGACGACCAAAATTCTCGGTGATTGAAAGCTAAACATCAATTCTTTCTTATACTCATTTAGGTTGTTCGTAACAATATATCTATGGAATGGTCATGACCTAAGGATGTCAATTTTAAAGTGGTGCCGAATTTTTGAAATTGTTATTCCAAATATAAACCTTTTTGGTCAGATGATTATAAGAGAAATAAAATGATTTAAAAACTTTAAACTTATTAAAGATTTTAGTACAGAACACTATCTGCACTAAATTCAGTAGATCGGAATAGGTTGAAGATCAGTATTTAATATATAAAAGGCACCAATTATTTATATTTAATTTCCTCATAAAATTTAAATTTGCCCACTTTAGTTTTCATTCTATGGATCTTAATTTAGAAGAAACAGATTTAGATCAAGATGATCTCATCAAACAATGCTTCCTTAGCTTTATATAGCCAATTTGTATTATGAGTTTTTATGCTACCAGACATAAGTATCTGGTCAAAATTCTCGAATTTTAAAAATTGGTGTTGTTTAATTCAAAAGTGCTTTTCCCAAATTGTGAATTTCGATTAAGTTAAATTTGAACAAGTAAGAATGCTACAATCTATGCCAAATCTTTATTTACCCCCACCATGATCAATTTAGAAATGATTATAGAAACATAATAAAAATTCCCCTTATAAAGAGGTTAACGTTTTCTAAAATATTTTGCTATAATTACTTCATTCATTCGCCAAGTTTTCTGTAGATAGGAAAGCAGCCCGCCTAGCTTAGTGCTAGGACTACCTGATACGAAAAGTAAAAAAATGCGGATTAAAAAGCATACAATGTTCAAAAAGTTCTTGAGAGAAACGCTGCTAAGAATTTATAGGCCAAAATAGGGCACAGAAATGGATGTCGAAATGTATGTTCCAATAGATTTTTTGCAACTGACTGGCTAAAAATTTTATTTTGCCGATGCTGCAAGCAATAAAAATTTCTAAAAACGTTGTTGGTTTGGCAAGCAATATGCAGCTGCTCCAAAAGGACACAGTAAATACGGTAATTTACATCAAGGAGTGTTTACTGCTTGCATTCATAAAACTTCAAAATGTGTCCACTTATTTTTGGTCTGACTTGGCATCCTGTAAGTCTAGTAAACAAGCCCTTAAGTGGTACAAGAACAATTAAGTAGAATTTGTACCAAGATATGCAAATCCTCCAAACTGCCCGGAGCTATGGCCATTCGAAGAGATATTGAGCTCTTGTTAAAAGAGAATTGAAGAGCAAAAAAGTGTCTAAAAGTGTGGCAGTTTAATAGATCGAGCAACACAAGTGATTAAATTTTAAACTGTCAAATTAAAACTGAAATTTTAATGGTTTCGGTTTTATTAAGATATATGTATGTTAAGAATTTTTTAATCTCGCTCCATAATAAATTATTATGTTTAAATTGGTAAAATTTTAGAAAAAATATTTTTAAATTTGCAAAAAAAAAAAAAATTATTTCAAATTTGGATCTACCGGTTTTCAGTTTTGTGACTCATATTTAAGGTTCTAGGAAAATTCATAGGCATTAATGGGTTAACAGTTAATTTTATTAATATTTATATTTTTACAACAATCACAATTAAAATTGAACAATTATTTTGAAAATAGAACTAAAATACAAAACATGTTTTATTATGTGATCCAATTACATTTACATGCATTATATACAATTTGTCTATATTTATTTACATTTATGGTTAATAATGAACTACTAAAAACGGTATTTTTTAATATTCATAATATTACGCTTAAAGCGTGTAATTAAAAAAAACATTTAATTACAACTATAATTTTTACATGTTTTACACATTATTTACTTTGTATACACTCATGTGTAAACTCTTCATTATATTCACTTAAAATTCTACATAAAGATAATATTTTTTAACGCATTTAATGATAATTATGAAAATATATATTTTTACTATAAAACTATTTTGTAAAATGTTAAATATCTTTTTGATTTTTTTCTTTTTCTTTTTTTTTGCAAAGTAATGAGATATTTTTCCTTTTATAGTTCTATAAAGACAAAAATTTAGTTTCAGACATAAAATCTAAATCCATAGAATACAAAATATAAAAGGAAACAAATAAATGTTTTCAACACGCTAACAAAATACTAGACAGATGTAAAAATGCATTTTTTAGGTTATAATGAATAAAAAAAGTACATTTAACGTGCAATTAAAATTATGAACTAAATTATAATTTAGGTGAGAGAATAGTTTTGAGGAATTATGGTTTAATACTAAAGCGACAATTAAAGATTTCAACATAAAGAAAATTTAAATAGATGATCTGAGAGCATTTATCTTAAATTAGTTTTTGGGTCGAGTAATTAAATGCATCACTATTTAACTCTCTCTTCGGATCGTCAAGATCAGTAGCTTAAACCAGGAGTGTCTACCTACACTGTTATATATTTGAATTTGTGTAAGTAAAGCAATAAAAATTCGTGAGAATCACAATTTTTTTGATCGGTTAACTCTCATAGCGGTGACCACCCACGCTACTATACATTTGTCTTTGTGTGGTTAAAGCAGCAAAAAATTGCAATGAATGAAAGTTCTAATTTATGATCAGCAGTTGTTTATAGTAAGCAGAATTTGCTGTCAGAAAATTCGGCCTCAAGTAAAATCACATATGCTCCTTTCAAATTATCTCTCCTGATTCTCTCTCTCTTCCGTTCGTTAAGCTCAAATATCAAAGTAACACTACAATCAAATAAATGTTTAGGTCTTTGAGAGTCACTTTTTTACTTCCTAAATTTTATTTTTTGATATTTTGTTTAACACTTTCGACAAAATATTGATCTCATTTTCATATATATCTCGCCATTTTCCCCCTATTTTGTTACTAACATTATTCTCTGAACTTCTTCCCCTTCTGATTTTATTGATCATTTATTCCATTAAACACAATTGTTGCTTATAATTTTATTTTCTAATTTCTTGATCTTAAGATCGTAGGAAATCGTTCTAACTTCTATGCTTCTCCCTATCTAATGTCCTGATCTGAAAAATGTGAATTTTATGGGATCTAGCAAAAGCTGTATATGTTAATCTGATAATTATTGCATTATTATTGAGCAGGACATTAATATGTTAAATTTTAAACTTTTATTCTTCTTTCTAGCTGAAGAGCTTTTAGAACGTATAAAAGCAATGCGCAAATTTATTTTTTAAATAATATTTTATTCAATTTCCGATCTCCTTCGATTATGTCTTAAATATTCTTTTATGAAAATGTCTTTCACAGCATTCTGGAAATTGCTCTCCCTCTCCAAGTTTTCATCACTGTTTTTTAATGATCCTTATTTATGACTCTCAAAGTTAAGAAATTGTGAACCTCAAACTGTTTAAATGCTCTCAATTTCCTTTCTACAAGAGAGCAATATTTTTTCACTTTCCTAAACTCCGGGAGATTTGCCTCTCTTGATACAAACATCAAATGATTGTTTTTGTACCGTTAAAGCCTTTTTGGATGATAACTGTCATTAATTTGATATTTATTTGAACTTTTAAATAATCAACTACAAATACAAAATATCATTTCATTAAAAAAGTTTTTGAAACGCAAAAAAAAAAAATTAAATGAAAAATATGTAAGAACGATATATTCGGTTATGCCGTAACTTCAATAACCTCCATCACAAATACGTGTAAGTAAATAAGTTGTGTTTATACATACTCACTCACATATACACTCACAAAGGTATATAATATATATAATCGCTTTTTATAACTATAACACAGGAAACCTTAAGGAGTCATATAATTAGTAATAATTTTTATATAGTTTCTTTTATACTGAACCGATTTTGCTAACTCTTGATATCATAATGAAGTACATATAACTTTATTCTAATTTGTCGATTTCTTCGCTGGAACTTGAAGGTAACCTAATATATAGGTCTATATCTTTTGATAAAGATCGATATTGATATTAAATAGAAAGCTTCTGTCAATAATTGTGGATATGAGTGTGCCAACAAAAGACAGACAGACAGACAGACAGACAGACAGACGGACAAACCTATTCTACTCAGATTTTGATTTGATGCAAAGTTATATATATTTTTGTGTCTGAGATGATTTCTTCTTAGCGCTACACACGACAATGATAAAGTTAATATACCCTCCTCAACACTTGTGGTGGTGGAGGGTATAATAAATCCTATAAAATTCTAAAAAGTTTCGTTAATAAATAAAAAATTCTAATGAGCACAAATTTGGCGCTTATTCAATGGAACAAAACACACAAACAATTTTTTTTTTATATTTCACTTATAAAACTCTTATAAAATTAATAGACAGCAGGCGGACACAAGAATATAAAATTCTCTAAAATCTGTAGAAATGAGGAAAAACAAATCCATTAAAAATATCAGCAAAAAAATCTAAAAATTTCTTAAAAATGAGTCTTTTGTGGTATGAGTCATTTGAATGCCACAAACACCGAAAAGTTGCAACAAATTTTTGTTTAGTAATTTGACGTTTTGTTTTTCAACAACGACTCATTCACATCCTTAATTATTAATGATGACTCCTCTTTTATTTCCGTTTCATAAGAATTGTTGGTCATGGGACTAATTTTATATCAAAAATTTTTTATTTATGTGCAATTTTTTTTGGAGTCATGAAAGTCATCACAAAACTGAAAACTGCACAGTGGGCTGAAAAATGTATTTTCTACATTATATGAAAAAATTTAAAGTAAATTGTAAAATTTTCTTTTCCCACTGTGCAAATGTGCAGTGAGTGAATATATACTCTTCAAAGAGTATCGTGTTATATTTGGTCACGCTTAATTAAAATGATTAAATAGAGATTTTTGTTGCACAACAAAACAACAACAATGGATGAATGAATGCACAATTATTCCTTAAGATTTCAAGAATAATGAATTATTGTACAATTGTGTTTATGATATTTATTACAGAATTTTTCCATAAAAACGTTTAATTATTGGAAAATAACAATAAATGCATTATAAAGCCTTTTAGGCGCCTAATGGTGCTCAATGGAACCAACTATTATATTCTAAATATAAATTTAAATGAGGGAGAAGTATCCCAATACCCCAAAAAAAAAACAGTAAGAATTAAATAGTCGCTTGAGGCCGACTATATAATAACCAACACCATTGCGCAGGTATGGAACATTATTGATTTATCCTCGTAGAATCGGATTTTATGATTCCTGCTTTTATAAAATAGACCTATTTAATATATTTTCTTCATACCCATATGAGATATGAGAGATTTATGCAATTTTTTCTTAAAAATTCAGCGGATGTATATAAGGGCAATAGGAATATTTGGACTCGTCTTTACACATTTTGGTAGAATATTTTTTGGTTGCATAGATTTTAAAATATGAAACATCTTCACAATGCTAAAATATTTTGAAACTTATGCATTTTAAAATGATATTTGGAAGTGAATCTGCATAGCAGCTGTGGCTAATTGTGGACCGATTTATGACATATGAATTTGGGCTGACTCCCAATTTGTTTGCGTCAAATTTAATGTTAACATCTTCATATCTATGAATTTTATTAAGTTAAACACGTGAGGACATTTGTCAAAATATTGGACCGAACAAAAGGCTTCTTCCTTGGATCAAAATACTATTATCTACCAAATTTCATCAATATATAAAACTACGACATGTACAGTATTACATGCGCAGCCAGCCGGACAGCTAGCAAGACAGAGGGACAGAATAGCAAGTTTAGGTCGAATGGTATACTCAAAGGTGGATTACATCGTATTTTCTGTATGTTACAAACATCAGCACACACGCATTACACTCCAAGCTCCTATGGTGGTGTAGCGTATAAAACTTAATTTTATGAGATCTAAAAAGTTTAAATTGTAACTCGGATAGTGTTTCTGAACATTTTTAACTGTAAACAGTGAGACCAGACCAGTGAGCTTAATATGAACCGATATGCCTTAAAAAATTAGAAACATCATGTACATAAATTCAAAAAATAATAATTCATATTTAAGCTTAAAACCATATTTCAGGTAGGGGCTTTAAATAGGTGTTGGGCTATGTTTTGGTCCGCCCCTTGTAAATTTATTTATCTATTCATATATCAAAATAAATGAATTTGACAAGTATTAGTAAACTAATTTTAAAAGTGTTAGTTTAATGATACCCTAATTTGGGTGGTATCAAAACTTTTTCCCTATTTTTTCTAATGAACCGATTTGCTGACTTTTATTTTTGTTAATTAAATTTAATCTCCCTTTTTAAAAATTTAGGAAAAATTTTGCGTTTGAATCTTGAATTTGTTTAGATATTCATTTATATTTTTTATTATGAACCGGTATTTAGAGTTTTATATTGTTTAGGAAAACAAACAGTCTGAACAAAAAATGAGTTTAGGCATGAGAATTTGACCAACACTTTTGGAAGGTATAAAATAATATCAGAGCAAAACACAGAGTCTCCAACAGCGTATAATATTGTAAGAACTTTATGAGGCATTTCCAAAAATGTCAGATATAACTAATTTGAAAAATTCTTGGGAAGATATTTGTAAAAATTATAGCAACACTACCAGAATATATATATATATATATATATATATATATATATATATATATATATATATATATATATATATATATATATATATATATATATATATATATATATATATATATATATATATATATATATATATATATATATATATATATATATATATATTTAATAAAAAGATTTTAAATTTTATATTTTCTTTCTTCTCATTTTAGGTAAGAATACAAAACGAGCAGCTGAGTAACGAGTAACTGAAATTCTTTAAAATATAGTAAGTCAATTGTTTTACATTAATTTTAAATTTTGTCTCTCTTGCACTCCAATAAATAAATAAATGCATCTAAATATATATATATATATATATATATATATATATATATATATATATATATATATATATATATATATATATATATATATATATATATATATATATATATATATATATATATATATATATATATATATATATATATATATATATATATTAACTCAGATATCTCTACTCAAATATCTATACTATAGGAAAGATTATACAAAGAGAACACATTTTAATCTTTCCTTATAAAAATATATGACCATTAGGTCAATGGAAGAAGGAACATATTTTACTCAATCTTAGTAATATAAAAAACCTATTAAAAGTTTGAAAAATCCCCTCAAAACGACCTTATATATATATACGAATTGAAAACTTCACACGCTCACTATTATATAATAATATTTAACTTATCTCTCTTTTTACGTATATTTAACAAATGTTTGTTTAAATGTTATGATAAACTCTGTCGGTGGATAAAATTAAATAACAAATTAATATTTTTACTTTCATGTAACCAAATACCTGTTTGAATGGTATCTTATCCGAGATAAAATATTTATAAGAACAACAACAAATAGGAAAGACAACAATAACAACAACAAAACACACACATGACTCAATTGATTCCATTTAATTTGTTTTAGATACTTAAACTAATAAATTAGACAAACTGACATTCTGTCACTCATATAAGTTATAATGTTTAATTTCCAAACGATTGATCTTATAGAAAGTGACTATTGAGGTGTTGGAAATGATTTTGGAATCAAATGAAATTATATTCAATAAAAAAATATTTTTTAGTTAATCATATTGATTAAAATTATTGTTCTATCTAACAAAGAACACATGTTTAGAAATTATAGCAAAACATAATTTGTGTGGGCGAATATTAACGTCAGAGGAATGCAAAAAGTACAGTTGTGCTAATAAAACATATTTAAAGGGAAGTTAAATTAAGAATATTCAAAAACGTATGCTTAATTGTACTACTGACTTAAGTTTTTCAAAAAAAAAATATGTTAGTAAACATTTCCCACACAACCCTCGTTGTTAGTTTGTTATGTATTTTTCACAAAGAAATTGTCTGTCTTAATTTTATGTATCTTTTCATTTTGCATAAATATTTTTTCTTGGTCTAAACACCCGCATTTTGTAGATTTTTAGCACAAATTACAAATAAAAAAAGTAAAAAAAAAAACAAAATCATAAAATTGGCAGGGCAATTTGAAATAATTTCTTTTTTACTCGATTTTATTCTAAACAAATTATTTACAATGTAGAAACATGACCGCTTGTCTGTCAGTCTAAATGTGCTGATCTGTCTATGTTTATAGCAATAAAAATTATAGTAGAAAAATCTTTGCTACAATGAAAATTGCACAAAAAAATGTGATGAATCAATCTAAACCGATCAAAAAGTCCACTAAAAATTATTCCAAGTGAAAATTATTTCAACGGAGTTAAGTCCCATACTGAATATTGAAGAACAAAACAGAGCTTGGATTGAACTAGAACTTAACTAGAACTCATTTAGAACTAAACTAGAACTGAAATAGAGCTAAAAATAGAACTGAACTAGGACTAATTTAGAACTGAACTAGAATTAAACTATAAATGAACTAAATCCGGACTAGGACTTAACAAATACTGAAGTAAAACTAGAACTGAAGTAGAACTGAACTTGAGTGAACTAGAACTGAACTTAAACAGAACTAGAACTAACCTATAACTGAAATAGAACTTAACTAAAATTGATTTAGAACTGAACTACAAATAGACAAGAACTGAACCATAACTAAACTAGAACTTAACTAGAACTTAACTAGAACTTAACTGGAACTAAACTAGAACTTAACTAGCAGTAAACTATAACTGTACTAGCAGAAGTATTACAGAACTACAACTGAACTAGGACAGTACAAAAACCGTTCTAGAACATAATAAACCGACAAATGGAAGAGAACTAAAACGCAACTATTATTGGACTATAACTGGGTTAAGCCTTAACTAGACTTAACTTGAACTGGCATAGATGTTTTATTATTTGCTCATTAAAGAACACTTCTAACATAACTGTGCCTGTTCAATGCGTTTTTCTAAAATTACTGTAAACAAATTATTAAAGAAATTATATAACATATTTATACCCTCCACCATTACAAGTGGTGAAGAGGACATATCTGTCTGTCTGTAGTTGGCACGCTCACGTCCATAATAATGGACACAGCTCAATGAAATTCTGCCTGAGTATTTGTTATAACCCTAAGGAAACTAGCAAAAGCGATTTAATATATCAAAAGAAATAGACCGATATCTAAGGCCACCTCTTAGTTCAAGCCAAGATCTTTCATAAAATTGTTAATTAGAAATCGACAAATTAGATTTAAAAATAAATAAATAAATAAATAAATAAATAAATAAATAAATAAATAAATAAAATATATATACTCCATTATCATTCTAAAAATTATCAAAATCGGTTCAGTAGAAGAAAGTTATAGCCCAAAAAATACAACTAATTCTATTTGTATACGTTTATAAGTGTAGCTATGAGTGTGTATGTATGAAACATAACGTATTTATTTCACAGGCTTTTGTGATGGAGGGCATATCCGAATATAGCATTTTTATTTGGTTTTAGCACATGTTGTTGCTGAACTCATAAATTAGATTTCAAAAGTTTTTAAATGCAAAATGCTAAAATGTTTACAAATTATGAAAACAAAAATTTTCTTTAAAGAAAACAAATATTAAATGTTTTAAACAAATTTTTTGTAATAAAAAAGTATTTTTTTCAGTTTCAAAAAAGAAATATTTTAATTTTCACTTTTGGTTTTTAAAAAGAGCAAAAAATATATGTCACGATCTTGTGGTTAAATTTTTTGTTACCCCAAAAAACAAAAAAGCTAAACGGCCAACTTCAACTTATTGTCATTTTAATTGCGTTGGCAAAATTCAAAAAAAAAAAAAAAAAGAATCACAAAAAGACACTTGTTTTGCGTTTTATTTTGCAAACTGAACAATTGAAAATTAATATATTTTTTTTTGTAAAAAAATATCGCCCACAGTTTAAAAAAAAGTAAGAGTAACAATAAAATGAAACCGCAAAAATATACTTGAGAGTTTTTTTTCAAACTTTGTGGGTTTCATTACTTCAATACTCTTCACTATATTTGCAAAAGGATATAAAGCAATATTTTTTGTAAAAGGTTTGGAATTAGGGATGCAAGTGAAGCAAAATATCTGTACATCTTAATTAAGGAATTATTTTGAACTAAATCACACCATAACTTATCATCTCTCCCCCATTTATATCACGGAGTATTTTCCAAAGAGGCTTTTTAGGAAGAATTGAAAATGGTTTAGTACATAAATGATTCGTTATTGCCGTTTGAATTACTCGAACTTATTTTTATTCGCATTTTACAAGAAAATGTAATAATAACCGATTACAAATAAAGCAACAACAATAACAACTTAATTAAAAATCATTTTAATTCTCATTAAAAAACAATAAAACGTTAAGTGTCTCACTTAAAACGCAATTGGAATTTTAAAGAGTTTTTAGGAAAAAGTTTTATATTTAATAAAAAAATACATTTATACCCGGTAAGTTTTGCTGCCTTCACAGAAATTAAATTAATAATGTACGTTACATAGTCGAGTCTAAAAAACGTAGTCAAAATTATCTCTATAGACCTTAGACAAATATACTAACTATTTCCGTGTCGAAAGATTATATAATCTGTAAGATTGACTATGGTATATTCAGTAACATTGACTATAGTTTATAATATTAGTTCATAACTTATAATAGCTTAGGCAGTAATATAGTTTTTTAACTCGTATTAAAGTCTCCAGTAAGACTATAGTTTAGTCTATAAAGTTCTTCCGTTTTAGTCTTCAACATGGACTATAGTCTATAATATAAATAAGTCTGTAAAATAGACTATATTTTAGACTTCATACTTAATCTATATTAAAAACTAATAAATGGCCTATATTATAGAATATTGATCTTATCATATCGACTAGATTTTAAATACTATACCCTAGAGCCCGGTCTATTTTAAAACCACGGTTTAGTCTAATTATAGACTAGAACTTAATATATATTAGTTTCTATTATTAATTCTTCTATTTCGATTTAGTAAGTATTATATATCATAATAATGAGTATAGCATAATCCACGATGTAGGCAAGAGCTTAGTCTATACTATAGAAGAGAGAATAGTCTATATAATAGATAATAATATAGTCTCCTTAATAGACTATAGTATAGACCATAAAACAGACTAGATTTAAGTCTTTATAATACTTTATTATTATATAGAACTTAGACTAAAATTAAGTTTACATTATATATTAAAGTTCAAACCAAATATGGACTATAGATTGGTCTAAAAAGCTTAGTTTATATCATAGATAAAAGTTTTGTCTGATTTAGTCAGTAATAAGTCTATATTAAAGGTTATATAAATCTATATTATCGGCTGCAGTCTAGACTATAATTATGAATATAGATTTGTACTTTAAATGAACTAAATCTGAATTGGAATTGCACTAGAAGTTAACTAGAATTAAAATAAAACTGAACTAGAACTGAATCAACAAACACAGCAACATTTTATAATTTATGCGTTGGCAAACGCCTTACAAAAGGAGGTGACATAAATTTCAATACATTCTTTAATGACAAATGACTTCTTAATTCCGAAAGTGTAGATCTTTGATATTTCAAAATATTTCTTAAATACTTTTTTATCTTTGGAATTACGAACTAAATCTCAGCCCCATAAATCTCTTAACAAAAAAACATGATCATTTTAGCATGTTATTTTTTTCCTTTCGTATAACAGATTTTAGGGATTATATATCGTGTTAACTAATCGATATTATTTATAGATTTCTTTAACATTTTCTGAAACAATAAAAAAACAACAAAAAAAGAATGAAGAAAAATGCAAGAAATATGTCTTGAGAAATTATTAACTAAATGATTTATTTCTCGTGTTATAGATGTTGACATTAACAGTTGTTGTTGTTGTTGCTGTCACATGATTTTATTTCATTTGAAATGTTGTTGTCTTAAGTATCAAGTATTATTTTATATTGGATTTGTATATATATTTTAACATGATGTTGTTGTGTTTTTAAGCGAAAAAAATCTCATGAACAACAACATGAATTTAATGAATTTCTTTTTTTTTTGTTTTTAAATTAACAAACAGCAACACTTGTTAAGTGTCTTTAAAATATTATTTTGAATACCCTACATTGGGTATATAAGACTTGACAGTCTGGAATAAATAAACAAATTAAGATCTTAGAACGAAAAATGCTTAACACATGTTTTTCATTAAAACTCAAATAAAACATATGAGTTATTATGTACAATGTCAAATAGATGAATCTGATTGTTAATCCTGATTAAAATGAGAGACCAGAAAAAAGTACTAAAACTAAACCCAACCTGGTACCACAATAACATGGCCAGGTATTCCGTCAAACTGTTTCCAATGTTAATAAACATCCGGCTCAGGTAGAAGGAAGATGTTTTTATAGCCAAAAAATAGAAAGAATTTTCAAAAGTGCTCAACACCTCCGGAAGAAAAACAGACCGGTTAACTCATTGTTCGAGATATTTGGCACGAAAAATTAAAACTAATGCTGGTTTAAAAACATACAAGGCATTTAAACTTCCTGACAAAGGCAAAACAGCTAGCGAGCAAATGAAGAACCGAATGTTCTGACAGATTTTTCACCACTCATATTTGTATGTTGCTAATGCTCGGGGAAATATTGAAGAAAAGTTAAGGTAAAGCAATATGAAGTAATGTCAAACGGGCTCCGAAATTTACATTAAGGAATATATTCAAATAGACTGCTTCCATTCATAAGATTTCATTATGAGTACACCTCCTTTTGGCCTGAACAATAATTAGTCATTTGTGAGAAGAGAGACAAATCTCCCAAATTGCTTGAAGCAAAGGCTATTGGAGAGATATTGGGCTCTTGTTAAAAGAGAAGATTTTCAATCATATAAAAAAACTAAAACTGTAAGTTAAATGGTTTCATTTTTCTTAACATATATGTGTGTTAAGAATTTTTCGATTTCAGTCCTTAATTTTTTTGCTCCTTCCTTATTATAGGGCTTTTAGAAAGCGTTCTTTTTATATATAATTTTTAAAATATAAATTTTAAATTTCTTTCCCGACTGTCTGTCTACAGACAACAACAAATGCCTTGAAATTAATATTATGTTCAACCTTCTTGTATTACGTTTTTTTTAAATCAAAAAGAAATTTTTATTTTTTTTTAACAAGACGATCAGAAAAAAATAAATAAACCAACAACAACTTATATTTCAAAACCGAAACGACAAATGCATTTACATATTCACTCATTCACTCACTTACGCTCACGCCAATTTAATGATGTTGTAAAACAAATGTTTATTTTGTTCTTTAAAACTTTTGTTTAAAAAATTTTTTCTTTGTTCTTGTTTTTGTATTTTTTTTTGTTCTCTGTTTTTAATTTAAAATTAAATTTTTTCGAAAAAAAAAAATATAAAAAATTTCGTTGTTTATTTATTTTGATTTCGTTTGATAGATTTCGGCGGCTGCTTGTTTTTTGAAAATATTTATTGAAATATTAAAAATTAAATTTCATCATGAAAATTATGCCATTTGAAAAAAAGAGTGAAAATATTAAAATTTATTATTTAATAAAATATAATAAATTTTATTATCTACAAATAATTTTAACACATGTCTTGTGTTTAAAATTAATTATGCATTAAATTCTATTTTGATGTAAATAATTAGAATTATGATGGTTTTGCATAGTTTTCTTCTTTTTTTTTTGTATTAAAGAGTGAAATTGGAAAATTCAAAACATACATAACGAAGACACTAGACTTACAGTCTTATTTTGTTATTTGATTGAAATTAATATTACAATTTGCAAAAAATGTATATATTTCTATAGTTTTAATCGCTCGTCATGATATTTTGAACCTTTTTCGGGAACCCTTATATTAAAGATTTTATAGATCTTTCTGACACTTTGTTCAAATAGATCCGTGTAAAATCTTCCACTTTGGGCAACTTTTTTTGTGCACTTCAATTCTCTATTAACAAGAGCCCAATATATCTCTCTCTTTGTCTTAGCTCCAGGCAAGTTTACTCCTTTTAGTACAAATACCATATTATTTTTCTTGTACCACTCAAGGGCTTCTTTATTATAATAACAGGATGCCAAGTCTGCCCAAAAATAAATGGACATATGAAGCATACTTTTTCCATTAAAAATCTACCACACTTTTGGACATCTATTTGTGCTCCTCAATTTTCTATTAACGAGAGCCCTATATCTCTCCACTAACCTAAGCTCCGGGCAGTTTGGAGGATTTCTCTTTTTTGGTACAAATGCCACATTATTGTTCTTGTACCACTCAAGGGCTTTTTTAACATTGTGACAGGATGCCGTGTCAGGCCAAAAATAATAAAAAGTAATTATATTATGAAGTCTTATGAATGGAAGCAGCTTTTTTTGTGAATGAATGTTCATTGATGTAAATTTCATTATTTATGGAACTCGTTGTAATATATAACAGGCTGATTTTGTCGCAACTGCATATTATCTGCCAATTCAAGAACTTTTTGTGAAATTTTTATTGCTTTTGGGTCCTAAACTTTTCTTCAACATTCCCTCAAGCATTAGCAACATACAAGGACGTTGAGAAACTCTGCCAGAACATACGTTCCATCATTCCACTATATAATCAGCATTTTTTTAGAAAACTTCACCTAAATTTCTGTACTTTGCAACTGTAACTTTTCATACCAATAGTCCCATCACTGAGTGAGCTGTTTTCTATTTTTTATCTTTATTAACATCAGTGAACCATTCCTTCTACCTGAACCAGGTTTTCTATCAATAGACAAGTTCTCTCGTTACTGTTTTATGGCATTGGAAAATATTTTAATGGTTGAGCTTCGTAATTTTAATCAGTTACAAAAATATATTAATTCGTACGACATTAAGCATGACATGTATTTCAAAGGTAACTTGTTTTCACGACAATTGGAATTCCGTTCCGGAGTTACCCGAGTTACAAATATTGTCAATCCAGCGGCAGCTGTATCAAACGATTTGTTTTCCTAAGAAAAAACTATCGGGTATAACCGAACTATTACAACAACAATGGTAACTTGATAAAAAGACAATAATACTTGGATTATTAAAGTGTTTTTCCAAATAAGAATATAATTTAAATTTTATAGATTTAAGGGTTTGACGTTAGAAATATTTATTTAATAAAAATATATAGACTATAATTCTATATGTAATGTAAGAAACATATTTATCTGTATTATAGTTAATAGTTAAGTATTTAACATAGACTGTAGTTAAGTCTACAAAGAAATGTAGACCAAAGCTCAGTCTATAAAATATAGGCTACAATATAGCTAATGGTTTTCTACAATGTAATTCAAAATATAGACTATTGTTTTGTATACAAAATAGTTCAAAATGTAGACTAAAAGAATTATAGCATATTTATTTATAATGTGGACTTAACTTTAGTCTGAATTTAGGTTGTAGTTTAAGATATAACATTCCAAATGTAATCTGTTAAGTACTTTTTAGTATCAATCAGACAGTGTGGTGTTGTACTTTAAATGTAATTTATGTTATAATTTTAACTGCTGTAGTTGCCTTTTTCCATTTAAAATAGTTTTTATTATAGTATTTTTTAAACGATTACTATTTTTATATTTTTCTTTATCTCTTAAATCATTTGATTAATTCTTAAATAATAATTTAAGTTTAAACACTTTTCCTGAAAAAATAAATAATATAAATAAAAAATTATAAATAATAGTTTTATTTACCATAAATATTTAATATTTAAGTTTAATTACTTTCAAACAATTAATTACAAATATATATACACTTTTTATTAGTTATTTTAATAAAAAAAATTTAACTTTTTAATAATTTTGTTTATATTTTGATTTTAAAAACGTTTTAATTTAATTAGTTCTTTTTTTTGGTTTATTAAAAAACAAAAACAAAATATGGTAAAAATTAATAATTTATGCTGCCATGATTTATGATGTGACTTTAATAACATAAATTAAACATATTTTTGTGTATTTAATACAAAACACAAAAAAAAATATATTAAAATAAGTACGAATGCTATATTCGGTTATGCCGAATCTTCAAAACCCTACACCACAAATGCATGTAAAGTAAATACGTTATCGACGTACACACTCACACATACACTCACAAACGTATTAAATATAAATTTTTGCTATTGAATTGATTTTGGTAAATTCTGGAATGGTAATGAAGTAAATATAATGTTATGAAAATGTTTTATTCTAATATCGCTCATTTGATGCAACAAAGTCATAACTCAAAAAACCACTTCTTTCAGTAGACATATTTCAATTTCTTGACAACTACCGATGTGCAAGCGAAATAAAGCTTTATTTCTAGCAATAAACTATACAATTAGCATAATATATATTTCTTGAAATCCTGTCCGATATATAAATGGTTCATTAACAAAATTTAGCAGATAATAAAACACATTATTACCATGCACTACTGATGTTAACGCGAAAATTGCGAATTTTCAGTTATGACGACCTTGCAACAAATGAGCGATATGTGGATTTAAAATTAACAATTTCTTCCCTTGAATTTAAAGGTTTCCTCTGATTACGGACTATATCTTTAAACATACTGAACCGATTTTGGTTATATATAGATAACTTCTCATGACGATAAGAAATACTCATGCCAAATTTCATTGAGCTCTGTCAATTAATGTGTATGTGAGCGTGCCAATAACAGACTGACGGACGGACAGACAGACAGATAGACAGACAGACGACCAGACAGACATAACTAATCAACTAAGTCAACTAATTATTAACTTTATGATTTGATGCAAAAACATATATACATTATAAGGGTCTGAAATTATTCCTTCTTAGCGTTGCACAAGGAATGACAAAATTAATACACCTTCTTCACCACATATGATGGTGTAGGGTATAATTAAAATTTAAATCAATATTTTATTAGTCAACAAATTGAAAAAAATTAATTAAATCACAAGAAAAAAATCAATAATAAATTTATTTCAATAATTTATTCATAAAATTTAAATATAAATTTAGTCATAATAAAAGAGCTACAATTAATATTCACACGCATGACATATAATTAGATTGTATAGAAATGTATGTGAATAGAAGCTTAATAAGATTTTTTTGTTGTCGTTATATGAGTATAAATTTAATAATATTTAATAAATTTTATTTTCATTTTTGAATATGAAGCCAATTAAAATTGTAATTTTGCTAAATGTGGATGTGCAAAAATTAGCTAAACTATTAGAGAAAATAAAAGATAAAATAATAAATAAACTAAATTTCTATAATTTATAATTAAAAACGGAAAATAATGTAAATTAGTTTTTATAGCTTCGAGGGAGATTAATATGCTTTGTAAACTAAATGGGTTTAACTAGAGCATTTGTGTTAGACTACACTGTATTGTATTATATAGTCAATACAATTTAACGTTTTCTATTTTAAAGAATAACTATCAGACCCGGCAATCTTGGTTTTGCAAAAAAAAAAATGCTTTGTATGGGCGATACTCGTTCCCCTGGTCTGTCCTACGTTTTATCCAGTAACACAATCACTTGAGAAACTTGTTGGGACCAAATCTGCGAGCTATCGCTGTTATAGTTTATTAGATATTCGATAACCAATTTTTGCTTTGTATAGGCGATACCCCTCCCTCTGGTTTTATACGACCTACGTTTTGTTGAGTGAAACAGTTACTGGAGAAAGTTGTCGGGAACAAATTTGACAACTCTCACTGTAATAGTTCTTTAGATATTTGATATGTGTGGGGGGGGGGTGGGGGGTACTTCCTATCGAGCCTATATTACAGAGTAGATTAGAGTCGATATTGAGACTGGATTGGAGTCTATATATACATTATATATTATGGTCAATATTATGGAATATGTTATAGGATATTTTCCAGAGTACAGTTTATGTTATAGTCTATATAATTGAGTCCACTGATGGATATTCCTATAAACGCATTTAATAAAGAAAATCATTTAAAATACATGAAATGCGTAAGTAAGTAGATGAAGGTAATTTTAATTTAAGACATGAAAAGTGTAATTTGTACTCTTACGATTTAATATTAATTGCTCCACCGATGTCAAAATACATATTCGTGTGCAGTTGGCAAATCTTTGATTTGTTTGGTTCCAACAAAAATTAAAAGTATAATTTATAGCGAATTGCTGGATGATGCTCTTTTTTCTTTTAAGGGTGTAGATTGCACATACCAATAAGTGAATGCAGCGACTTCAAATTCTGGTTAAATGATTTGTTGGACTGGTCATTCTGTAGTTCGAACTTTTGGGAACTTTTTGGGATAATTGATTCCGATCGTATTTTTAGAAAATCCAGAACAAAAAATATTCACCCATAATAATGATATAAAGACTGATAAATGAAAGTGCGTTTATAGGGAAATACCATTAAAAAGGCATAGTAAGACTCTAAAATTAAGTTAAAAAAGTTTATTGGAATATTTATCAGTGTATAGTTAATATTGCAGTCAAGAATAAAGTTCATATTTATAAACAAGAATGTAGTCTATATTACGTGCCAGAATGTACACAATATTATAGACTACAATATAGACTAAACTATGGTCTATATTATAGACAAGACTAAATTAATTGATAACATTCTTTATAGCTTTTTAATGTTTGTTGCCAATAAAATTCCATTTGACGTCAAATCCCTCAAATAAATATTTTATTTAATAATATTTGAAATTTAAGACAATTTTTTGAAAATCAACTTTTGTTTGTTTGTTTCTTTTCAAAATTATTTTTGCCAACAAATTATTTGATTTAAAGTCTTTTACTAATTTTAAACACAAATACTTTTCAATGATAAAATTTGTGAGATTTTGTGTGGGTGTTTTTTGCACACACCACTTTCGTTTTACCATGAAAAACGTCATAAAAAAGATGTTATTATTGTTGTTGTTTTTTATTATAATTTAAATTTAAATTATTTATTTAAAACACGAGAAACATTTTTTATTAAATAAAGTGAAAATAAGTTTTTGTCTTAAAACTTTGAAATAAACAAATTGTTGTTGAATTTTATGAAAAATAAGGTTAAAAGACTTAAATTACCGTTAAAAACAACGCATAAAACGCAATAAACAAGGTTAAGGGCACTTAAAGATGTTAAATTTATTCATTCAGATACAAAATAATAAAAAAAAACTTTAGGTGAAATTAACAAAATAATTATAAAAATTTTTAAATAGAGAAGTCAATGATAGAAATGTTTATAATAAGGAGTGAAGTCGAAAAATTTTTAACACACTTTTTTCATTAAAACTATTAAATCAAGCATTATTTGATTTTAATTTTGATCAAACAGTCAAACAGTTCCCACTAATATTAAACAGTACCAGGAGAAATCTCCGTTTAAGAAAACCTGGAACAGGTAGAAGAAAAAGTCCACATTGAGCCAACAATATAGAAAGATTTTTCAAAAAACTTTCCAACATAATAAATAGGAAAACAGTGGGGTTAGCTCAGCGCTTTGACCATTTGGTACGAAAAGTTAAAGTTTATGCAGCTCATAAAAAGCTCAAAAAGTTCCTGTTAAAATCTAGAGCCCGGAAATTAAAGACAAGTTTTATAAAAAATGTTTTTGCTGCATATCGAATGAAGAAACGTGTGTTTTGACATATTTTTCGCAACTTCCTGTTCAACAATTTTATGTTGCTGCCACTTGAGAGAATGTTGGAAAACAGTTTAGGACTCAAAACTAGTCTAATATCCCAAGAGGTTCCTGGTATGTGAAGCAAGAAGACAATAATTTGTTAGAATGGGCTCTACAAATATCGAAATTTGAATCAAAGAATGTCTACAAAAAGACTGCTACCATTCATTAAACTTCATAATGTGTCCTCTTATTTTTGGCCTGATTTGGAATCCTGTCACAATGGTTAACAAAGGCTTGAGTGGTACAAGAATAATTATGTGGTATTTGTACCAAGAAAGGCCAGTCGTACAAACTGCCAGGGTCTAAGGCCAGCGAAGAAATGTTGGGCTCTTGTTAAAAGAGAATTGAAGAGCACAAAATATTATCCAATAGTGTGGGAGATTTTAAACGGAAATGCACTAAATTTTCGAGCAAAGTGACAGGAAACTCATAAACATTAATAGAAGGTTTTCCGAAAAAAATTCAAGTTAAAACAATAAAAATATATTTTTAAATTTTGATAATAAATTCAATCAAAAAAATTTAAGCAGCAAGTGTAGTGATCTTGCTTTTATTAACATATATGTATTTTAAGAATATTTTGATCTCATTCCATAAAAGAAAATAAAAGAGATTTTGTAAATTTAGTATTTTTTTCACAGTTTATTAAAATAAACTGCTATTAATTTTTGCTTATATCTCCATTGATAGACATTATTTAATTTCGATATGGAATTAATGAAATATTTTATTGTTTTGTAACTCTTTTTTGTCTTAAAATCTGCATTCAACAATTTTCGCTTTAATTTTTTTCCAATAATAAATTTATTTCAAATAAATTTTAATAAAAGATGAAAAAGTATTTGGAACTTTTTGTTGTTGCTGCTGCTGGTGTTGAATCATTTAAAATATCGACATGCAAAAATATCATTAATTCCTTAAAATTCATTGAATTTTATTGTTGCAAAAATTTTACCAGAAGAGAACAAAGAGAATGAATTGAAATTTCCACAAAAAAAAGAAAGGAAAAATATGACTGAATAAAAGTCATAAAGAAAATTTCTTGGGGCATCAAATGGAACTGAAAAATAAAATTATTTAAGAATATTTACACTTGAAATATTTTGTGAATCGACATTTTAACAATAGAATATTTCAAAATACTAGAAAATGCACTAAAAGGTTTTCAGCAGTAGTTAAGAGAACAATAGTTATATAAGAAGTGGTATGAAAAAATTCTTAACATACATATACGTGAACGAAAACGAAATTACAAAACTTACAGTTTTCATCTTTTCATTTGGTCTGAAATTATTATAATTTACAAAAAAAAAATACAGTTTTAATCACTAGTGATGAAATTTTGAACCTTTTCCGGAAACCCCTTCCATCATCGTTTTTATAGTGTTTTCTGCAATTTTGCTCGATCAGGTTGTCCATTTACGGTTTAAATCTACTTAGCTTTGGACACCTGTTTCTCTCCACTACCCTTAACACCGGGCAGTTTGGAGCAAATATCATTTTAATGAAAGCTTCATTTGAGAGCTTTTTTATATAAAATCTTTGAAGCTTAAAGTCTTTTATTGTCTTGATAAATATTTATTCGATTTTCTTAACTATTTTAAAATTCCCAATTTATTATCTCTTAGTTAAACCAAACTGTTTAATTAAAATCAAGTTCTACTAAAAGTAAAATCAAATTTTAAATTTAATTCCTTTTTCTTATTTTTTGGTAGAAAAACCTTATAACAAATGGCATATTTAATGTGTTTTAAAATCAAATATAAATTTAAGCCTTAAATTAACCTCATAGCAACAGTTTGTATTTCAAAGGTTTTAAAAGAAATCTTGTATACAGTACCGACCAGAAAAGATGCAACACAGCATCATATCAACTCTAATAACATTTGTTTTAAAATAACGGTAATTAATTTATCTCGCCATATTTGATAATTATATTATTTACAATAAGATTTCAAATAATATATAATTTGTTATAAACTCTATAATTAAAGGGTAAATACATATATCGAAATAAATGAAAAAAGTGCAAAATTTTAGCGATCATAAGAAATGCAACACTAAAAAACAATTATTGTAATAAAAAAAACAATTATTCAATTTATAACTGAAAATTTCTAAATATCTTGCACAATTTGTATTTAGTAATTGGAGGAGCAATGAAATGTTAACGAAGAAGCCAACAATAAAGCTTTAAAGAAAGGAAATCAATCCATGGGTGACCCTTGACACCCACTTGATATAAATCAATCTACAGAAAATTCACAAGAGCCAGCGTGTGAAAAATACAGATACTGCTGGCCCATGAAAAACTAACTCTTGCCACTGATCAGCACTGGGCGTTGCTTTCTTCGCAAATTACCTAAAGGAAGTCTTTATTGCAATATGCATAGGCTGGAAATGGCTTATATCTTGGAAATAAGAATATTATCAGCGAAATCATTTTGAAAAAATGTCTGGTATTAAGGTTATGATGTATGCACGGTGAGCTAATGTCCTGTAGAGTGATGATGGTATATTTAATTTTTTTCGGACTTAGATGAAATAAATTTATTTATATATTATCTGAGCGATGATTTTTATCTAGATGATGTGAGAACGAAATTTAATTCATCGAGACTAAAAAAATTAAATTTGCTTTAACTGCCCACTGTTCACTTGATCATACATACATTGTCTCCTCAAGTCAAAACGCTTCTTTTTAGTGATTGAACTGATAAGATATTTTTTCGTCAGCCATGTGGAATGCGAAAAAAGTCATTTCCAACCTACGGCGTACAGTATAATCTCCATTAACTACTTCCATTTTTCATTTGTGAAGCAAGAAACGCCAACTACTACTACTGAACAGTTTTGATCAGTGGAATCATTGAAGATCTCGGCAAGAGATAGTTTTGCATGGATCAGCAGTACCTGCATTTTTTATGCTGGTTCTTATGAAGAATTGGAATTTATTGCTTTTTAGATTGATTTACACCAAGGGGGGGGGTGTCGAGGTTCACCCTTAAATGTTCTTCCTCTAAATCCTATTAGAAAATATTAATCATTGCAGATAGAAAAATAGCAAAAAAGATGAGACAAATAAATTACCGTTATTAAAATTGATATGATCCGTTGTTGCATTTTTTCTGTTCGGTACTGTATATTTTTTAAGATCTCTATTATATTTTTGCAAGCAGCAGACACAACCACAGTTAATATATATAACAGTATTATTTTTATTCTTTTACTTTTGTTGTCTGTTAAATCTTTCACAATAAAACTAAAGCAGACATTTGAAATCACCTCAATTTATTTTGTAATCAAAATGTTACAAGACTTTTACAAATTAAATGAAATATTAAATAAATTGGGGGAGATTTGTGATTTGAATGGGAACAGCAAAAAAAAAACGAATACAAGGAAACCCTATAAAGAAATCAGGTTGGACAGAATGATAACATTTCGGAATAAATTTTTATTTTTTTTTCATTTTGAAAATTTTTATTTTTTATTTTTTCTTGATTTTTCTAAGTGTAGAAATTTATTTTCAGAAAAAACTCATTTCTTAGATTTACCAAAAATATCTAAATCAAGTAAGAAAAACTGATTGTTTAACCTAACAAAAGACCTCAAATGTGCAAATAATCACCATATAAATACTATAAACTTCAAAATATTTAACAAAAGAATATTTTTGTCGACCACAAATTGACGCCTCTAAGTCTATTAAAAAGATTATAATCTTAGATTAATATTTTTTGTGTATTTGTGTGTTACAAAATAAACGTTTTAAACGATTTAAAATTACTAAATGATTACTATTATTTAAAAAAAATTACTGCAGCAACAAAAACAAATATTTTCTAGGTTAAGAGTTCGAAATAAAAATGATTTAACCCTCTGTAACTGACAAGATTTTACTGACATTATTCTTCTGAAGTTGATTTTTTTTGTTTAAAAATAGACAGAAAGAGAGTGTTATAATTACAAAAATGTTAAATTATTAAAACACTTTTTACAATATTTAAAAAAAAATTACTCATCAGAAACTAGTACTTGTGTATAACATTTAAAAACTAAACTGTTATAAATGTATAACATTATACCGATGAACAATTTTTACTAAAACTAATATTTGTTCAAGTCTTCTTTTTTGTATGTATAACACTTTAAAAATAAACTGTTATAATTTTACAATATTTAATCCAAAAACTCTTATAATATTACCAAACAACTTCTTATGATATTATATTAAGAATGCCAACAAAATTTTTACTTATATTTAATAGAGCAAAACTCAACTGTTATAATATTAACAAAAATAACAAGAAAACTGTTATATTAAATCAAAATACTGCGTATGATATGCTTTATACAGTTTAATTAAAATTATATATTTATGTATAACAGTTAAGAAGAGTAGTATGGAATATAACAAAAAATTGTTATACTAAAACGATTACATTTTTTCAAATATTTATTTATTTATCAAAATATTATACATATGTTAACTGGTCCAAGTATTAAATGTTATAATTATATTTAATAAACCAGGTTAACTGTTATACTAAGAAAGAAGCCCAATTGTATACAGTTTCCAAAATTAACTGTCATAACTTTATCATACATTATGAAAAGACTGTTATAATAAAATTTTTACATTTTTTCAAAATCTTTACCAATTATAAATTTATAAAAACTATGGTTTCATATAGAATTTAACTGTTATAATTTTTTAACATTTAGCTGAATTATATTTTTATTTTCTTAGAAATTTTCCTTTGGAATTTCATAACTAAAATCAGGAAAAAATATATTCTTTATTACAGTTTTAAAATACCTAACTAGAATACTTTTATACTAAAATGTCTGTATACTAAAATAAAGTTTTTCTATTAGTTTATCATTAGGAAATTAAATTTATATTATTAAAAATGTTTATAATTTTATATAAAATATTATGAAAAAGTGTATAACAGTAACAAATTATTGAAAAATTGAAATAGAGTTTTTAAATACATTAATAATGTTATTGTTTTGTGCATCATTTTTTAAAGTTAACTGTTATACATTTGTAGTATTTAGCAAAAAGATAAAAATTATATAACTGTTAATATATTTACGACATTTAAATTAATGTCGCATAGATAGTTTTTAGTACAAAATTAGGACTTATTTTTAAAGAATTAAAGAGAGAAATAAGATAGAATGAAGTATCGGCTGAAAACTTTTCATACCTTTGCAAAAAAGGTTTCCGGAACACTGATCAGCATGGACATTGAAATTATTCGTGAGAACAAAAGGCGATTGATTCATGCCACTGGTTTCATTAATTAAATGTTATCAAGAGACCAGGTTTGTGCAATTGATTCTAAACTCATATTTTTGCCGATATTTTTTCACTAAATAGGTTAGGATGAGAGCCTGTTACACGATATCAACCATATTTTTATCATCAAGTAGTTTCCAAACTTTTCGATATATTCCTTTCATGACTTGGTTCCTGCTTTTTTATGTGTGTTTAGATCTAACAAATGCATTTGTTCTTACCAATGTGACATAGAAAAAGCATTCGGTGTTGGATCAAAGAAAATCTCCTCCCTGATTGAAGCCCTCAGTTAGCAAATTTGGTGGCTGACTTTTTATGTTCCCCACAAAAACTTTATTTTACAAAGATAACAAAAACTAATATAAAATAGATTTAAGTCCTTTTTGCGTTATTCATATTTATTTTTGTAAGCGAAAACAAATTGTGCAATTTATGCCAACACTTAAATAATAACAGCAGCAGCAACAACTACGGTACAATGACAACATCAAACACTTTGCAACATAAGCACAAGTATATAATGTTTCTGTTCTTGTTGTAACTTTGTTAAAACATACATCCTTATTGTAACTTAAAAGAGAAAAAGGAAAAAAACATGTTGTTAACATTAGATTTATAACTAAAATATACAAGATTGTTGCCACTAGTAAAAAGACTATTTGTTGTTATGTTATATATTGTTGTCAGTTGTTGTCATCATATACAAAACAACAGCAACAACAAGACAACATTATTGTCATTAATGCCATAAGTGAGTGTGTGTGTGTTTTTATGTGTTTGTGTGTGTCTTCTTCAATTTTCTTGTTAAAAGTTAGTTTGTTGCAACACTTTTAACACTTAAATCAACATACAACTTACATGAAGACTCGGAAAATGAATATAAAGCTCAACATTTAAAGTCTGCTCCTTATTCATATGTTGATGATTTTGATTGTTGTTGTTAGTGTTTACTATGTTGTTGTGGCAAGGTATTGTTATCTAAGGGTAAAAGGTTGTTGTTGCTGTAAGTTGGTTTCATCAAGATTTTGCTTTCAATTTGAGTTCTATTAACAAAACAAAAAAAGTGTTCTTGCAACATACACCCTTAAGCCAAAAGTATACAAACACACTCTTCTTACAAAGTCTTTGATATTTTCAAAACACTTTACATCACATGTGTGTGTGTTTATGTTTGTAGGAAAAAAAACATTGTAACATTTTTCCGTTTACAGTCGTTTACTTAAATAAAAAAAGAGCAAAAAGAAGGATTTTTATCTTTTTGTTACTTTTTCAGTTATTTTTAGCACAGTGGGGCTGAAGTAAACAATTTTGGGAGATACTTTAAATTTTACATAAATATTGTAGAAAAGTTAAACGTTATAAGTGAGAAAGATTCATCCTTTGCCCGCCCACAAGCGCTCAAATAATGTATCTCTCGATTTCAGGGATTTTGTGGCACAATCATATATCTGATGAAAGCCGTTTATAAGGCGTATTCTAACAATGATTGTAATTTTATCTCTTATAAATTTTAAGTTATTTAGTGTTTAATATTTCATCTGATGTTTAATATCAGCTCGATCTATACTTTTTCGTATTATTCATGAAGTTTCCACTCGATTTTTCTTGAGTTTTATGTATTTAATAAAAAGACAGAATTAAGTATTAAAATATCTGAAATTTGTATATATTACCGAGTCCAAAACAACAAAAAGTTCAATAACCCTATTTATCCCCTAAATCACTTTGATCCTACGTCCACTTTAATGTACACTGATCAACTCAGAGCTACTTTTTGAGTCAATTTAATGATATCTGTTCGTCCATCTGTCTACATGGCAGGTTGTCTATGTACACGTTATGGATGCTGTAGAGATCGAAATTTTAGGTATATCTCGACTAAAATTGGTAAAAATGACATTAACTTGGGTCAATGACGATTTCTTTTTGAATTTCTCATGATCATTTTAATTACCATTTACGGTGATTGGGATATTAGAAGTTTGTAACAGCCGGAATAAATATTGCTTCCACCATTATTTCTCATAGTTCTCGAATATCACATTGAAACCCATAAATTTCACATATACGTTGGGTTTTGTAAAAAAATTGGTCAAATTAAGGTTAATGTAAGAAAACTCGTTGTGCGAAATTCTATGAAGTTCTATGAAGTTGTATTTTCTGTATTTGCTTTGCACTAAAACAGTAGTTCTTTAGAAAATCTAATATATTGGGCTACCTCTCCTCGCACCTCTTATGACCGTTTTACATTTTGTCTAGTAAAACAGATCCTTTCAATTTTTCAGATATTCGATAAACAATATTTATATTGCATGGGGGTAGACTTTCCCCTGATCCAATCAGAATTTTTATACCATATGTTACTTTCGAGTAAATTATGAAAATTTTTGCAAAATCGGTTCAGTAGTTTAGATGTCATTGAAACAAACACAGATTTATTTTTATATATTTAGATTCATATCAAATCGGAAGAGAGGCAGCAAAATTGTCCATAAAAACTATTAACTGAAGAGGCACCATAATTTCATTCTAGAATGAACGGTGACCTGACATGCCTCATAAATTTATAACTCTATACTACTCTTTTGTGCAATTGTCCTTCCGAAATTTTTGATTTTATTCTATTTTTTTTTTTTTTTTTGCTTTTTACCTACTGTACATTATAATGAAGTCTCTCATCTAATGTTGTTGAATATAAGTGACTTTTTTATGTATGTGTTTCGTATGTATGAATGTATGTATGTATGTATGTATGTATGTATGTATGTATGTATGTATGTATGTATGTATGTATGTATGTATGTTATGTATACATATTAGTATTACAATTATAAAAACCATACAGTCATATATTTACACTTATACTCACAAGTGTGTGAATGCTTTCCATACAACACAAATACAAATGTAGGCACTTTTGTAAAATTGTTGAGTAAATGTTTAAAGTGTTGGAATATTGCAACAATTCATGTCTTACAACTGACACCATATTTTCTTAATAAACACTTATGTATGTCTTTTTTACTGAATATTTGCATAAAACTCATATGATGATAAACTAACATACGGAAGGACTTGATTTACATTTTGTCATATTTTGCCACTTTGTTAAGTTTCTCATTATGATTGAGGGAATTAAGAAAAATGTTATCAAATGGTCTTAACAGAAACTTAACAGACTGTACATTAACACTATTTATGGGATCTTATAAGAAAAAAGATAAGATCGATCAAATTCTATATTATTAAATATTTATAGAATAGTGAAATTTTTCTTCCAACCCTCGCATACTAATAACTCTATATAAAATTATTGAAGTGCAAATAAAGTTTCAAAGTCTTTCAGATATATTTTATCACTTTTACTTTATATTCATAGTAAAAATTTCACTAAAACAGTCAGAAAAAAACCTCACAGTTCTCTTGGGGAACAGAAATACATTTTCGGTCAATTTCAAACTATCAATTTCAAACTCCTCTCTTAAAACTGTTGGGTTGCAAAATTGCAATGTTTTATTTTATGAATGCAATAAGAGAGTTGCGTTTTGCCATTTATTTATATCTGCTGCGTTTGTGTTGTCATTTATGACTCCTAACAAAGTGCTGCAATTAGTATGACAAAATACTAACTGTTAACTATTTTAACAGTTACATTAAAGGTTCACATAAATTTAGTCTTTTTATTACATTTCGCTTTTGTTGAACATTTTTCTTTTCATTACTAAACTTTCGGAAGGTTGAAGGTTCGTGTAACTGAGACAATATAGTTGAAGAAAATTTTTAATTATCTTCTTTTCAAGGACTTTAAGTCGAAAATAATATTTCTGCAACTGAAGAGGCACCATAATTTCAAAACTAATAAAAAAATCGTTTATTCTATCTTTGCAGGTAAGACATCATACATAACTACATAAGCACAAGAGATCGTGATCGGTATGTTTATATAATGGAATAATATATGATAAACAGGACTATAGTTGTACTACAGATTGGATTGTAGATAATATATTTAGACTAAAGACTAGAATATGTATTAAATTTCAGTTATGTTTTAAACTGAACTATAGTTTAGGCTATTGACTGGACTGTTGCAAAGACAATTGTTTTGAATTTTGGATGGACTTCACAGATATATAATGGGCTAGAGTTTCGAATATTGACTTGCTTTTTGATTGGACTATATGCTGCATATAACTATAGTTTTGACTATAGACTAAACATCTGATTTTACTATAGATTATAGGCTGGACTGTAATATAGACTACAGGCTGGCTAAAAGTTTAACCTAAATTGGATCTTATACACTATAGACTAGACTATCATGTATCAGGAAAACAGTGGACTATAGTTTAGATTAAAGTTTAGAATATGGACTTGACAATAGTTTAGATTACAAACTGCATTATTGTTTAAACTAGAGACCTGGCCAATAGTTTATACTGTTGACGGAAATATATTTTTGAGAAAAAATTTAGACTATAGACTTTAATTTACTAAACTTAGTTTATAGTTAGACTTGCCTAGTTAGACTGACTATGGTCTTATTGTCTAGTATGTAGTCAATAATAAAGTTTTCATTTATACTGTTACCAAAAGATTGTGCTGATGTTTGTAACATTAAGAAAAAATAGTGTTGCACTCACATTTCAGTATACTGTTGGACTCAGAATCATTTCCAGAGTCGTTTTAACGAGGTCAGTCCCTGCGTGTGTATGCCTCTTCGTCTGGCTGTCCATGAAAACGTTGTTAACACTTCAAGTCGCAATTTTAAAGATATTTTCAGAAAAATTTTATATGTTATTATTTTTGTTAAGGACTACTGAAATGAATTAATTTCAGTTCAAAATTTGAGGTAGCTCCCATACAAATATTCTCCTGGAATGTTGTCTTAAGCTAATAAATGTAATATGGAAATATTTTAATTAAATTTAGAGCAAATAAATTTGAAATCAGTTCAAACCCACATGCCAAATTTCGAGAAGATCGGCTTACGAAAGCTCCCATACAGATCCACTTTCTTAAATCACATTAAATTATGTAAGCCTCAAAAAACTGTTACTATGGTTAAGATCTATACTATGGTTAAGATCTACATGAGTTAACTATAGCGAATTGCTAGTCTGGAGTATATCAATCAAGTTAAAAACTTTGTCTAAACTATTTTCACAAGAAAGCTGGCTAGACCTCAACTAGAAGAGCTTAAAAAATAGAAAGAAATTTAACTGTGGACTGTAAACTGGACTGTATATAGTGGTATTCAAGAGACTGTTAGTTACAGTTACAGTCCAGTTTTAGAATGTACGATAGTCTAGACTATTTACAATAAGTACGACAATAGCATGACTAATATTCTATTTATTGTTTATTTAGTAGAGGTATCGCCTAGAATTCTCACACTACATAAATGTGTAGCTCTTATCTTATAAATTTAAATATTTAATTCTTAGAACTAAAAATGAACTTGTCCCGCAGTTTAGCAATAACTTGAGTGCATTTAATAAAATAAAACAACTTTTTAGTTGTATTTACACTTTTAAAAATATATTTGAAAGTTCTGGATTTTCCCACACTATTTAATATAGTCATTTTTACATATTTATGCTCGTTAGTTAAACTTTAAAGAAATAAAGAAAAAAATCACAAAACTTATAAAAAAAAGCGTAAATAAATAATCACATTTCAGCAATAAATATTTAAAGCCTTCATCACCACAAATGGTGAAGAGGGTCTAATAACTTTGTCATTCCGTATGTTACGCTTAGAAGGAATCATCTAAGACCCCATAATGTATAGATATTCTTGCATTAAATCATAAAATCAATCTGAATTGACTAAACAATATTCGACCGTCTGTCTTTCTCTCTGTTTGTCTTTCTATCCGTCTGTCTGCAGTCTGCCTCTCTATCTGTATGTCTGAGCTCAATGAAATTTGCCCTGAGTATTTGCCAAAGTATTGAGAAGTTTCCTATTTACGATCAGATCAAATCGGTTCAGTATATCAAAATAGATATCTGAGGCAAGTTTATATATTACATACGTTTGTGATGTATGCGTAGGTGTGTAAGTACGAAATATAACGCGTCTACTTCATTTGGTAGTGGGTTTTTGGAAATTCGGCATAACCGATTTTAGAATTCTTACGTATGTTTTTATACCCTCCACCACCACAAATGGTAAAGAGGCTCTAAGAAGGAATCATTGCAAAAGCCCATAATTTGTAAATATTTTTACATCAAATCAAAATCTGAGTCTACTTAGCTATGTCCGTCTGCTTGTCTGTCTTTTCCTTTCCTGTTGACAAGCTCATACACACAATAATTGACAGAGATCAATGAAATTCGGTTTGAGTATTTACCATATTCCTGAAAATTTTCCTCTTAATTATATTTAATTAGAATGAAACTTTTCCATAATAATGATGTTATTTGTACTTCATTATCATTAAAAAAATTTATCCAAATCGTTTCAGAAGAAAATGTTGTAGCCAAAAATATAATGTATTTAATAAAAGCGCTTATATATGTGTGTATGTACGAAATATAACGTATTTACTTGCATGCTTTTATGGTGGAGGGTATTAAAGATCCGGCATTGCCGAATATACTTGTTATTTGTATATACAGACATACACAAAAAAATTTGCTGATTTTAATAAAGACTACTGAACACATATGAACTCAATTCATATGGTTTCTTCCTGAGGGGCTTAAGAGAACAAGAATTTTTATTTATCGGTTTTTATATGGATTTATTAGGGAGATCTCTATATCAAAGATGTCGTACAGTTAACGAAAATTTTTATTTAATATTTTTCAATGGTCATTTTGTTTATACACATTTTATTGTGTAAAAGAGCAAAAATATTTACACATACATATTTTTAAATGAATCGAAAATAAAAACAACAAAAATATCATTAAAATTAATATCCCATTGATTTAGAAAGCAAAAAGAGAAGAATTAAAAAAAAATATATTAAAAATAAAAATTCTTATATAAGAAATCGTGTATCAATATTTTGATGATGTCATGTTACTAATTTTCAATTATTTTCAAAATAATCATCATTATCAAAAAGAAGAAGAAGAGAAAACAGAAACAGAATTAAAAAAGAAATGAAATAGAACGGAGAACAGAAATCAAATAAATCATCTTAATCAAAGGTGTGATTCTGTGATCAGCCAAAGAAATATGATATTTGAAATGAGATTTTGTTTTAATTACACACTTATTTAGGCAGTTTTTTTCTTATTTATTTCTTAATTCTGAATTTTTTGTTGAGTCAGTTTTTTAATTTGTTACGATTATTCAATATTTTTTTATGAAAATATTTGGTTTAAACATTTTTGATAACATTTATTTTTAATTATGAATAACGAGGGTAAATTTTAAAGAATTTATAAAATTCGAAACAAAAAATCAGGTTTAACATTATGATCAATTTATAGCTCGGATTGTACAACAATATTATGGAATTATGTAGTTTTGCTACATGATCGATTTAGATTGTAAATAGTGTTAAATCGTATTATAATTTTTGTTTGTAAGAGGATACTACAAAAGTGTGATATTACCCGTTTCATTTGTAAGGGGGATACCCTTCCAAGGACATTTGTAAGGGGGACGTTTCTCACCAAAGACAATTCCAGCCTGCCAAATTTAAATTATTATCACTGGTACAATTTTTTACCTTTAGGAGGTTATCTCCGTTTTAGGCCAATAAGTCTTTTTCTACTGAAATTATACTTTTTGGGGTCTTAGATCACTGGGACTTTATACCACACTAAAGTACTAAACAAACAGGGAATCATGCTAGAGTATAGTCAAAACTACAGCCTAAATAACAAAGACACAAAAACCAGTCCAAAAATCACTGACAAAAATGAAATTTTAAATCAGGTTGTAGTCCGTTTTGTACAACAAATATAAATTCTATAGCTATCACGTATATCATAAGCGGACTATATAGCAGACTATAGCACCAAATGTATTACATATTAGCTCATATCATCATACCAAGACAAATGCCAGAATATAATCGAAACTACAGTTCTTATGAAAGACAGCGGTAGGTAGTCCATACTATAGTCAAGTATTAAAAATTCAAACAAAATAAAAAATCAAATTATATATCGATTAATAGTCCCTACAGTACGTGAAAACATTTGAAAGACTATAGGCAACAAAATCATACTGTATCTAAAAATATGCACCTGATAATAACTCATATTACAAAACAGAATCACATAACAAAGTGTTCATCAGAGTAAAGTTAAGACCATAACTCTCAAAACAGACTATAATCAATCTACACTCTATAGAAACTAAAACTAAACGAAGAATTAAAAAAAAGCAACGGGCAAAACTTTAGTCATTAGTATGAACAAGAATATATACCAAAAGCAGAAAGTTTAGGTTAGAATATATACCAGTCTAGAGTAAATGTTATGGTAAAAACAAATAAGTGTGTAGAATTTGATTATTATAACTTGCGTTGTACAAATTACTTTATATGAAGCCAATAGGAAATTATGGACTGATGTGGTACAATATTTACCAGTTGTATATCTCAATACTGTCAGATATCAGTAGAGGAGCTGCAGTTCTTGAAATAACTTTGTAGTTATTTGAGGAAGTGGGTCTGTAAGGAAGTTACAGTACTTGAAATTTGGCATGTGGTTCGAACAAAATATATTCGTGCTAAGTTTAAAAAAATATAATATTGATATGATAGATACCAGAAATCTTGAAGAGATTATCAGTACCAATTTTCATCGAGATATTTTTAAATTAGGACCTGTGCAGTGTTCAAAACTTTACTGAGATAGGCAACCAAATAGCTGAATAAACAAATGGATAAACATAGTTAAATCGAATCAGAAAGTGATTCTGTTTCGATCGGCATAAAAATATTTACAAAAAAGCAAAATTCTCCAAATTAATAAATAATTTTTGAATCATTGATAAGATTATAGTCTAGACCAAATAAATATTAAATTCTAAGTCCCGACTAATTCTTGCCTTGTGCCTTATACACAAAATCTAGTTATACATAAATTTCAGTCGGATTTCCTAAGTACTCTTATGTGTGTTTTTTAACCTTTACGATTTTTTAAATTGTTGACATTAACGAAAAATCATCTGAATATAAAAAACAACAAAATTATAATAAATAATAAACATAAATTTCACACTTTTTCTATATTTGTTTTTGTAATTTTTATTAAAAAAAAAATTATATCATCACTGCACTGTCACTAAAAATAATATTTACGAAATAAATTGAAAAAAAAAAATAAATTCATAATCACCTAAAGCTTTTAGTGTCATTCGGACGATAACATGATTTAAATTATCCATAATTTTAATACGTTTTGTAAAAATTGAAATCCCAATTGGAATTACGTTGAAAAATGTGAGATTGAAAAATTCCTAACACACGTTTTTCAATAAAACTTTTAACCCAAGTATTTTTTTACTTTTTCGATCACGTTACCTTCGTAAAATATGTCGGTTATTATGTTAAATGTCAAACAAATGAATCTGATTGTTATTCTGATCAGAAAATAATGCGTCCAAATATTATGAAAATTTTTCAACAAAACCCAGCATGGTTCTACAAAAAGTTGCCAAGTTGTGGTCCGGAAGAACTTTTCCATTTATAGAAAACCTGGTTCATGTGGAAAGAATGGTCCACATGATGTTTAAAAGCCAAAAAATAGAAAGCATTTTCAAAAGAGCTTCCAAATCATCCTGTTGGAAAGCAGTCCGGTTTGCTCAGCGCTCGTACTGTTTGGTATGAAAAGTTAAGTCTAATACAAATATAAAAACATACAAGGTTTAAAAGTTCCTGACAGAAACGCTGCTGAAAATTTAGAGGCCATAAACGGAATACGAAAATTGAATATTTTTTAGAAAACTTCTAAAAACAATTGTTGCTGTATAATGTATGACGAGAAGTATATTCCGGCAGATTTTTCGCATTTTCCTGATGAGAAATTTTATATTTTTGATGCTTGAGGAAATGTTAAAGAAAAGTTTAGGACCCGAAAGTAGTCAAAGTTTCCAAAAAAGTTTTTGTTATGGTTGCGCAAAGGAAGCCAACGGGCACGAAAAATGCCGATATTTACATTATAAGACTATGTAATATGTCCAATTATTTTTATCCTGACTTGGCATCCTGCTACTATGGTAAACAAGGCCTTGAGTGGTGCAGGAACAATAATGTGGTGTTTGTACCAAGAGAGCCAAATCCACCGAATCGCCCAGAGTTTTGGTCAAAGCTTCAACGGTTTCCAAAAAAGATTTAGAATTTTACCACTAGTGATTAAAACAACAACATTTGGTATTCTAAATTGTAATATTAATTTCAATCAAAGAAAAAAATTAAACTGGAAGTTAAGTAATTTGTTTTATTAACATATATGTATGTTAAGAATTTTTCTATCTCACTCCTTACACATTTTTAAAAGCTTTCAAAAGTTCTCTTGTAATAAAAAGCTTTCGATGTTCAAAGCTTTCGTGTGTATGCATTTTAAAAAGCATGCACATTTAAAAGCTTTTGGAGCTTTACAAATTTTACATAATACACGTTTAAATGCTTCCGAGCTTTTAAGTGTTTATATTAAATTAACATATATATCAAAGTGTTTCGAACTAAAAGCTTTTGTATAAAATAATTTGTAAAGCTTTTAAATTTTATTTATTGACATATTCCAAAAAGCTTTATATATTCTTTATTAAGTGAAGGGATTTTATTTGAAAATTCTATTTGTTAAGATCTCTATGTAAAGCTTTTAAAAAATTGTTTAAGCTTAAAATATTAAGCTAATTTTTAAAGCTTTTTGTATTTTTGTAGTATAAAACTTATTCTCAACCTTTAATTGTTCCTAATAGTCGTTCCATGCATTTGAAGCTTTTTGTCATATTGTGCAAATTAATTGTGTAAATAATTAAATAAATAATTTTATCTTGGCAAAACCATAAATTTGTTGACAAGTTGAACAAATAATGATAAAATAATCGATGATTTAATTCCGTTCAATTGAAAGCACTTGAATTTAAACAAATATTAAATAAATATTTATTTAATTTATAACAAAAAAATATTTATTATTAACAAATAATAAATAACAAATATTTGTTTATTTTTAAATGTAAATAAATTTATATTTAATTTAATAAAAAAAATGTGTTAAAATTCATAAAAGAAAATTAAACACTTTTTGAGAGCAAAACTTTTAAAGTTTATTCAACTGATTAAAGACAGAAAGTTAACGGAGAAAAATTTTAAAAGTTTTCGAAATGAAACTTTTGATGGGGAATAATATTAAAATAATATTAATATTAAAGTTAAAGTAACACAAATAGAACTTTAATATAAAAATAAATTGCAGAGATAATTTTAATTAAAGCTGAAAATTTTCGTTTTTTACTAGATTTTACTCGGTGCGCTTTACTGCAGAACAAAAATTCTACTTAGTCCTACATTTAGTATGAAGTTTCACAAATCACAATGTGTATTTAAAAAACATGCATCGGGAATTTTGCAGAATCCCCCTGACCCTAGTCGTTCCATTAAAACCGTTTCCTAGGAAAGTGACAAAAATGGGACCATTTATTATTATTCGATCATTAATAGTGATTTACCATCCATTTTCTAACGTAAAACTGTTACAGGAAAATTATTGGGGCAAAATTCATGAGTGCATGAATTCTTTTAGAAAGTGATTGGAACTAATTATTTTTAGTATAGCTATAATTCCACCGAAAATAGTTAGCCCTTCCTTCGATACTAACCGTTATACATTTTGTCCCGTAAAACTTTTTACTACTTCAGAAAGTCTCTCTCTTCGATAGTACTTAAGATATTCGATAACTAATATTTATTTTTAATCGGGGCTATATATTCCCCTGGTCCTATTCATTCTATATTCTCACTCTCACTGCAATAGTTTCTAAGATAAGTTTTTAAGATAAGATAAGTTGGGACCAAATTTGAGAACTTTCGCTGTAATAATTCTTTAGATTTTCGATAGTGAATATTTTCTTTATATGGTGGTACCCCTGACCTGGTCCTATCTAATGTTTTTGTAGCTAACTTTTTAGTATATTGGGAACATTCTTTGAAAATTTCATAAAAAATAGACCAGTCCATACGTTGCATACATACACACATTCTATTTTATATATAAATTTAAATTATTTTGTATTTCAAAAATTTATTGTATAAATAAAATTTAATTAATCATTATTTAAATAAAAATTTGCTAATAAAGTATTTTCGTAATAAATCAAGTTGACTAGTCTGGGTGCCAGACATATAGACAGACATAAAGTCTCCACTGCCTACCATCTGTTTTATTGAAAAATAATGAAAATTAATAAGAATTTATGATTAAAGAAAACCAAAATCATAAAAAATAATAATTTAAGAATTGAGATGGAAAAATTCTTAACATACATATATGTTAGTAAAAAGGAAAACACTAAATTTGTAGCTGTTATTTCCTTTATTTGATTTAAATTATTATTACAATTTACAAAAATATATATTTTTATAGTTTTAATCGCCAGTGGTGAAATTTTGAACCATTTTCGGAAACCCTTTCTTTTGACATTTTTATAGTTCTTTCTGGCACCTTGATCAATGAAACAGTTCATCTCCCTTTAAAAATTTTTCGTGCTCTTCAATTCAATCTTCAATGCACCCAATATCTCTGATTGTTTCAGCATCGGGAATAAGAAGGATTTGCCTGTCCTAATACAAATATCACATAATTCTTCAGGTACCTCTCAAGGGCTTGTTTACCATAGTGAAAGGGTGCAAAATCAGACCAAAAATAAGTGGACACATTATAATGAACGGAAGTAGCTTCTTCTGTTCCTGTCAGGATTATTTATTATGAATAATTACCCAATGTTGTATAGGACCAAGATGGGTTTATAAAAATATTTAAAAATTTTGGTAATTTTGGTTTTTTCTGGTCACTCATTTTAACCAGATTAACAATCGGATTCAATTGTTTGACATTAAGCAGTATAACTGACATTTTTCTAAAGGGAACTTGATTAAAATTATCTTCGGTTAAAAATTTTAATGAAAAACATGTGTTAAATTTTTTTTCGATCTCAGTCTTGCAGAAGAGATAAACATATTTTATTCAAGAGAAAATTATATACTCAGTCTAGATCGACATTGTTTTAAGATCAGGAAAGAACTTTATGAAAATAAGAATCAAGTTATGCCTTACGATTGTATATTATTAAATACAAATTTTTCTTTGGATAATTTTTCCGAGTTTAAAGGTATTTAAATAAAATTCTATCTCTGATATCGACCAATAAGTATTTATTACTAAAAACTTACAATGTCTGATATAATTGTCTTTTTAAATTTTTGAAATATCTTGAAAGGTCTCAGTTATACAAAGGATTTTCTGAAGGAACCCATAATTAATATCAATCATACGTACAGGTAGACATTGTTAATTTTCTTCTTTCCTTTTTTTATCGAGGAATACAATAGAAGAAAAAATGGCTAATAATTAATCCAGACACATAAACCTTGAAGGATCTTCAATATATTTGTTTAAACCAAGATTAAACCTTATGTATCCCTGGCCGTAAAGAAATATATTTTGGCTGACCTTACTAGACCCTGTAGCACATTCAACCCTCAGAGTTCTATAGAATAATTCTTCCAGAGATTTCTTTGTCATTATAATTGACTACAATGATTGATTTCTTTTGTGTCTTTTTTTATTGTTATTATTAATCATTACCTTTCCTTAATTTTTCTTTTTCTCTTATTTTTGCCATTCTATAAATTGCAATTACACACACCTTTATTGCTTTACGATCCGTAATTAAATATTTATCAGTTGAAAGATTAAAGAAAAAACAGAAAAAAGAGAAAAAGTGTCAAGCAAAAATCATGTTTTAAAAAATTAACTGTCAACTTTTTTACAACTTTATTATGGAAGATAAGAAAAATGATTAAATGAGGGATTAAAAATTAATCAAAATTAAGAAGGAATTAAACGAATAATGTGAGAGGCTATAGGAGACTTATTAAGGTGTTGAGGTAAAAACAGAAGGTAATAAAATGACAACTAGTGGGCTTGGAGGGTTCATAGTGGCACACTATTTCTCTTCTCTTTTCATGTTATTAATGAAAGGAAGGGTATTTCGCATTCGAATCAAACATATGAAATATTTTAACTTTTTAGTTTTGATGCCTGTTAATTGAAAGAACAATTCTAAATATACTTTTGTTAACTAACACACATTTTTGAGTTTAAATTAACCCAGCAAACAATATTAGAAATAAGCAAAAGTTTTAAACAAATAAAGCAGTACACTACATTTTATTATTAAATCGGTACACTACATTACCATAATGCATTGTGGTTGCTTAAAGTTTCAGTATAGCGATTGAGACAGAATTAGTTTATAAGATGATTTATCGATGTCCAATAGTCCATCTATCTGGTCGTACAGGGTCAATGTACAGTACCTCGTTTTCAAATCATCTAAATGATACATTTCATTTAGCAGTTACCTGAACGCTCAAGACTGAAGTCTATTGAAATTGGTGACGATCGATTTTTGCCCCCTTTTAAGATCCAAGCTCAAGGCAGTTTTGAGAATTTTTCTCTGTTGATCCAAATATCACATTATTGTTCTGTTACCACTCAGGGGCTTATTTGCCATAGTGTTAGCATGCTAAAAATAAGTGGACACGTTCGTCAATGTAATGAACTTTTTGAGCCTTGTAAGTTATGAAAGTTGCATTAGCTTCAGCACTAATCCTAGTGCTCGGATAACCTGTCAGCTTTCTTACCAAATGCGTTGGTAGCTCTTTTGAAAATGCGTTATATTTTTTGGTTTTAGAAACATCATTTGGTCTATTTCATACATAAAGATTTTCTAGGATCGGTCCGTAATAGTTCTTCTAAAAGCTTTTACACAAATAACATTTTTAACGTATTTTTCTATATTTTCGTCGATTTTTTTAATTTTGTTAATAATTTTATAATTTTCATTTACCACTGGGTTTCTCATTTTTCCGCATTCTACTCTGATTATTTTTGTTTTTGTTTCCATTTGCGTTATTTATGAAATAAACATTTCGAAGTGAATAATTTCTTTGTCACAGTCACTGCCACCTTAATCAATACACGTAAATTATACGTAACAATTATAAATTCATAACAAATTCAAGGAAAGTCTGACAGAAATCGAATAAAAAAATTAAACAAAATTGTGACAACAAACGTACAAATCAAAACAACAAAACAACTGGTGAAAAAAAATCAATTTGTTATTAAATAATAAAAAACAGCAACAACATGTATACGTTCAATAACAATTGACAGCGCAAAAAAAAAAAAATAAATAAAAATTTTTCTGTTCTAAAAAAAAAACAGCAACAAATAAAAGAAAAAAATATTGCCAATAAAGAACAACTCAACTACCAATAAATTATGAATAATTGCAAATGATTTTTATTTATTTTTATAAAATATTTATATATATGTTTATGTGTGTGTGTGCGAGTTTATATGAGAATGAATGTAAATTGTTGATTTGTGATTTGTTGCAAACAAAAAAAGCAAAATTAAAACTGAATTTCAATCTTGTCGAATTTTAAATACCCTTCTTAAAGTAATGATAAAAATAAGCATTAAGCCTCACACATACATGGACATTTAAAAGAAAGAGTGATGCTTAAAACAGTGATGGTATAAAATCGAACTTTCTTTCATAAATAATTGTGAACCATAAGTGATATCTCGATGAAACTTCGCTTGGTTGGAGCGAGGTGTTTTCAAGTTGTTTTGCATGAGTACAAAACCATATCTGGTCTGAGACATGGTTGGCGATTCTTCGATTTTTTTTAGTTCTTATGTTGGTTCTTCGAAAATTCGTAAAAAATCAGATGTCTATATATATTATTTGTACAGGTTATGTCTTATAATTTCAGAGATAATCAAATTGAAATGCATTTAATCCATTTGAAATATTTTTAAGCCCTTCATTAAGCCCACTAATGAAGATCCTAATAATTTTTCGAAAAATCTTTCAGACTCCCTATAAAATCCTAAAAAAAATGTTGCAATAACCACATAACTATATGAATCCGCTAAAAAGTTATATTAATCTGAAGAAAGAAATTTGGAAAAAAATTTTTGTGATTTTTTCGAATTTAGAATTTGGGTATTTCTGCAAGGAAATTGATTTTACGTTTATTATTGAAATTCTGAGAAGATTAGAATAAGTTTTTATTAAGTTTATTAGTTTTAGAATGTTATTCCGATAGGTTCTGATAAATCGGGAAATTTGGTATGGTCCAGATTTTGATAAGTCTTAAATTTTTGGTTCTAAAATCGCTTTCATTTCCTTAAAATTTTGAAAAGTTTAGAATAAATTTAGACACATTTTATTAGTGTCATTTTATTTGTCTGAGATATCGGCGATATGATCTAGACTTTCTTTAATTCGTCAAATAATTTTTTGGTTAAAATTTTTAATTTTATATTTCACTGAATTTTTCACTAAAATTTGCTGTCACAAATATTGGACTGTAGTTTAATTGTTGCTGAAACGAATTTATACATTTTAAATTCTATAGTTCGAAAATAAGGATATATGGACAAAAAATGCAATCGGGTCATATTTTTATCTGATTAAATAAGACTTTTATATTTAATGCAGGATTATTATTTGGATCTGTTTATGAATAATTTTACAACCGAATCAATGAAATTCTTTTATTTAATATTGAGTTTGACTCAAATATCGGTCTATAACTTGGTTGTTTTAACATCGATTTAATTAAATTTCAAACATCATTATTCCCAGCGTAATAAGAAATAATCTGGGGAAAATTTTATTGGACTCCCATGTGAAAATATTTATTTCAGCCGGACAGAAAGATATTTTCAAATGTTATAGGATTTCAATAAAGTTTCAATTTTTTTTAATTGGAGTTACAAACAGAATGTGCAACCCAAATCACCGCCTTTGGTGTTGCGCATAAAAAAATGAACAAAAATGGCAAAAACGATGAAATTCAAAATAATCATTAAGGAAATTAAATAAATTTTATCTATAAAAAATCACTTTTTTTGAAATTTATGACAATAAAAACAGAAAAAAACAATAATTTTTTTCTTAATTTTCTGTTGGCAGTTTAATGTTTTATAATAAATTAAAAATTGTTCAGAAATAGAATCGATAATTGACAAGCAAAAATAATTGTTTTATTGTTCTGCTCAATATAGTTTTATACGTCTGAAATCACTAAAATAATTGGCAATTAAGTTTTTTTGCTTTAAAGGATTTTTTTCAACAATTCATAAATTGAGAATTTAGAAATTATCAAAATCGTTAGATTGTTTGTTTGTGAAGAGTTTGTTTGTATAAGAACAGGGTATATTTACTTTGATATTCTATTTGTAACGCTAAGAAAACAATCATCTCAGACCCCATAATGTTAACGCTAATTATCCTTTTAACAAATTTTGTTCCTCAAAAAGGCATTTTTACTTATTCCCTTCTCTAACTCCCATAAAAATATAAAAAAAATCCTTTTTGATACTAAAACATAAAAAAGACTTTTTCAAAACATTAAAACAGCAAAAAATATTTAGTTAACGGGTAAAAGGACATAATTCTGTGAGCAACATTAGGATTTTGTAATCATTGAACATAAAAAACATATGGAGAAAATGTAAATGAATATATGACCAGATTTGTCAACCTTTCGCATAGTCTTTTATTACTCTTATTTTCCCCTTTTTGTTACTTTATTGCTAGACAAAATTTTAATGGCTTAAAGAGAGGGATCACGAAACAAATAAAAATCATATTTAGTCATATAAAAATATTTGTTCGGTTATAATGGAAAAACATAGAAATATGTTGAATTTAAAAACCCTTTTAGTTTATTCCGCCAGATATGCCGTTTTTTTAAAGACTGTAGTCCGTAACATAGTCCAGACTATAATTTATTCTATAGTCCAGACTATAGTTTATTCTATAGTCCAGACTATAGTTTATTCTATAGTCCAGACTATAGTTTATTCTATAGTCCAGACTATAGTTTATTCTATAGTCCAGACTATAGTTTATTCTATAGTCCAGACTATAGTTTATTCTATAGTCCAGACTATAGTTTATTCTATAGTCCAGACTATAGTTTATTCTATAGTCCAGACTATAGTTTATTCTATAGTCCAGACTATAGTTTATTCTATAGTCCAGACTATAGTTTATTCTATAGTCCAGACTATAGTTTATTCTATAGTCCAGACTATAGTTTATTCTATAGTCCAGACTATAGTTTATTCTATAGTCCAGACTATAGTTTATTCTATAGTCCAGACTATAGTTTATTCTATAGTCCAGACTATAGTTTATTCTATAGTCCAGACTATAGTTTATTCTATAGTCCAGACTATAGTTTATTCTATAGTCCAGACTATAGTTTATTCTATAGTCCAGACTATAGTTTATTCTATAGTCCAGACTATAGTTTATTCTATAGTCCAGACTATAGTTTATTCTATAGTCCAGACTATAGTTTATTCTATAGTCCAGACTATAGTTTATTCTATAGTCCAGACTATAGTTTATTCTATAGTCCAGACTATAGTTTATTCTATAGTCCAGACTATAGTTTATTCTATAGTCCAGACTATAGTTTATTCTATAGTCCAGACTATAGTTTATTCTATAGTCCAGACTATAGTTTATTCTATAGTCCAGACTATAGTTTATTCTATAGTCCAGACTATAGTTTATTCTATAGTCCAGACTATAGTTTATTCTATAGTCCAGACTATAGTTTATTCTATAGTCCAGACTATAGTTTATTCTATAGTCCAGACTATAGTTTATTCTATAGTCCAGACTATAGTTTATTCTATAGTCCAGACTATAGTTTATTCTATAGTCCAGACTATAGTTTATTCTATAGTCCAGACTATAGTTTATTCTATAGTCCAGACTATAGTTTATTCTATAGTCCAGACTATAGTTTATTCTATAGTCCAGACTATAGTTTATTCTATAGTCCAGACTATAGTTTATTCTATAGTCCAGTCTATAGTTAATTCTATGGCCCAGACTTATGTTAAGTCCAGACTATAGTCTTATTTATTTAAACCAGATTATAGATATATGAAATCTGTTCAGTTTCTTTAATGTTAAAGTTTATAATAATCAACCATCCGTAATTTGTAGCCACATCCTTTCCGCTCACTGAACATCATCTTACAACAAAATAATTCTAATCCCTATTGCTATGTTTCACTTAAAACCTCAGCATCGCTTCCCTTTTCCTCTCCCTTCTTGGAAAGGTTACAAACTGACTTAACTTTTTATCTCAACACGAAAAAAGAGCATCAACATTTTTTTTACAATTTTTATGTTGCAAAAATGATAACAGTGTTACATGCAACAAAGCATAAACTGTTTTTAACTTCATCTCTAAAATCCTTTATTCTTGCATGTGTATAGTTCTTTTCAACCTTTTTTTGCACTCTCTCGCATATTTTGTTTAATTGTAGTAAAATTTTATTTTATAGTTTTAAAACGTGAGTACATTATCAGACTTGGAAAAAAAGACGAACATGTATGGAGCCAAAAAAAAACAATATAAAAAAGACCCTAAAAATTAAGACCAGAAAAAGCAACAAAAATAGAATTAACTACACACATGTCAGAGTATCTAAATGCTACCACACATTTGCAATGACAACAAAACAACAACAGCAGTTGATCCTTTTTAACACACTCTCTTGATTTTGTATGAGAATATTTCGCCACCAGTTATTTTTTATGCCCTCCACCACTGCATGTGCGAATAGAATATATTGACTTTGTCATTCTGTATGTAACGCTAAGAAGGAATCATCGCAGACCGCGTAATGTATATATATTTTTTGCATCAAATCAAAATCTAAATCCGTCCATCTTTCTGTCTGTTTTTGGCACGCTCACATTCACAAAAATCGACGGAGCACAACGAAATTTAGCCCGAGTTTTTTTGTATTCCTAAGACATTTAATATTTAGAACTGGTAAAATTTTCAATTTTAAATCGACAAATTATACTGAAATTCTGCCATAATGTGAATTTATACGTATTTCACTATCATTCCAAAAATTATCCAAATCGGTGCAGAAGAAGGAAAAGTTATAGCAAAAAATTTAACTGATTTGATAACTCATTAATTGTTATGGTATTAAATTTATAAATAATCTCTTTTATAACAAACAACGTATTTACTTTACACAATTTTGTGGTGTAGAGTATTGAAGATTCGTCATAGCCAAATTTATTATTCTTACTGGTTTCCTCCTTTTTGCTTTTGCAATCCTCAACATTTTGCGTGTTTAAGCAAAATATCTTTGTTTTATCATTTTTTGCCTTCAAAAAAAGTATCTAGAACAGCAACAATCTAGATGCAGGCAACTATTTAGTGGGATTATAATTTCAATGTATTTTTTTTACCCCAATGCAACAATGTTGTATTTAGGTATTTATTTCTATAATGTCTTCATTATTATGGAGACAATGGCAAAAAAAGTGAATTTGGTCAAAATGTCGTAGAATTGAGAATGACAGAAAAACAAAATGGTACAAAAGATGGTAAATTTGCGTGTTTTTTTGCGAAACCAAGAGGGGAGAGTTCAAATATGCATTTTCCAAAAATAAGTGATAAATTCTAGATGTACAGAGATTTTTCTTAAATTTTTGTTAAGAGAAAATGTTTGTTTGAAGAGAAAATTTAAGGAAAATTTTAGATTAAGAGAAATTTGATGTGAATTTTATGATAAGAGAAAATTATGATAAATTTTCGATTAAGAGTAAGTTCACGAAATATGTTTTACTATTTAATCTACAGTTATTATTTTCATTAAATTAAAAAAAACGAAGAGTATGTTTTTGATCAAGAGAATATTTTGATAAATTACAAGAATATTTATCATATATTTTTGAGAAAATTTACTAAAAAAATTTTCAATAAGAATCTAAATATATATTTCTAAAACTTTATATTAAAAGAAAATTTTAGATAATTTTTTAGATCAAGAGAAATTTTACGAACATTTTTTCACAATTTCCTTGAAAGAGAAAATAAACTCACAATTTTTTATTTACTTTGGGACAATTTGATTAAGAGAAAATTTACTCTGAATTTTTTATTAAGAGAAAACTTATTTTTAAGAGTACTTAGGATAAATTATTGATTGAGGAAAACTTTAAGTTTTAATTTTTTATTAAGAAAAATTTTTTAATAATGAAACAATAAAAGATAAAGAGAAATTTAACGATATATTTTTAATCAAGAAAAAATTAACTATAAATGTTTGATCAAGAGATTGATTAAGAGAAAATTTACGATACATTAAGATAACATTTTTGATAAATTTTTAATTAAGAAAAAATTTGTAACAAATGTTTAATAGCGAGGAAAATATGATCGATTATGAGAACATTTGTGTTAATTTTTATGTTTAAGATATAAAAAAATAATATTATTTTTTAGAAAAATTTATGATAAATTCTTGATAAAGAGAATATTTGTGTTAATTTTTTGATGAGGATAAAATTATAAAGAATCTTTTATTAGCAGAAAATTTTCGATTAATTTTTTGTTTAAGATATAATTTATGACATTATTTTTAGAAAAATATTTTGAATATTTTAATTAAAAGAAAATTTTGTTCAATGTTTTACCAGGTGAATTTTTTGAATAAAAAAAATTATGTTTTATTAGGAGAAAATTTGGTCAAATTTTTTGATTAAGAAAAGTGATTTATAAAAAAAAATTTTCTAAAAATTTTCAAGTAAGATATCATGTAAAAGGTCTTATTTCCTTTCAATGCCACCCTCGTATATTTTTAACATAGTTGCCTTAAAGTTGCAACAAAATTGTCTTCATTAAATTTTTTTCACATTTTATTGCATAGAGTTTTGCTCTTGAAGTGTGGAGTATCTGACATCATTGCCGGTAAACGTGTAAGTGTGTGTGTAGAATAGATAAATTTTACTTAAATTTGCAATGCAAATGTGGCAACTAAAAACTGCATGTACAAGGCAGTTAGATACACAACAAAAAAACAACTTACTACACGTAATATCAGGAGGAGAACAAGCAAAAAAAAGAACAAGCAAAGAGCAGCACTTAAAAAGGAAGAGTAAAATTTGATGATGAGTTATGTAGACACTAGATACAGAACAGGGACGGGAATATGTTATAGATTATTTTATTTTTTATAAAATTTAGTTATGTATTGCGAATAATTCTACTAAGGAATTGTATTACTCCCATCCCTGTTCAAATTACATTTTAACACTGTCAACTTACACTATTTTCAATTACTTGCACTCTTGCACAAAATCTTCACTTTTTTTCTTCTCTTGGAATTGCTGCATTACAACTAAATAATAAAATTCTAGAGTATTTAAAACTTATATTCAATTACTACCATTTGTATGTATGTGTGTGTGTGTAACTACGTTTCTCAATGACTGCAGCACATTTGCTATTTGTGTGTGTGTATGTTTTAACTATTTAATTAGTCATTTGTGTAGAAGAAGATACTATTATGTTTCTTGTTGTTGTAGCAGATACAAAGTAAGTCACAGTCAAATATCTACATTTAATTAAATTTGAAATAAATGTATTATAAGCATTTTTACTTTATTTAATCAAGATTAACATTTATTTGTTAATTTAATTTGTTTCTTTTTAGTTAATTAAGAAAAATGGCTCAACCACAATTGTTGCAAATTAAATTGTCCAGATTCGATGCTCAACCCTGGGGTTTCCGTTTGCAAGGTGGCACTGATTTTGCTGCTCCTCTTGTTGTACAAAAGGTAAGTTGTTTCTTAATCGATTAATTTTAGAAAAAGTGCCATACATTTGAAATTATTTTCATATTTGCTATTCTTAGATAAATTAAGAGAAATGTTCAAATAAGAGAGTAATTACTACCAAACAACAGATTTCTAATTAAGAGTAAAATTATGAAAAAAAAAATTATTAAGAAAAATTAGAGATACAAGTTTGTTAAAAGAAAATTTACGATAGGTTTAGAGAAAATTATCACTTAATCTCTTATTAAGAGAAAATACTCACTAAATCTCTTTTTAGAAAAACAATTAGAAAAAAAATAATTAAGATTAAAATTACGAAAAAATGTCCATTAAAAAAAATTGAGATTCAATTTAATTAAACGAAAATTTACGATAAATATTTGATTAAGAGAACATTTTCACTAAATCCTTTATTAAGAGAAAAATTTCACTTAATCTCTTAATAAGAGAAAATTCTCACCAAATCAGTTTAGAAAAAATTTTCACTAAATCTCTTATTTAGAAAAAAATTAGTAAAAAATTATTAAGAGTAAAATTACGAAAAAAATTTCCATTCAGAAAAAAGTAGAGGTTCAGAGATTTCATTAAGAGAACATAAAAAGAAAATTCTCTCTAAATCTTTTATTAAGATTAATCTCTCATTAAGAAAAAATTGTCATTAAATCTCTTATTTAGAGAAAATTTTCTCTTAATTTATAATTTTAAGAAAATTTTTACTAAATCTTATATAAAGAGAAAATTCTCTCTAAATCTTTTATTAAGAGAAAATTTGCACTGAATCTTATAAAAAGAGAAAATTCTCCATAAATCTCCCATTAAGAAAAAAATGTCATTAAATCTCTTATTTAGAGAAAATTTTCTCTTAATTTCTAATTTAAAGAAAATTTTCAGTACATCTTTAATTTATAGAACATTTTCGATAAATCACTTATATTACAATTTTTTATTTCTTTATCTGTTCTCTTTAATATGACTCAAATTTTTGATGACCATTATAAGTCACCTACCATATGCATTATTAAATTGATTTTGCGGTTTTTAGTTTCACTTAAAGCGTTACTCCTAAAAAAACGTGATTTTTAGCTAAATTTCTATTTTTCAAATAAATATTTTATTTACTGTTTTTCTGCTACTTTCAAGTGATAAAGCTAAATAATGTTTCTGTGGAAGTTTATTTAATGATTCACTTTTAATTTTGTGAAATTTTTATGATCAAATTGTTGTCCCCTCCACATCTCTGACACATTGAAGCCAAAAACCCACAAAAAATTTTTGTAACTTTGACCGGTAATTTTTTTTGAAACTAAAATTCAAAAAATAAAACAAAAAACAATTCGAATAAATTTTAAAACAACAACTACAACTAAGAAGAAAATATGTGCAGAATAAACGAATAAAAATATTATGATAATTTTATTTATTTCTTTGATTATTAAAAAAAAAAAGACTGAAAAACTGAAAAAGAGCGTGTAAAAGTAACTGAGGGAATTTGCTGATTCATCAGTGAACCATGTAAAATTGTGCAAGTATTGTGGGTTGTAAATGTATGTCTGTATGTAGAGATGATATTACCAGTGAATATCTAGCTGCAGGTCTTGAATGGTGGGCTGTATACAAGTTTATCCATCTGTCCGTCCGGCCAGTTGTGTGTGTCTATCTTATTGTTTAACAGTCTTATATTGTATGTACATCTGTCCGTCCATCTTTTTGTCGCCTTAACAAGTTGTATTTATTTGTTTCACTTAATTATTATTATTATTTCCTTCATTGTGTTTAAAACCTTGAAAAAATCTTTCACGATGAGGTAGACCTCATCGTTGTCATTATAAAGAAAATCAACATCATCATCATCTTCTAAAGCTTAAGCAGCCCCAGCTCTAACAGCAGCAGCTGATATCTGCTTCAGAAACTTTAACCTCGTCATTACAATATTGTTGCATATTGTTTTATTATAAATTCATATTTTTAAAAAAATATTTTCTTTTGTTTTTTCTTATTCTTTTTTTATAAAAAACATTAAACACTTGTATGTTATTTCTAGATTGTGAAATCTAAACAGTTGTTGGTAATTTGTTTACCAGCAGTTTATGAATTCCCTAAATAAATATAAATAAAACAAGTAAGAGTGCTATACTCGGCTATTCCGAATCTTCAATACTCTACACCACAATGCGTGTGTTGAAATACGTTATTTTTCGAATATACACACTCACATATACACTCACAGATGTATGTAATATATAAACGTTTTTTTTTTAATACAACGCGGGAGAACTTAATAAGTCATAAAATTAGTTATATGTTTTACTGAAGCGATTTTGATCATTTTTGGAGTGATAATGAAGCAATTATAACTTTATATTATAGCAAAATCATATTCTAATCTGTCGATTTCTAATTGACAGTTATCGTTATCATTAGATATCGATCTATATCTTTAGATATACTAAACCGATTATACTGAACCGAGTAACAGACGACGGACATAGCTAAATCGACTCAGATTTTGATTTGATGTAAGAATATATACATTATGAGGTCTGAGATGTTTCCTTCTTAGCACTACACAAGAAATGACAAAGTCAGTATTTATTCTTCAGCACTTGTGTTGGTGTAGGGTATCAAAATGCCAAGAGATTTTAAAAAGAACTTAATATATTTTAGTTGAAGCTTTTGAAATTTCCATACTTTTTCTTAAAAGAAAAAAATCATAAATTATATCTCTTATAAATTCATTAACATTTTTCTTCATATTGAACAATTTCTAAACGATTTCTATGATGACAACAATTTTTGAATATTTTGTTCAGTTTGCTATTTTAATGTTAAATAAATACGTTAAAAATTGTTTTCATTTATTAATTTAAGTACTTTATTTAATATACAAAATCAACATATAAGGAGTGAGATTGAAAAAAGTTAACATACATATCTATGTATATTAAATAGGATGCGTGTATGTAAGAATGTATGTTTGTATGTGTTTATGTATGTATGTATGTATGTATGTATGTATGTATGTATGTATGTATGTATGTATGTATGTATTTATGTATGTATATGTATGTATATATGTGTTTATGTATGTATGTATGTATGTATGTATGTATGTATGTATGTATGTATGTATGTTGTATGTGACGTATAAACTCTAAACCGGCTAGATCATTTTTGATAAAATCCATAGAATGATACTAATATACCCGAAAGCAACAAAGGCTATAAAAAATTTCGATATGATCAGTGGGAGTGGTACCCTCGATACAAAGCAAATATTGATATATAATATGAATATCAAAAGAGTTATAACAGAAACCCTTTCATAAATGTTTTCTTCGTACATTCTGTCATTTATTAACGAAAATTATCTCTTCAACAAAAATTTTACAAAAATTTTCTCTTCAACAAAAATTGTATAGAAAAAAATTTTTTAAGGAAAATATTATAGATAAACTTTGCAGACAAATTTCTCTTAAACTATGTTTTCTTTAATGATTTTTTTTCTCTTTTACGAAAATTTTATAGAAAATTTTCTCTTTTACGAAAATTTTATAGAAAATTTTCTCTTTTACGAAAATTTTATAGAAAATTTTCTCTTTTACGAAAATTTTATAGAAAATTTTCTCTTTTACGAAAATTTTATAGAAAATTTTCTCTTTTACGAAAATTTTATAGAAAATTTTCTCTTTTACGAAAATTTTCTCTTTTACGAAAATTTTATAGAAAATTTTCTCTTTTACGAAATTTTTATAGAAAATTTTCTCTTTTACGAAATTTTTATAGAAAATTTTCTCTTTTACGAAATTTTTATAGAAAATTTTCTCTTTTACGAAAATTTTATAGAACATTTTCTCTTTTACGAAAATTTTAAAGAAAATTTTCTCTTTTACGAAAATTATAAAAAATTTTCTCTTTTAGGAAAATTTTATAAAAAATTTTCTCTTTTAGGAAAATTTTATAAAAAATTTTCTCTTTTACGAAAATTTTATAAAATTTTCTCTTTTACGAAAATTTTCTCTTTTACGAAAAGTTTCTCTTTACGAAAATGTTCTCTTTTACGAAAATTTTATAGAAAATTTTCTCTTTTACAAAATCTTATAGAAAATTTTCTCTATTACGAAAATTTTATAGAAAATTTTCTCTTTAACGAAAATCTTATAGAAAATCTTTTCTTTAACGAAAATCTTATAAATCTTCTCTTTAACGAATATTTCATAGCGAAATTGTGTTTTAAATATTTCCTCTTCAAACGAAATTCTTTTGATAAAAATATACTCTTTAATCAAAACTTTATGGAAATTTATATCTTAAAAAATATTTTTAATTCCTACTAAATCATTTATTTATATGTAATAATCTGTATTTAATTTCTTCTCTAAATCTATTTTCACCATGAACTGCCATAAATCTGTTACTTGGAAACTTTAAATCCTTGCCAAATTTCAACACCTTGTTGCCGGTTTAATCTACAGAGAAAAACTTTCACACTTTAAAGTTTTCTTTTTTTGTTGTTGCTAGTTCTCAGGTTGTCTGTATCTAAGCTCTTCAGTTAGTTTTAGTTTTATTAACTAAAATATTTATTTTATTATTTTTTTCCTAAACCAAATGCAACCTGCAGACAAAAAGAGCATAAATTCATGGCAAAATATATAATTTGTATAAAATTTTCCAGAGACTTATTTCCATGTTTAAAACTAATTCTAACCTGCAAACAAAACATATTCAAATATCTTAAGGATCATATATATTAAACAAACACACGCATACACATATATATGTATAGGTTTATGTATAAGTTTACAAAAATATTCATATTTTCAACTAAAATTCAAAATTATAACAAAAAGAGAACATTTGCAAATATGATGCATTTACAGATTATTTGCTTAAAAAAACTCCAAAATATTTATTTTATTTTTCAATGTAAAATAATAAAAAGTTTTTTTACAAAAAAGGAAAAAAAAGAGTAGAAAAACAATAACAAAATGTAAATGTATTGTTAATGTTTATTTATGCAAAAGTTTAATTCTCATCCTTTTATTTCTTTTAATACCCTTCACCACCACAAGTGGTTAAGATGGTATATTTGCTTTGTCATTTCGTGTGTAATGCTAAGACGGCATCATCTCAGATTCCATAATGTATATATTCTTGGCATCGAATCAAAATCATTGTCGATGTTCGCAAGTCTATATGTCTCTTGTTGACACTCTCACATCCACATTCATTGGCAGAGCCAATGAATTGTGGCCTTAGTATTTGTTATTGTCCTGAGAAATTTTCTATTTAAAACAAACAAAATCGGTTAAGTATATTAAGGGATAAGACCGATATCTGAGACGACCTTCAAATTTAATTTTAAGAAATATGTACCTAATTATCATTCCAAAATTTATGAACATCAGTCTAAAAAGGGATCCCGACTATGGAATATTCTACACCACAATGTTGGTTACAAGTAGATGTTATTAAAAAATAATTAATGATCCTCGTATAATTTAATTTTCTGATTCATTCTTAACCGATCAGTACATTATTGTGACACTTACATTTATGTGAAATCTATGCGTTTTAAAATTAATTTAGCTAAACGGATGAAATTATGGATGGATCACATAATTTTGTACAAAGATTTTGGTTTGTATGGGATTTGTGAGAAATAATGGAGTGGCCCTCGCAAATAATTATCAAATTTCATCGAAATATCTCAAAAATTTCGACACCCACCTTTAAGTAGGTGTAACATCATATTTTCTGCATGCTACAAGCATGTGCACAAACACATAATAACCTCTAATACCTACGGTGGTGTAGGGTATAAAAAGTTATAACCAAAAATGTTACTAATTTTATGACTCATTAAGGTTTCTTTGTTATTTATGAGGAAAACTTTTTATATATTGAATGCGTCTGTGACTGTGTGTGAATTTTGTTCATGTACGAAACATACTGTACATTTTTCTCAGCAATTGTCGTAGAGGGTATTTAAGATTCGGCATAGCCGAATATAGCATTCTTACTTATTTTTAATCCCCCAGTCACCCACTTATAAATACTTGTAAAACCCCAACAACCAGCCAACAAAGTCTGCAGTTGAAAGAAGAGAAGAGTGTTTAATATAAAAAACAAGTCAATAAGTAAAATCTTCCAACAGAAAACTCTACCCACAAATCTTCTTCTTCTTAGCAGAAGAAGCAACAAAAAAAGAACAAGAACAGACTTTTAGGAAATACATGCAACTACAACAAAAAGTATTTTAAAGCTTAAGGCTTAAGCTATAAATATCACTTACTATATTTATATTTAAACATACACACACATAAATGTATACAAACACAGAATTATACCTTCATGTGTATTTGAGGATAAATTAAACTCAAAAATTAAATCAGTTAATTAAAGATCAATTAACTCGCTGAAAATTACGAAAAAATTCGTTCAAGGGATAAAATTTCCTATAAAGCATAGGCTGAAGAGAAAATTTTCTATGAAATATTGCGGTGAAAGAAAATTTCCTATGAAATTTGTGGCGAAAAGAAAATTCCTATGAAATTTTGGGACCCGTGAGAAAATTTTCCTATGAAATTTGGATGGAAGAGAAAATTTCTCTATAAATTTTGGGTGAAGAGAAAATTTCGTATGAAATTTTGGGTGAAGGGAAAATTTAATATGAAATTTTGGGTGAAGAGAAAATTTCTATGAATTTTGGGTGAGAGAAATTTCTATGAAATTTTGGGTGAAGAGAATTTCCTATGAAATTTGGGGTGAAGAGAACATTTTCTATGAAATTTGGGTGAAGAGAAAATTTTCTATGAAATTTTGGGTGAAGGGAAAATTTTTCTGTGAAATTTGGTGAAGGGAAATTTCTCTAATAAATTTTGGGTGAAGAGAAAATTTCCTATGAAAATTTTTGGGGTGCAGAGGAAATTTTCTATGAAAATTTTGGGTGGAAGGGAAAATTTTCTGTTGAAATTTTGGGGTGAAGAGAACAATTTCCTATGAAATTTTTGGGGGAAATTCCTTGAAATTTGGGCGAGAGAATTGGAATGAAATTTTGGGTGAAGAGAAAATTTCCTATGAATTTTGGCGTGAAGGAGAAAATGTCCATGAAATTTGGGCGAAAGAGAAAATTTCCTATGAAATTTTGGCTCAATAGAAAATTTCCTATAGAATTTTGGCTGAAGAGAAAATTTTCTACAAAATTTAATTAGTAAGAAACATTTTATTAAAGAGAAAATTTGCGTTAATTTTCTTTTTGAGAGAATTTAGGTTTAAAAGAAAATTCTCAATTTTTTATTAAGAGAAAATTATTTGTTAAATTTGTATTTAGAAGAAATTTTGCAAAAAATTACCTTTCATATATTTTTCTTTGGGTGTATATTGAAGGAAGTTACCTTCCTCTCTCTAAAATTTGTCTTTAACTCTTACTCATACACATATACCAGCTTAAATAAACAAGTACTTATACACAAGCTATTGATATTGCTGTTTTTATTAGTTATAAGGAAAATTTTAATCTTTTCTTTGTTGATAATTTAGGGTGGCTCTAGAATAGAGTATAAAAATTGAGAAAATGCATATTTTTTTTTTAAATGTATCTTCTTTCCTTTAAAAAGTTGATCAAAAATAATACAAATACATTTTGTTGTTAATTGTTGTCTGAGTTACTTTAGACGTTCTCTTCTGTTATTATTCTGACGTATTCCACAATTATTCCACCAGCACTCGTATAACATTCGTATAACATTTTTACACACATATATATATGTGTGTAAAAATGTGTTCATTTACATGTTTATTCTTTGTTGTTGTTGTCGTTTTAAATATTTTGCGTATTTAAGCTGCTGGTTTTTCTTTTATATTAACGTGTGTTTGTATTCCCTGCTGCTGCTGTTGTTTCCCTTTTTCGTCGTTGGTTTTTTTTTCTGTTTTGTAGTCATTGTACATGTTGTTGTCATTGCTGCTGTTTGCTGTTGTTGTTATTGCTGGTACTGCTGCTGCTGCTGCTGTTTTGTTATTGTTAAATGAACAATGAATGATCTTTTTACATGCAACTTATAATGGGATTTATATGTTTTGTGTCATTGTTTATGGATCTTTAGTTTATTATAACAATTTGTTGTTTTTGTTGTAATTTTATTTAGATATTCAGAACAAGATGAAATTGTTATTGGAAGATGGTATTTAAAATACTGTATAAAATAAGTATTTTCTTTTAATTATAATAATGATAATGAAAATAATTAAATTTTGTAATAAATTTAATGGAGCTGCAAAGAGAAAAAAAAAAACAATTGCGAATTTAAAAATCGGCTAAAACGAATATTGAACGCTCTTCATGCAAAATGGAAAATACATTTAATTAAAGGGACCATTATAGTGAAAAAGTTGAGTATACATTTTTGATGATAATGGATATTATTTATTTGAATTTTAAGACTTTTTTGATGTAAAACCGATCTTATTAGTTTTTAACACTTACGCTCTGAAGACAACATTCAATTTTCTGTTCACAAGAGTCCCATATTTCTCCACTGGCCTTTACTCCGGATAGTTTGAGGATTTGCTTCTTTTGGTACAAATAGCACATTATTGCTCTTGTATTACTTAGGGGCTTTTTAACATACTGACAGTATGCCAAGTCAGGTCAAAAACAAATAGACACATTGTGAAGTCTTATGAGTGGAAGCACCCTTTTTGTAAACATCTCTCCCATGTAAATTCCGGTATTTATAAAGCCCGTTGTAACAAATGATTGGCTAATTTTATTTTGGCTTTTGGGTCCCAAAATGCTCTTTAACATTCCCTCGAACAACAGCTGCCAGATGGAATGTTTCATCATCCATCATGCGGAACGACTATTTTTTTACTTGACTTCAGTTTCCGTGCTTTGCTTTTGCTGCTTTCCAACCGGATTAGTTGGGAGCTCTTTTGAAAATGCTTTCTATTTTTTGGCCTCGGAAACTTCATATGGACCATTTCTTTCACCTGCACCAGGTTTTCTATAAACGGAAAAGTTCTCCCAATAAATAAAAAAAAACTAGAAAGAGTTCGACGGCAAAGCTTTAAATGCTTGACGAACTTTTTGGAAGGTCCAAGTTGAGTTTTGTTGAATATATTTTGTAATCTTAGTACACACTTTATTCTGGTCACACATTTTAATCAGATCAGTATTTCATTTGTTTGACATTAAATGTAAAAACTGACATGTTTTGTAAAGGTAACTTCATTTGAAAAGAATCAAATCAAATAATACTTGGATGATTCCTAAAGTGTATTAGGAATTTTCGATCTCACTCTTTCTTATCTTTCTTAAGTTTTTTCCTTTTTCTTTTTGAAGTTGTCTTTGATATCGGTTTGTAACTTTTTAATTATTGAATCGATTTTGTTGATTTAAGACAGTGTAGCGTATAAAATAACTGTGAAAAATTAAAACTGTTTTCCTTTAATTACAGTTATTTGGAGCTGCGATATTTGTTACCTTAAATTTAAAGTTCTAATTTTGAATTGGTTTCAGATATCGGTGTATAACTTATTTTTTATCAACATTTTTCATTATTTTTAATAATCAAAATACCTTAAATTATGCCAAATAATCTCAGTGAATTCCATTGAGAACAATTTTTTGGAAAAATTTTTCTATATCAATTGAGATTTTGTCGTGGTCCTACCAAATTTTTTTATCTGTTACAAATCAAATGAGAAACTTTATATACTAAGTTAAAAAATAAATTTCCAAATTCAATTAAAATTTGAATTAAATATAAATTAAGGGTTTTAAATTTAATTAAAATTCTGTCTTTTATAAATTCTTAAGTATTATTTATTGAATTCAATTGGTTTATAACAATTCAATTAAATTGTTTAAATAACGAAGTAAATTCTTAAGATCTTTTCTTGTATAGAAAAAAATCATTAAAAAATAATAGTAAATTGTTTTTGTCTTTGTTTTTTTAATTAAACTTTAATATTCTCTATGGCAACTTATTTGCCTTTTTATGAGTCCAATGTCTCCTGTTTATAAAAATGACAATCTGCCTTTGGCGGCTAATTAAATTTAAGCCATTGAAATTTTCCTTCTTTTCATTTCCCAACAAAAAAACGGCAGCTCAAAAAATGAAATAAATAAAGTGAAAAGAAGAATTCAAAAGCTTTTTTCCATTTTTCACTTATTTCTATTCTTTATGGATTTTTTCGTTCTTTTCTAGTTTCTTTGTTAATGTCGTTTTTGTTGCCTTTTCTTAGAGAGAGGGAGAGTCATAAACTTAAGGAAAGGGAAATAAAACCTACAATAACAGTTGAAATAGGAAAACAAGAATGAATGATAAAATGTATGATGACCTTAACCATTCATATTCTTTCATTATGCTCATTTATTTTATACTGTGATTTTTTTGAGGTTGTTTGTTGATGTTTTGTTGTTGAAATCTATAAGCTGATGGTTTGTGTGTGTGTGTGTTTAATCCAACCGGGCTAAAATCCCCAGACATTAAATTCCATGTTGGTTTTTCTTTCATATATTTTCTTATGAAAATATATTTAGATCCCATGTGAAGAAGGTACAGATAATGAAATAAAATATTGTATACAAATACTTTTACCATGTAGATCCAAAATATGGAACCAAACTATTAGCAGACCCGGCAAATTTCGTATTGCCAAATAAATTTTAGGGAGTTGGATATATTCAATATTTGCTTTGTATGGGCGAAATTCCTCCTCCTGGTCTTATACGTCCAACGTTTTGTTCAGTACAGCAGCTCTTGGAGAAAGTAACTGGGACAAATTCTTAAGATATTAAATATTAAATATTCTTTAAACTTTCTAATTTTGATTGTGGAGGGTAATTTCAAGTAAGTCGATCCACAAAATTACCTCAGCTCCTATTTAGACCCACTTCTGAAAATCTAAAACATTGATAATGTTAGTATTTTGATAATATTTCGGGATCCGCTCATAATTTTCATTACCACTTTTATAACCCCCAAGTCCGAAAATAATCTCAAATAGGATAAAATCTAAAAGTGTTTTCAGATATTTGCCTAAATATTTTTCTTGTACTGAACCGATTATGAAACCGATTTATTAATTTGGCCATTCGTACTGGCAGAAATGGAAGGATAAAATTAGACTCAAAAATAATTTAAATGATCTTTCTCGACGTTATGTTCAAAGAGTAAATTCGCCTCTGTTGGATGAATTCAGGCAAAAAATAAATACCATTTGAGAATAGTGGGATAGAATTTATGTTTGAATATATAGATTAACATTAAATTCTGTTTTATCTGCACTCTTTGTTGGACTCAAAATTTCAGATTTCTTTTTTTTTTGCATTTTTGGTAATGAATCTGAACAACCAGAAATTTAGATCCATCATCAAAAATCAAGAGAATATTTAAAATTTATTAGTAATATGGACCAAATTTTATATTATTTTAATACAACTTGAAACTGAATTATACGAATGGAACTTTGCAGACGTATACATACGGAAGGATGGACATGCAAACATATCAAAATATACTCAAAGTTATGTCTGTAACTTTTTCCCTGTATGCATGTATTGGTAATTTAATAATATTCTTATAAAGATAGACAGAAGGACACATTTTAAGAAAATACAAATTAAGAACGGTTTAATCTTAATTTGTAAAAGAAGAACTTTATATTTTTTAAGGATTTTTTATAACCTTAAATTTAGTAAAACTTATTTTTTAATTTAAAATTCCGTTGAACACAATAAAAAGAAAAATCATTTTTGGTTTATAGTCATCTCCCAGTTCGTTACCGGTTTATTTGTATAAGTATGTGTATGTGTCTGCAATAGACTAAATGTCTGCTGAAGTCCTGAATATTTCAACCAAAATTTGATGGATGGGATGTTTGGTCTTTTTTAATATATAAATAAATTCTTCAAAAATAAGTTTCTCATCCGCTTAAATGGGATTAATATATGATATTTTTTTCTGTTCATTATAGTATTTTGACCTCTTTTTTAATGATTTTGTCTATAAAGTGTATTATTTTTTTAAATATTATTTGTATGTTGTCTAGCAACATGTTTTATTCTTAAATAGGAGATAAAAAGGAAAATGTGTCCTAAAATTTAAATATAATGAAAGAAAAAATAAATGAAAACAAATTATTCATACATTTATGATTAAAAAAAAATTAAGTTGAAAGACAATATTAAGTAGGATTTATAATTAAAGGGTGTTTTGTTGAAAGAAAGCTTAATTTTTAGAGATTTAGAATTTAATTGAAACTAAAGAAAAATCTCTTTTAAAATAAATATTTCCAAAAAACACCTTAATTGTTATAAATCTTAAAAGGTTCCTAAAGTGGTTGAAGTTTCCCTTTTTTAATTTTGAATTCTCTTTAAAATTTCCCCCTTTTTTAAAATTTTTCATACACAAATAAGTAAAATAAATCTTCTACCAATTACTCCTGTCTGAGTTTAAACAACATGATTCTGGTTATTAACGTTTATATTTTTTTCTCCCAAAAACATTACATATTTTCACATGTGAACGTAGAATAAAGAAATTTATTTATTTCAACATCCATTTAAATACTCACACATATACGCACACAAATATTTGCACACTTATTTACTCCACAGTGGTGTAGCTGCAAAAAATTTTTGGAATAAAATTTTTAAATAGTTAACGGTTTAGAAAAATTTAATAAAATTCCGTGTAAATATAGCAATGAGGGAGGGACAGACAGACGGACGGACATTGTAAAATTGACTCAAAAGTGATTCTGAGTTGAATAGTATTCCTAAAGGTGGGTGTACGCCATTTTTTGTATGTTACGAACACCAACACAAACGCGTAATACTCCAACCACATAATGTGATGTGGGGTATAAATAGAGAAAATAATTAAATGCGTTTATACGAATATGTATCAGTGTACATCCAAAAAAATAATTATTTTGCTCTACGGTTTATTCATTTATGTCCTTTTTTCTTTATTTCACATATAGTTTTTTTCAAGTATGTGTGTGTTTGCCGACTGGTATTTTTAGGTTTTATTTTTTATCTCGTTTCCGTTTTTAGTTGATATTTGTTTTTTTTAATTTTTCATTTCTATTTATTTGTCTGCGGTAACATTTTTCATTATCAGTAGTTTTATTCAGTTGTTTTTTGTTCTCTCAGATTTATACAGTTTACATTTTGTTAGTAATTTAGTAGAAAAAAAGGACATTTGGTGATTTGTTTGACTTAGCTGTAATTCCTGCTCTCATTTGTTTTTTGTTTTTTTTTGTTTTGCTTTTCACATGTGTGTGTGTAAATTGTAGGATTTGTGTTAAATATGTTGTGAAAGTAAAACCAAATGACTATTAAATACCTACAGGAGGGAAAAAGACAAACAATGATTTTTGAAGGATCAAGTTAGCAGGATATTCGAAAAGGTTCTTAAGTTGAGAGGTTCTTTGGAGATTGTTTTCGAATGTAAAATAATGAAAATGATGTGAAAGGTCCAAAGTTTTTAAAAACTTTTTATAGAACAACAGAAAATATAGTTTTATTTATTGGTGGAGAGTATCTTCGCTTTGTCATTCGATGTGTAGCATTAACTATTTGGACTTTATAAAGTGAGATATATACATATCTTTGAACTTCTCCAGGTCACTTTGGTACCAAATATTAGTCACTTAAGTTCCCAATATTTGTATATTATTAAGGAAAACAATTTGTATATATTGTGTTTGTATGTGTGTGCATGTGAGGATTCGAATAATGTATTGAAAATTAATCAGAGTTTGTTTTGATTTTTTGTTGTATATAAAATACAACATACAAAAAATCTACAAAAATCTACATGGACACTGTTGGGATTCTATTTTAAGATATAACAACCGATTTTATATATTTTCTAATTCCCAGAATTTTTCATGAATGACAACAAAATTTATGGCGAACTTTTTTATTTAAAACCATAAATATTAATTTCTATATTTAAAATAAAAATTCCCGAAATTTTCATTTTAATACATAAAACTAATCTAAGACATTTTTATGACATTAACCTCCAACTTATATCACTAAACTATTTAAAACAAATTTATCGCTCATTACAACTTAATGACCTTCCGTAAATTAAAAAATTAACGAAAACAGTAATAATGTTATAATCAATCAAGCCGACTATGTAATACCCAACAACACAATATTAGTTGCAAATGTTAGTTATGAAAAAGTAATGCACAACCCCTCGTATAATTTCATATTCTAATTTATTCTTAAGTGTGCAGTGATTTATTGTGAAATTTACTTTTACGTGAAATTTATGCGCCTAAAAATGATTTTTTTGGGGGAGGGATGTTGTGTTAAAAGGACAAGAAATTATGGACCTACACTCGTATAATTTTTACATAAATTTTTTCTTATATTTATTATAGTTCGAATAATTATTTCAAAGTGATACTTGGAAGGGAGCATGTATAGGAGCTATGACCCTCGAAAAATTTTACACATCCATTATGAATATCATAAGTCTTATTTAAGCCAAAGTTCGTTTAAATCGGTTTATATTAAGAATTTTCGAGAGTTTGAAACTTAATTCTGTGAGGACATTGATATGAGTGGTACCTTAAATACTCAACCTAGAAATGAGCTTCGAAGTTGAACCAAAATAATTATATATTTCAAATTTCATCAAGATATCACAAAAATTGCGACTTGTAGTGTTCACAACGTTTACATGGGACGGACAGACAGACGGATGGACACATGGATATCGTTTAATTGATTCAGAAACTGATTTTGATTCGATCGGTATTCTAAAAGTTGGGTACAAAATCATTTGTTCTGTATGTTGCAACCTATCTACTGTTGTGTAGGGTATACACATCATTAACAAAATTACTTAAAATAGAGAAAACAAAATCACTAAACACCTTCTGGTTTTCACAACTAATTAATTGTTGTTGTAAAAAAGAAACAACAATTTGTTGCCACCACCTAAAATCATACAGACACTCACACGCACATTATGCAACACTTGAGAGACCATAAAATTCCATAAACAACAAATAAGAACAAATAAGAAATCATAATCTTTAGAGATCTTGTGTTCTTCGTCTTCTTTTTTTTTTGGTTGAAAAAATAATAAAATCACAAATTAATTGTTTTACATTAAAAAGGTGAAATATAAAGATTCCATCATTTAAATAAATCTTGAAAATGTTTTCAAGAGAACAAACAACAATAACAACTGTTTATTGTTTGGAGAGTTGTTCTTTTAAATAGAATTTTGTTGGACCTCATGTTGCTCATAAAATAAACGTGCAACATTTTCAAATGTTTGAAATAATTAAGTGAATCGTTAAGATGATGTTTTTTATGTTTTTGTTTCAAATAATATTTTTTTAAAAAATCTGTTCTATTTAATACTTTATCGGTTTTAGTTCTTGTGGGGATAAATTTTTGGGGAAAACGTATTTGTGAAGAGATTACTGAGGAGATTTATTAAAGAAGAATTAAAAGAATTTACTTTCTAAGGTCGAGCATTTCTGGAAAATGCTCAATGATGCTGATAGTTACTACATTAAAGTACTTTTTCAGTTTTCTTTACAAACGCACTTTATAGGACACAAATCTTTTGTTATGTCTTTAAGAGTTTTAACTACGTTAATATTACTCCCCTATATTTATCGTAGGCAAACTGCATTAAACCTTTTTATTAGATGAGGCATTTTTTCTATTTGACTCCTTCTTAACTTCCATTTATTCATAAACTCTTAAGTTTTGAAGGTGTTTTCCATGTAATGGCAGCGTAAAAAGAGCTTAATAAGGAAGGCTCTTACATATTCAATATGTTTAGTATCTTTAGCACCTTCTTGGTAAATAAACACTTAAATATATTTTCATTACTTACAACAAATCCTCCATACACTCACATACACTATCGCCTTTTAGTTAGACAAGTTTCCTGTGCCACGAAATCGTTGATAGTGTCGGGGTTCTTAAACTACTACTGCTGTTTTGTGAACGCACGCGTATCTTATGAAAAAAGATTTATTGTATTTTAAGTGGCAACATATGTATTTATCAGGTACTATGGAACAAATTTATATATAAATGTATTTTATTTCAAATCATTATGAGTCATTTTTAAATGAATGAAAATATTTTGTAATTTTTCCTAAATGAGTCAGGATGGGGTCAATTCAATGTACTCTTAAGTAGTAGAGGTTATACCAGTGATACTTGAGTGCAGAGGAGTGTAATGGAAAAATTTATGTGAGAATTATGTGAAGGAATTTCCTTTGTTTTTAATTTATTTTTAAATAAATAAAAAAATGATTTATTGAAAAATATTTTTAAGAATTAAAATAGTTTTGTGATAAAATAAAGGAAATTGTAATATATATTTTTATGTTTATAATTTTCAACCCACAACTACTTATACCTTTTATTGAAATTTATAAATAAAAATATAAAATATTTTTAATTTTTTACTTTATAAAAACATTTTTCTTTTACACTATTTGATATTTATTTGCTTATTTGTTGACCTAAAAAATAAAATAAATAAATAGAATTAAATTTAGTAGCTATATTTTATTTACAAATCGTTAGTACATCATTGACCAGAACAATGAAGCTCTAACGTATTGTTTCTCGAAAAAAATTGAATCCAGAAAAATAAATAAAAACCAAAAATAAATAAAAAACCAATAACCAAAAAACTAACATCCGTTAAAGAGTGTATTTCCGGTTTCCGTTCAAAAACACATGTGTGTGTTTGTATTCGTATTTAAGAGTGAGTGACTCATTGGTAGTTTATTTAGTTGTCAATTTATTTGTTTTTACCAAAAAACCAAAAGAAAAAAACAGAGAGAAAAATTATTTTAATTCTGTATTTTTTCTGTTCTAATTCTAGTGAAGTTTTGTTCAAGTTCTGAATTTAATCTATTCCAGTTATGTTCTAGATTTGTTATGGTTCTGTTCTAGTTCTGTTTTAGTTATGTCTTAGTTCCGTTTTAGTTCTGTTCTAGTACAGTTATAATTCTGTTCTATTTCTTTTCTAATTCTGTTCTAATTTCCTTCTAAAACTGCAGTATACTTTCACTCCCAAAAGTATGCATTTCATTTATCACACATACATTTTCTATTTAAAGTGTAAATTTCCTTAGCAAATTCTAAATAAAAAAGTACAAATCCTTTATTGTTAGAATTTCTTAGGATAAAAAAAAAAAACAATTTATTTGCAAACATCCCAGGAAACTTCAAAAAAGGAGAAAACAACTAAACAAAACAAATAAATTCTTCACGCCACTGGAGTCTTCTACATCTTGGCAGGAAGTTTTTGCCCTCCTTCATTCACTCACTATTGACCACAGAATACCAATACAAACACACAAATTCTATTTAACTATTTTTCATGTAGAAAGCCAAGAGGATTTTCAACAACTGCATTCAATAAATGAAGAGTAACATAAGATGAGTTTAAGTGTGTTTTGTAAATATAAGAGAATTTCGTGAACACAACAGTGAATAACAATTGTGAAATAGACAAAATTTTATTTAAATTTAATTGCTGCAAATTTTAGGAGACATTGTTGTCTTTTTCTTGTTAAATCCTTGTGGTTTAGATTTATAAATTCATCTTCATGTTGGTATTTGTATTTATTGTTATTTCCAAAATAATCCTTATCTCTGCATGTGTTTTAAATTGTGGTTTTTATTGTTATCGGTAGCCAAAATTTTTTTAGATACACACTCAAAGAAATAAGTTGATTAGAATTTTTCATAATATAGAATACCAAAAATAATAATAAGTTAAAAAATAAAATGTCATTATTATAATAAATTTAAGTCACACTTATTTTTAAATCACATTTTTTAGTATCGAAATGCTAATTCTTTCAGTTTTTTTGTAGTGTATGATATTTTTTTACAGCAGCAAGAATGACAATAGAAAAAATATATAAATTATGGTAAGAAAGAAGTCTTAGTTCCTTTTTTGAAACTTTGATTTCTTATTTTAGTTTTCTAAAGGATAAGTAAGCAGAATAGAAATAGGAAGAAAAGTAAAGTAAATCCTTCACTATTAAATTGCTGCTTCAATGAATAGCAGTTATACAATACATACTTGTAACAATTGCACTAATACATATTCACTCAGGGTTTTTAAAAGTAGGGAAGTACATACATTGCAGATATTACTCTCTCATTTTACTAAACAAAATAATGAAGTACAACTACTTACTTTATATTTCCAAAGTAATGCAGATAGTATAGGCTGTAAATAATGTTTTCCTGATAAACACACTTTCACAAATAATTTAGTTATTGGTCTTTTAGTATTAAATTCTTTCATGAGTGAATAAATGCATTCATTTTTCATTTCACTTCAGTTCTAGTTCACTTTCTAGTTGAGCTCTAGTTCCAGTTTTAGTTCAGCTCTAGTTCTGTTCTAGTTCTATTCTTGTCCAATTCTACTTTGGTTCTACTTTAGTTTTAGTTCTTCTCTAATTATGTTCTCTTTCTCTTGTATTAATGTTTTATTCTAGTTTTATTCCAGATCACTTCTATTCGATTTTATTAATAATTATTGTTTTTCGTTTTTTTCAATTTAATTAAATTTTATGTTTGTCCTCTTTCTCTTTTCAGGTAAGCAAACTCAGAAGGATACTAAATTGTAATTATTAGAAACTTAACAAGTAAGTTTCCGTTTCCTATGTAGAATATTTATAAATACTTTTACTTTCAAATGTGATTATTTATTTCATGAAAGTATTTATTTTTTATAACGAATATTTAAAGCTTCGTAGCATCTTTTATTATTCGGTAGATACCTGTTTTTAATTAACCAAACTTGAAATATTTATTTTCAATTTTTATAAAACGGATATTTTTCAATTCTAAGCATTTTATTTCATATTTTATTCCCTACTTTTCCTTCTCCTTTCTTATACTGTAATATCCTTTTGATTTTGTGCAAACAAATAAACATCGTTAAGTAGAAAGTAGGAAATAAAAAGGAAAAGTAAGTGAAGGAAAACTACTTATTTGTAATAGTATTAGTGTTCATTCCCTTTTGCTTTAGTTAACATTAAAATTGAGGTGTTTTTTCTTGGAATCTAACTAAATGTTTGTTTGTAGTTGAAATACTGTTATTTATACTTTTTCTTGGTTTCCGTTGCGAAAAAACGATATAGAAGAAATGGAAAAAGCAAAGTATATTTATGGTATTTTTTGTTATCAGGAAAAACGTTATAAATTTATTTGTTTGAAATGTGTGAAAAGATCATGAGAGTGTAGAAATGAGCAATTATTTGTTAACCTTAAAATGTAGTTTATACATAAAAAGAGGAAGAAAATTGTTAAAGGAGACCTGAGTTTTGGAGAAGATAGCAAAAGGAGAAAATGCAAAATGCAATTGTTAAGATTACAATTTATGCAAAAAAAAGGATTTAATTTATATGTAAAAATGGAGCAAAAAGATTGTAATAGAGATTAACTCACGATATTAAATCTTTTAGTTGGGGAGATAAGAAACGTTATTAAATAGTTTCCATTAAAGTGAAATAAAATCACAAATTTGGGAAAATAAAACATTCATTGTTTTTAATATTAAATTTTCTATTACTCTTTTTATCTCTCTCACTCTCTTTCCTGGATTCTGTCATAAACAAATCTTTCTCTTCTATTGGAATAAATTTATCTAACTGAATTTCTGTCTACTTTTAATGACATTTTTTTCAACTGAAAACCCAAAACCGCAATTGAACTCGTTTTGTTTCAAAAAAAAAAAAAAAAAAAAAAAAAAAATCTGTTTAGTTTTGTGGTTTTAATTCATATCTTCTTCTTCATATGCTACTAAGTTAGTGCGACAAGCTGTCTAGTTATTTGAGCCATTTGTGGTTTAATTATTAAATACAAAGATGATACTTTTTTTCAGAAATAATTTCTGCTGAATGTTGCTTCATAGTTTTGATTTGAAATAAACCTGTCAAAAGTTTTTAAATATTTTGTTATTTGTTTTTTCTTCATTACTCAATATGAAAGAAATATAATTTATAAACAACTCTAAACGAGATATTTGTTGTGTAATCAATTGTTAAATTACTAAACCACAAGTGAGCAAAAAATTATAAAATAATAAAAGAAGTAAAAATGCTTTATACAGCTATGCCTTATCTTCAATACCATCCACCGCAAATGCGTGTGAAGTAAAAACGTTATGTTTCATATATTCACACTCATACATACCCTCACAAACGGTCTGCGATGAATCCTTCTTAACATTACACAAGAAATGACAAAATTAACATGCCCTCAAGACTATAAAAATTTAACACCAGTAAAATTGGTTCTTTATATTAAATGATATAGACTGATATCTGAGGGAACTTCTTAGTTCAACGAAAGTTTTCGTAAAATTTATTCAATTATAAATCGACAAATTATAGTTCCTTGAGTGAGTTATTGAAGCAGATTTATGCTTCATAGTTTTGATTCATGACAATAACACTCTAGTCATAAGGTTTTTAAATATTTCTGTTATAATTTTTGTCTTCTGAAATATAATTTATAAACAACTCTAAACGAGATATTTGTTGTGTAATCAATTGTTAAATTACTAAACCACAAGTGAGCAAAAAATAATAAAATAATAAAAGAAGTAAGAATGCTTTATACAGCTATGACTTATCTTCAATACCAGCCACCGCAAATGCGTGTGAAGTACAAATGTTATGTTTCATATATTCACACTCATATATACCCACACAAACGGTCTGCGATGAATCCTTCTTAACATTACACAAGAAATGGCAAAATTAACATGCCCACAAGACTAAAAATTTAACACCAGTAAAATTGGTTCTTTATATTAAATAATATTTAACAAAAATCGGACAAAATTTGGACATAAAAACTTAGCAAAGATCGCTCAAAAATCGGTAAATTTTAAACTTTTGAAGCTAAAATATCTCTTAAAAAATAAATGATACTACGAGATTTGAGTACATTTTAAAGCTGACACAATAATATATGAACGTATAATAATATTGGTGTAGGGACGAATTTCCTTCGGAAATTGTCTTTTATGATATTTAAAGTCCAAAATAAAAAATATTTCTACTAAAAATGGAATTAACATAATTTTACAAAAATCGGGTTCATAATTTCTTAAAGCTCCTATAAATTACCTCTCAAAAGTATTATAATGAAGAATGTTATATTCGGTTATGTCGAATCTTCAATACCCTCCACTAACAAATGCGTGTGCCAATAAATATGTTATATTTCGTATATACACTCACACACGTAAACATTATATACATGTTGTTCTTAAATAGCTAAAATTTTTTTCTACTGAACCGATTCTAATTTTTGGAATGGTAATGCAGTCACAAATCTTTTATTATAAAAGTTTCTTTCTAATTTCTCGAGTCATAATTAACAATTTTAAGAAAGTTTTTTGTTAGAACTTAGAGGTTGCTTCAGATATCGTCTATATCTATATCTATACAGGTTATTAATAGGAAAATTCTTAGAACTATATAACAAATACTGAGGCTAAATTTTATTGAATTCTAGATGTTGGGGTACCAACGTCAGATAGACAGACGGACATAGTTAAATTAACTCAGATTTTTATATTTTTATTTGATTTTAATTCGATGATTCTTTCTAAGCGTTACACACAGAATGACAAAGTCAATATATTCTCTTCACCACTTGTTGTGTGAAGGGTATGAAGACATAAAAATTTAATTATTAAGTGAACAATTGTATGGCGAAGATTGAAGTCTTTTCGTCTTAAATTTTTTAACACAAAAATACTCTTTTTGTAACTTCTCTTTTAAACTCCTATTTCCAACCAAAACATTTTTATTTTTTAAATAAAAAAACCTCCCAAGAATTTTGGCTTAAAGTTTTATTAAAGAATTTTGGTGTTTTTTTTCCACAATAAAAATCCACAAGTTCAGTTCTTTTTGTTAACTTTCAAATTCAGTCAATACCAGGACAGATTAACATCTCTATTTAGTAGGAAAATTACAAAAGAACATTAAAACACTTATAAATTTTACACATTTGGATTAAATACCAAAAAAAAAAAACATTCAGATCCTTAAAAAAACTTTCAAAAATAACTTTACTCTAAGACCTTTTTCCAAAAAAAACTGAAAGAGATCAGGAAAAAAATTGTAAAATAATCTGGTGTTTTGCAGGCCCTAAAGCTAAATGAAACAAATATTTTTTAGGTTTTTTGTGCGCCCCCAACTAACACGCACACAAATCAACACCTTTAGTCAAGGACTTAAATACATTTTAGTTTTAAGCTTAAAATTCTACCAAAAAATATAGGAAAACTGCTACACCCTCTTCTACTATACAAAATGTTTATTTTGTAGTCTAACAAAGTCTAACAAAGAAATACAGGTGAAGGTTATTAAAGGCCTAAAGCTTAAAACAGACAACAACAAATACATTCTAAAAGCATTTGCTACCAACAACCACTCACAAATAAAGCCTTAAGCGTATTTTCTTTTATTTGGGTGAAAGTGTGAGTGATATAATGTAAGTGTTGGTTTGAGAGTGCGAGGATATAAAATCCCCAGATTTGATAAACATTATAAACCAGAAAAAAATACTGACAATTTAAAGCAAATCAAAATATTCCTTTGGTGGCAAAAAACTACGTATTTTAATACCAGACGTTTAAAGGCATTTAAGGTTTGGATTAAAGTTAGAGGCAGCCATAACATTTTATGTATGGCTTTGGGTTAAGAAGGGGAAGTAGGAAGTAATAAGTAATAAGTTGTTCTTTTATAAGAGCCATTGAAAAATAAGTTATGAAAGAATAATAAGATTTTAAAGAGAAATAAATTAACATTCCTTTGAAGGAATAAAACACTGGATTCGATTTGCATTATGGTCAGGATCTTAAACTGACGAATAGGTACAAATTTTACTATTGATATAAACTTAAACACTTTGTGAAAAGTATCCGAAATCTGTTTAAAATTTACCTTTTTTGGAAGTCTATGTGGAAAGTGTAGACTTGTGTATTCAAAAGAGAAAAAGACTGGAAATATACTGTTCTTATGCAATAATTATCAACTCTCAATACGAAGAGCTATAATATACGAGAGTTCGAGAGTTCATGTAACATTTATTCGGCCTTTAAGCAAAAAGAGTAAATTAAAGAAGGCACCTATTCCAGTGGTACGTCCGGGGTCTCTAGAATGATCCCATTTATCTGTTATAAAAAGTAGTTCAGTTCTAGTTAAATTCTACTTCAGTTCTAGTTTAGTCCAAATTTCGCTCTGGTTCAGATCTAGTTCAGTTCTAGTTCAAATTTTGATTCAGTTTTAGTTCAGTACTTGCCCAGATTAAAATTCAGTTCTACTCTGTTCTAGTTCAGTTCAAATTCAATTCTCGTTCAGTTATAGTTCAGTTTTAGTTCAGCTCGAGTTCGGTTCAAGTTCAAATTTAGTACTTGTCCAGTTCTAGTTCAGTTCAGGTTCAAATTTTTATTCAGTTTTAGTTCAGTACTTGTTCAGATTATAATTCAGTTCTAGTTCGGTTCTAGTTCGGTTCTAGTTCGGTTCTAGTTCAGTTCAAGTTCAGTTCGAGTTCAGTTCAAGTTCAGTTCGAGTTAAAATTTTGATTCGGTTTTAGTTCAGTACTTGTTCAGATTATAATTCAGTGTTAGTTCGGTTCTAGTTCAGTTCTAAGTAAATTCGAGTTCAGTTCAAGTTCAAATTTTTATTCAGTTTTAGTTCAGTACTTGTTCAGATTCTAGTTCAATTCTAGTTCAGTACTTGTCCTGATTTTAATTCACTTTCTCCCGTTTTATTAAAATTCCCATTTCCTTTAAAAATTGTTGTTTTCACTAAAAATTCAAATTGCATTTTCACAAAAATTCATATTTTCACCATAAATTCATATTTTTCGCAAAAATTCAAATTTTCATAAAAAATCAATGAAGTGCTTGATGAACCAAGTAGTCTGTCTAGCTTATAATGCTTAATGGGTATCTATGGCATTTGTCTGAAATCTTTGATTGATTATCCTGGTTTTTTTGTCAAATTTGAAGGTCCAACGGCAACGCTCCTAACTTCATGACCACTTTTACTCCTCCAAATCAACTCAAAAGCACCTAAGATCTAACCAATTGAAACTTCATTAAAATATCTCTAACGGATAAAATGCTACAGAATTATTTTCAATCAAGTCGATTTTGACACACTGTACTTCAGCCGTAGTCTTATTCATTAATTGTCCATTGTTTGAACTAAACTCTGGGAGGCAGTTTGTCCATAATATGAACTGGAACCTTGAATACAAGCAGAATTATATTTTTGTCTTCACAGTCTTGACTTCAACTTTTATTTAAAATATATATATGAACATTGAAAACAGTAGCATTTTTTTATCATTTTCAAGGGTACAGATTTTTAAATCTTTCAAATGCCCTCAAAAAAAAAGTACTCTTAATAGAGTATTATTTTTTCCATCTAACAAATACTTTTACTTGTTTTATTTTAACTAAATGTATCGGTGCGTAGCAAATTGTATTTAGATACTTAAAGCTTCCCAGAAAAAAATTGTATTTTTTCTCTTCATATTTATGTCTAATGTTTACCAATTTTTTAGTTGGCTTGACCAGTCATGACTGCTGTTTTCTTGTTGTCTGTCTGTCTGTCTGTCCGTCCATCCATCCATTCATCCAACTGTCTGCTCCTATAGCTGATGAAGATGTACAAGTACAAGTTCAATTAGAAAAAGAGCTTAAGTTTATTTTTGTCTTCATCATTTCATTCCCTTTTTTCACAAAAAAGGAGCTTTCTGGAGTAGGAGTTTTTTTGTAGTAGGAAAAAGTCAAGAAAAAAACCTAAATGTTTTCTCATCTAATCTGTCAAATTGGTTTTGAATTGAATTCCTAAGGATTTCACAGAAAATGAAGATGATGAAAATTAAAAAAAAGTGTATCCTAAAAGAAGGATGTTAGCTGAGTACGACAACAATATTTGTTATGAATGTTATGGACAAGTTTAAGGATATTGAAGTGTTTGGTTTGGAGGGTCAAAAAAATAAAGAAGACCGGCAGTGATTTTATTTAAAATTTAAAGGAAAAATAAAAATTTTAACATGGAAATTTAATTTAAGAAATGCAAATTTTTATTTCTTCTTAAAATTAAGAATTTTAAAATGAATACGAAATATCTTCAAATTATGCATCTATTTTAAACAAGTAAAAAGTCGGTCAAGCCCGATTATTTAATACCCTACACCACTTTATTGATTGTAATAATATAATGAACGAACCTCGTAAGTATTTATTTTCTGGGTGGGTTATACGGTAGCTAAAGAAAATTATGTACTGGCCCTCGTAAAATTTCTCACATCGAGTTTTGCTATGTCGATATATATACCAACGTATATATGAGATTTAAGACCTTCAAAGTGACATTATGAGTGGAGGTTATATGAGACCTATGAGAAATAATGAATCGATTCTCGTATAATCTAGCACGAATTAGAATATTATAAGACTTATTTTTGCCAAATTTAGGATTTATATGAGTTTCAAACCCTTTTCCGGGAGGATCATATGTATGGGGGATGGGTGAAGTAATGAACCCATCTATACCAATTTCAGTAGGCACCATTTTTGAGCGAAATAAATGACACATACAATGACAGCCAGCAAGTCAGGTGGTCAGACGTGTAGCCATCGATAAATCGTCTCAGAAAGTAATTCTGAATCGAACGGTATACTTAAAGGTGGTGAAAGTAATTTTTTTCTGTCCATTACGAAGTTAAGCACTAACGCATAATACCTCAACCACTTACGGTGGTGTAGGGTATAAAAATGTATACGTATATAGAAAATTCTCCCAAAAATTAATTTTCAAATCAAATATCGATTTTCTACCCAAATTTAAATTAAATTAAATAATAAAATCGAATACTTTTAATGTTTATAATAATTACGTGTTATATAACCAAAAATAAAATTAAACTATAAATATTTATATCCAAAAACAGAAAAGAAATAAAAATAGAAAATAATCAATTCGTGACCCAAAGAAAATTTCTTAAAATAACAGACAGAAAAAACAAAAGAAAACAGAAAAACATATATAAATAAAACATGTATTTTGTTTTTTTTGTGTAAATGAAATCTATCCTAATCTAATCGTTGCAATAAGCACTCAAGCGTATGAATAATATTATATAATATTATTCTATATGTTTCTTGTTCTTTGTATGTGTGTGTCTTTATTTTATTTTGTATACTTTTGTATGTTATTGTTTATGTATGAGTTTTGAAGAATATAAAACATATCAACACTGAAGGAAGACAACATTTCTTCCGGAAAAGGGAAAAAACACAAATATATTTAATACTCAAGGGACTGAATATATAGAGAATGGTGGGGAAGGGAGAATGAGGAAAAGGAAGTCTTATAGAAAAGTTAATTAGCCACTTAATCGTTGTTTCTATGTGGCTTAATATTTTTTAATAAAGCTATCGAAAATCACGTTTTAGTTTAAGAATATCAAATTTATTAAGGGGCTACAAACAATTTTCTTTAAAGAAATTGTTTTTCCAAGAGAGAATTCAATGAAAGACTTCTTTATAAAAATTAATTTTCTCTATACAAAAAAAATATATACAAAAATAATTTTTAGGGAATTTTCTCCAGCGAGAAAATTTTAAATAATTTCTGTTTAAAGAGAATTATTAAAAAATTAACTGAATAGAGATGCACTTTAGAAAAATCTCTCTGTAGAGAAATTATGAAATAATTTTGTTATAAATGAGATTTTTGCAAAAAAATCTTTAGAGACAGAATTTTGAGAAAAAGTTTTCTTAAGATAGAATTTTGAGAAAATTTTCTCTAAAGGAAAAATTTTCTCTAAAGCGACAATTTAGGGAAACTTTTTTCTAAAGAGGCAATTTAGAGAAAATTCTATCTAAAGATATAATTAAGAGAAAATTCTATCTAAAGAGACAATTTTGAGAAAATTTTCTCTAAAGAGGCAATTTGGAGAAAATTTTCTCTAAAGAAGCAATTTGGAGAAAATTTTCTCTAAAGAGACAATTTAAAGAAAAAATTTTCTCTAAAGAGACAATTTGAAGAAAGAATTTTCTGAAAAGAGACAATTTGGAGAAAATTTTCTCTAAAGAGACAATTTAAAGAAAAAATTTCTGTAAAGAGACAATTTAAAGAAAGAATTTTCTGAAAAGAGACAATTTGGAGAAAATTTTCTCTAAAGAGACAATTTGGAGAAAATTTTCTCTAAAGAGACATTTTGGAGAAAATTTTCTCTAAAGAGACAATTTGGAGAAAATTTTCTCTAAAGAGACATTTTGGAGAAAATTTTCTCTAAAGAGACAATTTGGAGAAAATTTTCTCTAAAGAGACAATTTGGAGAAAATTTTCTCTAAAGAGACAATTTGGAGAAAATTTTCTCTAAAGAGACAATTTGGAGAAAATTTTCTCTAAAGAGACATTTTGGAGAAAATTTTCTCTAAAGAGACAATTTGGAGAAAATTTTCTCTAAAGAGACAATTTGGAGAAAATTTTCTCTAAAGAGACAATTTGGAGAAAATTTTCTCTAAAGAGACAATTTGGAGAAAATTTTCTCTAAAGAGACAATTTGGAGAAAATTTTCTCTAAAGAGACAATTTGGAGAAAATTTTCTCTAAAGAGACAATTTGGAGAAAATTTTCTCTAAAGAGACAATTTGGAGAAAATTTTCTCTAAAGAGACAATTTGGAGAAAATTTTCTCTAAAGAGACAATTTGGAGAAAATTTTCTCTAAAGAGACAATTTGGAGAAAATTTTCTCTAAAGAGACAATTTGGAGAAAATTTTCTCTAAAGAGACAATTTGGAGAAAATTTTCTCTAAAGAGACAATTTGGAGAAAATTTTCTCTAAAGAGACAATTTGGAGAAAATTTTCTCTAAAGAGACAATTTGGAGAAAATTTTCTCTAAAGAGACAATTTGGAGAAAATTTTCTCTAAAGAGACAATTTGGAGAAAATTTTCTCTAAAGAGACAATTTATTGAAAATTTTCTCTAAAGAGACAATTTATTGAAAATTTTCTCTAAAGAGACAATTTATTGAAAATTTTCTCTAAAGAGACAATTTATTGAAAATTTTCTCTAAAGAGACAATTTATTGAAAATTTCTCTAAAGAGACAATTTATTGAAAATTTTCTCTAAAGAGACAATTTATTGAAAATTTTCTCTAAAGAGACAATTTATTGAAAATTTTCTCTAAAGAGACAATTTATTGAAAATTTTCTCTAAAGAGACAATTTATTGAAAATTTTCTCTAAAGAGACAATTTATTGAAAATTTTCTCTAAAGAGACAATTTATTGAAAATTTTCTCTAAAGAGACAATTTATTGAAAATTTTCTCTAAAGAGACAATTTATTGAAAATTTTCTCTAAAGAGACAATTTATTGAAAATTTTCTCTAAAGAGACAATTTATTGAAAATTTTCTCTAAAGAGACAAGTTAAAGAAAAAATTTTCTGTAAAGACACAATTTAAAGAAAGAATTTTCTGAAAAGAGACAATTTGGAGAAAATTTTCTGTAAAGAGACAATTTGGAGAAAATTTTCTGTGAAGAGACAATTTTGGGAAAATTTTCTCTAAACAGACAATTTGGAGAAAATTTTCTCTAAACAGACAATTTGGAGAAAATTTTCTCTAAACAGACAATTTGGAGAAAATTTTCTCTAAACAGACAATTTGGAGAAAATTTTCTCTAAACAGACAATTTGGAGAAAATTTCTCTAACAGACAATTTGGAGAAATTTCTTTAAAAGACAATTTGGAGAAAATTTTTTCTCTCCAACCATTTATAGCAGTTTATTCTAGATTTTAGAGATCTCTGCGAATTTATTATTAAGAAAAGTTTTACATCCCTTTTCGATACTAATTTCATACTCCATACAGTTCAAGGTGTTTGTTTATTTTTTAACATTGGCCTCCTCATTTTTACTCTGCCTTAAGTTCCAAGGTATCCAAGGCTATCTCCTTGGATTAACAATCTTGAACACAGGCTAATTGTGGAACCCTTTCTAGAATTCGATCCACGTTTTATTGAGTTTAGCATATTTGTTTTTGGAAATTTACAAAAAAAAATATATATTTCAATTTACTGAAATCCATTATCCAGTTCTTGTTTTGATTTATTCACATCTTTCTTTCATACTCCATTTGAAACTTAAACTTAATATTCGTAATATAGTTTCTGAAAATTTCATAACTATTATTTTTATTTTTATAACCAAGAAAACATTTATATTTTATATTTTAAGTTTATTTATTTGTTTTTATTCCCCAATTGCTTTCAAATCTGTTGTTAATATTTTATAAGTTTATTTCCCTTTTTTTCTTGATCATCTAAATAGACAATTTCATCACGTTTTGTCTGGAAATAGTTTTATGGCCACTTTGTAGCACCCAAAAAAATTCATATGAAGACATAAAGAGTCTACAAACAACATGTAGTCAATAAAAAAGGAGCAAAACTAAAAATTTATTTATCATAAATCCTAAGCACGCAAAGAGATTTAAACGGAAAAAAGAATAAAAAAAGAACGAAAATATAACATGAGAATAATGATTATAAGACTTTTAAAGCTTTTAATTTATTTTTGTGTTACAGGATTTGCCAACAAATTGTTTTCTCTCACTAAATTATTAATAAAATGTTATGTCCGTCGGTATATAAAACAGAGTATGAAAAAAACTCGGTGCAAAGTATATATTTTCAAATGATCTTAATTTTTTACTCCTCTTTGCGAAGCCTAAAAAGTATAACTCTTTTAAAAATTAAAATTTTTATCGTCTTTTACTCTTCTTTCAGTTAAGAGTAAAAAAGATTTTTTTTCAACTTGCTGTAAATAGGAAAACAACAAAATAGCTAAATCGAATCAGATTTTGATTTAATGCAAGTATATATATACATTACAGGATCTGAGATGATTCCTTTTTACCGTTGCTACATGTCTGCTACAACCACTTTATGAACGACCCTCGTATAATTTGCTTTATGTATGCAATATATTATTATGATACTCAAATTTTTATGAAATCTATGCCTTTTAAATGATTTTTTGTAGAGTTATAAGCAAATTAAAAAAAAATATGGACCGATAATCGTTTAGATCACATAGAAATTTTGGTTTATATGTATCTCTTATTGGCTAAATACTTTTACAGTTCCTACGTATATTTGGAAGGGTGGTTGTATGGGACCTATAAGTAAATCCTCGTATAATTTGGCACATCGTTTTAGAATATTTCGAGTCGAACAGAATACTTAATAGTGGTGGTAGGACTATTTTTTCCCCTTTACAAACATCGGCACCAACGCATAATACCCCCAACACCTATGGAGGTGTAGGGTATAAAAACACGCAAAAATTCATGCAACAAAAGTAAACGCAACTTTATATGTGAACACGTTTGTACACTCCGTTTTTAATTTTAAAATTAAACTCTTTAAAAGATCCGATCTTACGAAGAATAATAAAAAGTGTCAAAAACTGTACCTTGTTATAAACACATATCTACACATCTACAAACAATTATCACTTAAATCTATATGCGTAGCTTAAATACAACTTTTAGTATTAAACAATTATTGCGAAAATGTTTGTGGTTCTTTTTACACAATTTTACTCTAAATGTTAGTATATATTCTATTTTCTTCCTTTATAAAAGTTTCTGGTAAATATATAGGATGTATAAATATTACCCAGTAAACAATAAGTATTAACGTTTAAAATTTTTCAAATAAAAATGTATTTTATTTTTAATTTTAATAAAAACATAATTTTTTAAAATCTTAATCATTCATTGAATTCAAATAGATGTTTGCTGGGTTATGCATAATAAACCGTATAAATGAGTGAGTGTATGTGTGCAAGTTTCCTTTTCATTTCTATTATATGTATATGTTTACCGTTTTATTACTTCCTTTATTCTCTCCTGTAAGTGTTTTAAATTGTTTGTTAGTGTTTTTTCTCACTTATATGGCAAATTGCTTGTCTGTTTGCGTGTATTTATTTGTGTGTGTGTGTGTTTGTATGTGTGAATCAGTTACTAATAAATTGTAATTTATCGTAAGTGTTCCCTGTGCTAAAATAAATGTGTTTTATACTTTTAAAATAGATTCTATTATCCACAATTAAGCTCTTTTTAGTAATTGTATTCTTTTGTTTTGATTGTTAACTTTATTTTGTGATTTATAATTAGATTGTTATTAGATATAATTAAAGCTTTTTTTTTTGTAAAGTTAATAGAGCTGAAATGTTGACAATTTATTTTTATATATGATATTAGAAATAAACAGTTTAACTGAGATTTGTTTGTTTATTAAAGTCTTTTACATAAAATAGTCATAAAGAATCTGGTTATATAACGATTATTGATAAATAACATTAACTTGTTTTTTTGTTTAAGTATAAAACTTTGAAAAAATCTCTTAGGAGATCAATTATATGAAACAAGTCATGTTCAGTAAAGTTTTTTCTGGCTCAAAGTATATTTCGATTTCAGTGAAATCGCTAGACTCTCTACTAAGTCATCTAACATTATTTCCGTCTCCCTCTTTCAATCGCTAAAAAATGGTTATTTTCTATTTATGATTTGAATCTTGAATTTCTGCCAAATGTAAGCCGATATCTGTGATGCCCTTTCTACTATATTTTTCCTATCATAGAAATATCGGTGTATATTAATATTTAAAAAAATCATATGGTGCTTCCGACACATTATACTACTTTTCTCCTTATCACCATCAATGGAAAAGTTACATCAGTTTTTGTGAGTGAGCATCGTGAGAAGACATGCTCCTGTACTTGGACACGCCAGGCCAACGCAGATGAGTTCTGCGTGAGTACTGTATTTATGTCATCCCACAGGATGGCAGTACTTCTAGGAAGAAATTAAATTTCGTGGTTTTGAACATGACTTTTGGGTTGGATGTGTTTACGTAGATTTTGATGTGTTTACGTAGATTTTTGCACACCGATAGACCAATAATTTCCAGAGTTGATAAATATATATACATAGCTTCGTCTAGCAGGATATCTATGAAATTAAAGTTCTGTTCTTAGTTTGGAAGTTATATTAAAGAAATTGAACTAATGCAGTTATGAAGTCTTTAATATAAAAGTGTTTTTTGAGAATTTGGAGACAACAAAATCTTGTAGTCTACTTGATAAAATTCAAGTTCGATCTACAAATGATCTTTACTTCTTTTAAAGACCCTCTTCCATTTTATGCTCAAAAAACTGTATCTAAAACATTTCCAAATCCTTCTTAAAGCTTCATTTAAACAAATATCGGGATTTACACTTTAAATATCATAGAAACCTGAAGTGAGTTAGTATTTTATAAATCAATTTATTTCGAACTATAGCAGAATAGTTCGAATTCTCCACTCATGTTTAATGTCATTTTTAGTTATTTAACAAATTTTTCTAGAACATCCAGATAAATTTTAAGAAAAACCTAAAAAGGAAGAAAATAGAATCACACAATAATCTGTTTTTTAAAGTACTAGATATTTAAATGAAAATTGAAGAAAAATGTTAGGAATTTTTCAATTGAATTGTATTTACATCACACATATACAAGCTTATACATGTTTAGAAGGATTTAAAGGATTCTGAATAATATTTTTATCATGTATTATTGTTATGTCTCCTCCTTCGCTTGGCGCATTTAAATCCAACAGAAATAAACTAAACAGATCGCAAAAAAAAACTCTACTAAACTTCAAAGATTTTGCACAATGTCAAAAATGTATAAAAATACACTGAGAGAAATAAATTATTCGAAACCGTTACAATATATCGACGCCAGAAGATTTTCTAGAAATAAATGAAAACTTCTATTTCATTTATTTCTCTCAGTGTTTTGAAGTATTTCGAATTTAAAGTTGTTTATTTCGTATTATTTATGTAAACAGGATATTAAGGACTCTCTCTCTCAAATATTAGACTTAACATATACAAAATTTTATACTCATAAAAGATGATGACAATTTAAAGAGCATCACAAACTTATAGCATTATTGCAGTACTTCTATTCCATTTCCCAACCCTTCTTCTTTTAACTCTTGACAAAGTACCTACAAACAAAGATTATGAAGTGAAGGACACAGAAAAAAGGGGTTTATAGACGAATATGTAAAAAAAATGTAGGATTAATGTCATCAATTCAATGGCGAATGAGGAATGCGAGCAAATATTTAATGTTCAATGCATTTTTAGGTCATATTACAAAGATTCTATGATGTTTTTTGGGGGAACAATATAGAAAAATAAGGATATAAATCTAAAGGGAGAGAAAAAGGAAAATCATAAAAAGCGGAATAAAGAAATAATGTTTTAAAAGGATTCATAAAAGGACTTATGATATTTATGATCAAATATTAAAAAGGGAAAAACATAAATGTGGAAAAAAAGGATTCAGTTGTTGAATTTCTGAAATAAAATTTGTAAAAAGAAAGGAATTTAATAAGTTAAATTTTCGGTAATTTAATGAAATTAAGGAAAGAAGAAATTAATAGAATTTTTAAGGAATTTTAATGGTTTAGTCAGAAGAAACAATTATAAAAAATTTTTAAAATTCATTCAAACTTAAAAAACACTAAATTTTTAAAATTTTTCTTTTATATTTCAGGTAAGAAATTATTTATTTTTATTGGAAGCCATAATTTTGTAAGTACTAGTATTATAAGGTCTGCTTCGTATCCCAATTTTCGATATTTCAACTTTGTCCTTCTATAGTAATATTCATCACATCAATGGGAATTGTCGGAATCAAATGGCGCTCAAACCAATTTTGCAGTATAAATTGGAGTAATAGACAAATACATGAAATTCAATTTTAAAATTGAACTAACGTTGTATCGGAAGGAATGGTCTCCAAAGGCTATATTTTTATCATAAATCTAAAATTGTCTGTTTTATGAAAATAAGGAAAATTTTACATAAAGACATTCAGAGAAATAAAAAAGTATATTTCTTATTTTGTATATCCTATATAACCGAAGGTGGTTGGGATATTATCCGTTTATGCTGATGTTTGTCAAATGTAGAAAAAATTATGTAACACCCACCTTTAAGTATACCTTCCGACTGTCTGTCTGTTCATCCGGCTGGATGTCCATGTAAACGTTGTGAACAGGTCCCAGATTTTTAAACATCTCGATGAAATTTGGTAAATATTATCATTATTTGGACTTAAGGACGAAGCCTATTGAAATTGGTCCAATATTTCAAGTATCTTTCATACAAATGTTCTTCCCGGAATGGGGTTTAAAGGTCATAAAAAATCCTAGAAACGATTCGTTTTAAACGAAATTTAGCACTAGTAATTCTTATAATATTCTTAAATGATATGCTTAAATGTGCGAGGGTTGCTCTCCATTATTCTAAAAGGTCCCATACAAACCCCTTCCAAATATCACTTTTAAGGGCATAAATCTCACATTTACTTTGGTATTGTAATAATAATTGATCAAATTATGATAAATAAAAGCAAAAATGGATTTACATAGTTTTTTATAACTACCACTATTAACCGACGATTTCGTGTAAGGTATTAGATAGACAGGCTTGACCAACTGTACATTCTTATATGTTAAATTTTCAAACTGATTGGGTACTTTTTGTTTTTTGGACTTGGAAAAAAAAATGATTTCTAAACTAAAAAATGTAACCAGATATAACACTATTTTTTATATATGTTTTAAAATTGGCTCAAAGGTCTTACAAAATTTTATTAGATAACAATTCGAAAACTAAAATAGATTTAAAATTCATTTTAGCATGTTTTTAAAAGGCCTCATCAAAGGCTACAAAATATAGATATTTAATTATTAAAACAAATTTTCGCATGCAGTTTTAAATAATTATTGATAACTCTGCAAATGGAGTCGTATTGGTCTCAATAATAATGCTACACTCCTTTTCAATCATTATGTTAAATTTAATTTCAGCCGATCAAAAGATATAGACTTATTTTCAAACAAGTTAGAATGCTTTATTCGGCTATGCTGAATGTTTCGTACATGTACATTATACGCACATACAAACTCATAGCAATATACGAATGTATTTCTTACATATTAAAAAAAAACCTTTATAAGTCATAAAATTAGTTATATTTTTAACTATAATCTTTTTTTCTACTGAACCGATTTTGATGATTATTGGAATAGTAATGAGTTACATATTTTTTGATATCATGATTATTTATTTTAATTAATTTTATTAAAATGTAATTGATAATTTTATGAAAGTTCATCGCTTTAATTAAAATGTTATCTCAGTTATGGCTATTTATCGCTTAACATACAGAATTTTGCTGTTTTTAAATAGGAAACGTCTTATTTAATACTCAGACCAAATTTCATTGAGTTGTGTCAATTATCAAGGATGTGTGCGTGCCAAAAATAACCAGACAGACGGAAATACCAAAATAGATATTATGGGATCTTAGATGATTCTTTGTTAGCGTTAAATACGGAATGACACAACATGTGGTGGTGGAGGGTATAAATAGAATGTCCTACTATGTATTCTAAATTCTTTTAACTTTGTAATTCCGTTTGTAGCGCTAAGAAGGAATCATCTCAGACCCCATAATCTAAATATATTCTTGCATCACATCAAAATCTGAGTCCATTTAGCTATGCCCATCTGTCTGTTCTTGGCCCATCTGTCTGTTCTTGGCCCATCTGTCTGTTGTTGACAGAGCCCAATGAAATTTGTTATTGTTCCGAAAAGATTCCTATTAAAAACCAGCAAAATCAGTTCCGTATGTCAAATTCAATTACAAACCGAATTAGAACAAGATTTTGTAATAATAAAAACTTTATGTAAACTTTATTACAATTCCAATAATTATTAAAATCCGTTTAATAGGAAAAAAGTTATAACTAAAAATATAATTATTTTTTTGACTCATAAGTGGTACTGTATTTTATTTAAGAAAAACGTATATATATTTTATACGTTTATGAATGCATGTGTCAGTGTGTTTGTACGAAATATAACGTATTTATTCACACGAATTGTAGTGGAGGGTATTGAAAATTCGACCTAACCGAATAAAGCATTCTTTACTTATTTTTTTTCCAATGATTCCCTATCACAATAATAAATCTATCAATTTCAATTATTATTACTTAAACTGTTTCATAGAAATTTCAATCCATTTTTCCTCCTTAACATCCAACATTCAATTCTGTACTCCGCAATGCGTGTTGTTTTCAAATAAGTTATCGAAATATAATAAATATCCTACATAAATCATTATTATTATCGATTTTTATAAAACACAAAGAGTTTGTTTTTGTTCGATCCCTTTTTTGTTGCTATTTTGGCCCAAATAGTTGCTGTAGCCCCTTTAAATATTCAATAATAATTTTGAATTGCTGAGACTTCTTGTTTTTGTTCATTCATTCATTCCTTCATTCATTTCAATTATTTCAATAATTTCTACTACAATGAATCATCATTATGTTTTTTTTTTTGTTATTTGTTTGAGAGAAACATGTTTATTTGGTATTTTGGCAATAAAATAAATAATTATAATAAATGAGTTAACATTTGATACATAAATATTTGTTAAATGTGTTGGTATTTGTTATTGAAGTGAGGAAGGAGGAGGAGGAGGAAAACAATTAGATTTAATTAAAGTAGGACATGTAGCATTTAAGCAAAATTGGTGACATGACATATATTATAAAAAAGTCAGATCGAAAAATTCCTAACACACCTTGTTCATTAAAACATTTTACCTTAGTATTAGTACATGTCAGTTATCATGTTAATTGTCAAACAAATCAATGTTAATCTTAATAAACTTCAAATATCTTGAAGAAAACTCAAATTGGTCCTACAAAAAGTTGGCCAAATAGTCAAAGGTCTGATATCAAAATCTTTCCAGTATTAGTGAACTGTACCGGAAAATCCTGTTTTAAGTAGAAGGAATGTTCCACATGATGTTTCTATAGCCAAATAATCGAAAACATTTTTAAAATGGCTTCCAATACTTCTGGTCTATTTGTTTCCAAAAGTTCAGGACGAACAAGGCTCAAAAAGTTCCAAACAAAAATGTTGCTAAAATTAAGAGTCCGTTAACAGAACATGGAAATTGAAGTCATGTTTTATATAAATATTTTTGATGCATATTGGATGACATAACTTATATTGTGGCAGATTTTTCGCAACTTCCTGTTTTATATTCCCGATTCTCAAGGGAATGTTGAAGGAATTTTTTGAACCCAAAAGCAGTGAAAATGTCCAAAAATGTTATTGGTTTGATAAGCCGTAGGCAGTAATGGTAATTGAAGCAAATCATTTGTTACAACGGGCTCTATAAATACCAAAATTTCCATCAATTTAGATAAAATAATGCTTCGTAAGACTTCATAATGTGTCCACTTATTTTTGACCTGACTTATTAAATAAGCCCGGAGCTGAGGTTAATAGAGAGAAATTAATAGTAATAAAGATTTGAAGAGCACTAAAAACGTGTTCAAAAATGTGGTAGATTTGAAACAGAGATAAAATACCAGTTCAAACAATGTGACAGAAAGCACATCAAAAAGGAAAATCAAAGGGTTTGTGAAAGAGGTTCAAAATTTCATCACTATTGATTAAAAGCATAAAAAATATATATTTTTTTGTAAATTGCAATAATAATTTTAGTGTTTAAGTGGTTTTGTTTTTATTGTGAAATATGTTTGTTAAGAATTTTTTATTCTCATTCCTTAAAGAAGTAATATATATATATAAAGTTAAATATTTTTCTCACTCCTTATAAAAGTAAAATAAATTGAAGTCATAAGTTTAATATTGAAATAAAATACTGAAAAATTCTTGATCTCAAGTCATTAACCTTTTCAAGTACTTAAATTTATCTTCTCATTATAATCTTTTTTCTCTTTCTTAAAGGAAAGATTTTCAATTAATTAATTCGTTTCGCTATTTTGTTAAATAAATTTGTTTATTTTCCTCACAAATGAGTTTTTTTCAAAAATAATGAATCACTGTTTCATTTCAATATATAGAAAAAATCTCTTCTTGCACTAATTCTTAAAGTGATCAATTTATTTTTCTAAGAATGATTGAAAAATGTTTCCTTTAATTACCCTCATTAATCTCGAAAATAAAATGATACACTCGGACCCAAAAATCACAAATAAAATGTATAAACGTAACGAAAGAATATGAAATCTGATGATAAATTCAGTTAAAACGAATTACGAAATACCCTTCAAGAGGAAATAGATTTAATATAAAAAATATTTATTAAGGAATCATAAGAATATTATCCACTCTGTATAATCAAAAATCTGAAATATAATATAGTTCTTTGAATAAAAATAGTTTATATTGTGGACAACAAATGGTGCAAATTTTTAATAATAAATCGTTTACAATATGAACTATAGACCGTGTTCTAGATTTAAAACGGTCCCTATTCTTATTCATAAATGGTGCGAATTTTGGATAATTAGTCCTAAGCTATTAATAGATCGCACATCTGAACTATAAAGTTATCCATAACATTGATTTGAAAGGATCCAAATACTAAATCTTAAATAGTGTATATAATTTTATATTCTCTCTTATGAAATGTCTTAATTCTGCCCTGCAAATTCATCATATTCTGAACTATAAATTGTTTGCAATTAAGGCTGTATATAATCGACATCATGTGGATTAAAGTGTTTCCAATGTACTCTGAACAATGTTACTCTGAACTATAGTTTGGATAAATGGTAGATTAAATTTTTGTCCACATTTTGTACTATAAATTGTCTATATTATGAACCAATTTTTTAACTATAAATAGTTGTTTTCCAAAACACATAAAGTGAATATTTGATCCTATAAATATTCTGTACTAAAAAATTATTATTCAAAATAAAAATTAATTTTTCTGGACTGTAATAGATCTTTGTATATAGTCCATATTCTGAAAAGTTTATAACTTAGACTTCAAACAGTCTTGAACCTGGATTAAATTATTTCCAAACTCTTTACAATTAAATTCCTGATTCTGCACTTTTGTCCCGGTTATTTTAGACTATAAGAAGTTCCTATTCAAGACATCAAATTGTCTACATTCTGTTACATTACTTGTTCGAGTACTCTGAACTTCACTTTGGATTATGGCATATCCTTTAGATTACATATAATCCGCTTTCTTTAAAAATTATAGTCCAATTTTTATTCTATTCAGATTTTGGACTATTAACTGGACCAATTTTTCCACTATAAATAGTACACTATAATAGTAAAAAATATTTGTAGCGATTATTTGGACCTTTAAATAGTACATATTCTATAGCTAAAGTTTATTACCTTGCACTATATACAGTCCACGTTCTGGACATCAAATTTATGGAGCAAATTTCACATATTCTGCTCTTTGAATAGTTTAACATGTAGACTTAAATAGTATATGCTCTTGTGAAAAAAAATGTATATTTGAATCAATATTCTGACCTTAAACTAGCTTTCTTTCTGGACTATAAATACTTCACATACTTGTCAGTGAATATTATCTGATTTTGCCTATACATAGCGACATTCTGCCCCAAAAATTTACAATATAGATTGTAAATAAATTACTAACTGGAGTTCTTATACTGCTATTTAGCGATTGTAAAATAGTGCGAAATTAGCAAATAGTTTAAAGTACAGTTCACTAAAAATTAAAATATCTGAAGTCCATAATAGGGATCTATATATGATTAACAAAAAGTCTATAATTTATAAAAAATATGGGGGTGGCATTACAATTTTAAAGGCAAACCCTATAATCTTATGTGAAATGTACACCATAGCACCTAAACTATAAGTCTTATATAATATTGTGTTCCTAACTATTCTAATTTTTCTGTTGCAAATGACATAAAAATCCACATTCACCTCTTGTGTAGGTGGTAGGGTATTCGTATCAAAAATTTGTGTCGGTGGCCTTAAATGAGTCTTAAATAAATATTTGTATTTTGTTGTTGCATTTTGCATTCATTCACTCACTCAGTCAACCATTCATATGCTGCTGCTAATGGTGTGTGCACAACTACAAAATCAAGGTGTTTAAATGCTTAAATGCCTTTAATATATTTATTCTATATACTATTTCACTATTTTCTTTGGTTCTTTAGTCTGCAATCGCCACTCGAATACACCAACAAACCGAAAAAACGCATTTGCAGTTTGGTGTACCTGCTATTTTTCTCTATTTTGAAGTCATTTGTTGTAAAACCTCAAATGAGAAAATAAAAAAAGACACAAATGTTGAAGAAAATTAGAACTAAAAAATACAGACATACATTAGAACAAATCTCTTAATGTAAATAAAATAATTTCTAAATTGCATGTTAAAAAATGGACTCGAGGTACTATGATTATCAAATTAAATTATTAGGGGGAGTCAAAATATATTCTAATGAAAATAAATATTAGAAAATTTTATTATTTTTATTTTAGACTTAAATTTTAATTTCTTTTTTTTTCACCCTCAATTGAATATCCTTATTTTTTTAGTGTCGTCTCGTAAATGTTTATAAACATTTGTACTTTATACATAATTAGTATTTAATGTTTACTTATTCTATTATTATAAAAACGAACACACATACATACACATTTAAATAAATAAATAATTCAACTTGAATAGAATTTTTGTAGTTCTCTAAATGTCATTACAAATGTTAATGTTGTTCCATATTTATTTTAATTATTATTTACAAAATATATATATTTAATGGCATCACGCACGTGTTATAATTATCCCAGTTTACCTTATAATATGTGTATATTATTATTTTTTTGGAATTTATTCAGTAATTATCAAAGTCGTAATACTTAAGTCAATAATATTTGAAATTCATTACTTTAGGTAATAAATTCAAAATTTTGAAAAAATTCTAATGAAATTTAAGTTTGATTTGGAATATTAAAAATAATTGTTTATTTATTTGCTTCGGACGATTTCTTGTGATTTATTCTAAGAGTTGGAGCGCGCGAAGAAACGAATTAATAAATAACAAATATATTTGATATTCTATTAAAAACTGTAAATAGTCGAAAGTAAATTGTTGAACGTAGAGAAAGTAAAAAATTACTGTTAAAACTGTAAAATGTTCCCATAACTTGATCTATAATCTGAAATGTAGTATAGCAAAATCTCTATAGCAAAATAACTACAATAGCGACTATAAATAGTATGTCATTCTGGCCGTATTTACTAGCCACCCAGTACCACAGATATTCTACAATATAAACTTTATTTATATATAATAAATTGTTTATAATCCAAATTAAACTGGAAGCGCAGAATCAGGTCAACAAATAGGTCATAATTTGGACACCTAATAAACAAAATTTGGGAATAAAAATTCCATACACTCTTGGTAATAAAAAAACTTCAAATCAGAAGTCAAAACAGTCCTTTATTTGGATTTGTTAGCATTTGTATTATATCTGCATCGGGTGCAAAAAAGTAGATCGTTCAAAATTCAGACTCTAAATAGTCCACTATCTAGGAAGTAAATTGCTTATACTTTAACCGAAAATAGTCCATAACTAATTAATTATAATTAATTCGCAATATGGATTAAAAACACCTCATAAACTGAACAACACGGTAGAGATTCTGAAGGCACCATAAATTGGACAATAAATAAAACATAATCAGCAGTCCATTATCTGAACTAGAAAACATCAATAATCTGGACTTCAAATCGTAAATAGTTCAAATCTACTAAATAAGCCAGGAATGAGATTTTAACATAAAAGAATCTGGTTTGATAAAAACCCACAATCTAATATATAAACAGTTAACAATTTGAACTTTTGACGATTCACAATTCTAACTATAAATAGTCACAATCCAGAACACAAACACCCAACAACCTAGATTGTAAGAGTTTAAAATCTGGTCTGTATATATTTTACGATCAAAAATATAAACATTCAATAATCTGGACTATAAATATTTTAAAGTTTACAATCTTACATGTGTTTTATAAATCTATATCTATATAATCTATAAAATAATAACTTCATAATTTGGATTAAAAATAGTCTATTTTCTTGACTATAAATTTATTAAAATGTGAATTATAAATAGTTCATTATGTGGACTAAAAGCTGAACCATAAATATTCCAATTTGAACACTACAATGTGCAAAATTGATGTTATAAATAGTTTGAAATAGTCGAATCTGCGAAGAGTTAAAAGTCTAGTCAGGCCATAAAGATGTCATTTTATAGTATGATGTCAATAGATGTAGAATGTTCTTGATTCATTCTGGACGATTTTTTGCCATTTTTCTATTCCTTTTTTTAACTTGCAATAGCCTTAAATTGTCTTTATCTGATTTATGATATAAGGACTATTACAGGATAAGGAATATTAATAGTGCATTCTTTGGAATATAAATTGTCTCTATCATCCATCATTTCTTAACTAGAAATAATCCCTCTTTCTGGATTTTCAAACCAAAATATGTCTTCATACTCATCTCTCGCTCTCTAAAAAATAATTTCCTAATTATCCTTAAAATCGAAGCTAATAAATTCCTTTTCAAAACAATTTTCCATTTATTACCCTCTAAAATTCGTTATTCTTTTCTTAAAAAAATAAATAATAACTTCCATCTCACTGCTCATGTTAAAAATCATCCGTTTAGAATTTTTCCTCTTTCTTTTGTATTCTTTTTCAAACAATTAAATTCCAATTCATTCTTTTCGATTCGTTTCTTTTTCATAGAATTAAAAACCTTTTCGAAATACAATAATCAAACAAATCAAAGCCGCTTTATATATATTTTTGTGGTTCTCTTGTAAACTATAAACTGTAGATTCTTTGTTCTTATTGTTGTTGTCTGTAAATGACTTAACCAACAATTTATCAATTGCACTTCTTATTGTTTGTTTCTCCCAACTTTAGTTGTTAAGTCCGTCCGTCCGTCTGTCTGTCCGTCCATCTATTCCTTTCATAGTTAAATTAATGAATTGTGTAAAGAAGACTTTTTTTTGTTTTCTTTCTTCATTCGAAACCAGACAAACAATATTTTTTTATTGAAACAACAACAACAACCCAAAAAAAAACAAAACAATAAACCTAAAAAATTGAGGAACGAAATCCTTTTTTTCGCCTTAAATATTCCTGTATTTTGTTTATTACATCGTTAGGTTTCTATCATTGTAATTCCTTTTGGCCCCCAGAGAATTCCAAATTTCTTTTATTTCTTTAGAGTTTTTTTTTATTTGAACATTTTGGAAAACAATTGAAATCAAGAAATATATGATTTTTGTTTGGAAAATCTTGTTACTGTTGAGCTTCAAATATCTGCTGTGTAGGTCCTGTTTATAGTTTAGCTCATTCTCTATGTTTAACACTCTATTGTTTATGGGCAACTAAATAACGACAACAACATCGATAGTAGCAACAGCAACAACAACAATGTAGCAATGAAGTAATATAATTTTAGTATTCACATTTTGTTGTTGCTGTTGATTTTACAACTGCCACTACGAATAGTTGTTAGTGCAATTTTATTAATGTTATAGTTGCTGCTGTTGATATTGCTATTGCTGCCATTGTTGCTTAACTTGGCCTTTGTCTATGAAAATACACAACATTTCATGGCCACATAATTTGTATCACAAGTTGATGGTGTGATTGTATGTGTTAAGGAAAATACTAGCAGTTCTGAAAGTTTTTAGCAGATGTACTATAAAATGATCTGAAAATTGATAGGAAAATGATTCAAAATTTCGGTCATAATGCAAGTTAAAAGTTTTGAAACTAATAATTAGTCCAATAAGTTACATACTGAACTGTAAATAGTCCACATTCTGGAATACAAGTATATACTACACACTCTGATCAATAAATAGTCCACCTTTTAGGACTATAACATTCTGGAAGTTAAATAATTCACATTCAAATATTTAAATAGCCTATTTACTGAAGTTATCTATAGTTCATATTCTCGGGCAATATCTGGACCAATAAAATGTCCAACTTGTAGTCGATAAATATAGTATCTGGCAGAGCACAAAGACTTCAAATTGTGGATTATAAATTATTCGTCTTGTTGAGTATAAACAGTCTATTTTGTGGACTGTAAGTAGTCTATCTTTTGGACTATAAATGACAAATCTTTATCACTACAAATAGTCCATTTTCTGCACTATAATAGTAATCTTATGAACTATTAAATGATGATTCTGTAGACTAAAAATACTCGATCTTCTGGACTATTTATATAGTCTAATTTTTTAATATAAATAGTTCATAGTCTTGAATAAAAATAATATTTATTCAGGACTACAAATACTCTTGACTATAAATAGTCCATTTTCTAGACTACAAATACAGTAAATAATAAATATTAAAGGCAACAAATTATCTATCTTCTGAATTTTAAATAGCCAACATCAGGACTACAATTAGTTCATCTTTTGGAATAAAAAATTTCCATCTTTTGAACTGTATATAGTAAATCTTTTGGATGTACTATATATAGTTCAGTTTGTTTCTTAAAATGTTGTTTAAATTTTCTTAGTGTTAAATCCTTCTAACTGGAACTGTTGGTATCTGATACATTTAGTCCAGTCCATTTATTGAATACAGTAGCATTTTTTCTTTAGTATGCAAGTAGTGAATTCAAGCATATATTATTTCAGTTATTTGTACATTCATTTTCTTAGTCTTTGGGGAGTCTGTCTGTTGATTTTCGAAAACACTATTGCAAATTTTCATTCATTTGTTACTTCATTTTATTTGCCAAGTTCAAACCCAAAAGAGTTATAATTTTATTATTTTACGATTTCAAACGGAAATTAAGCAGCAGCCTCAAAAACCAGCAAAGAGATGCATTTAAGAAGAAAAGGAATGAAATTAATAAAAAAGTAATTTTCGAAAAATTTAAGCTTTTTAAGATCAAATAAGTAAATTTAAAGCAAATTAAATTTCTAGATTATTTCACTTAATTTCTATCAAAATAATTAACTTCAATTTATTTTATTTCTCTTTTTTATATAAAAATACTTTTTTATTAACGTACAATTAGTTTTGCTCAATCCTTGAAATTTTAGTTTGACGTCTCTTTGATACCTTAATCCTCTTGGCTTTAAGTATGTATAGTACTTTTGTTTGTAAATGTTTTTTATATAGATTTTTGGCATTATTTTGTATTTACATTTGAAGTCATCTACCTGGTTTAATATAAATAAATCTACAAGATAAAAAGTTAATCCAACAAATAAACTTTATTTGCAGACAGATTATGAAAGTAAAGTTGTAAAAATATATATGTGTATACAATTACTACCGGGAGAGCTATAATCATTTGTCATGAAACATTATGACAGAGCTTAATCAATGCTAAAAGTTAATAAGTATCAGCATTTTTTGTGACTAAAAATATTGAAAATCTGAACTAAAGATTGTCTACAATTTGGATTCAAGATTGTGTTCAATCTGGACTACAAATTTTTCACAATTAAAACCACTGATTTTTTAAATGTAGACTTTAGATTGTTTGGAATCTGGGTTACATACTGCCAACTTTTGGACTATAGATTCCTCACAATCACAGACCACAGATTTTTTACAATCTGTACTACAAATTTTCAACAATCTGGACTAGTTATTGTCTATAATATGGACTGTAAATTGTCTACAAACTGAGCTTTAGATTATTCACCATATAGTCTACAGATCTTTAACAATCTGGACTATAGGTTTTCCACAATATGAGCTACAGATTGTCTGCAACCTGGACTATAAATTGTCCACAATCTCAGTAATAGATATTCACAATAGATCGTCTGGACTACAGATTGTCTACACCCTGAACTAAAAATTATACACAATAGATTGCTTACAATATGCGCCATAAATTTTCCAGAATCTGGATTATAGTTTTGCACATTCTGGACTATTGATTGTTCAAAATTCACATTACAGACTTCTTACAATATGGGCTATAGATTGTCTATAATCTGGACTACAAATTGTCTAAAATCAGGACTGCAAATTTTTTACAATCTGGGCTATAGATTGTCTTCAATATAGACTATAGATTTTCTGCAACCTGGAGTAAATATTGTCTACAATTTGTACAGATTGTCAATTTACCTGGACTACAGATTATCAACTATCTGTAAATATTGTTTATAATCCGGACTACAGATTGTCTACAATCGGGAGCATAGATTGTCTATACTCTGGCCTTCAGATGGTGTGTAAGATTTTTGCAATCTGGGCTATATATGTTCAGATTATTTACAATCTGGACTACAGAATCTGCGCTACAGTATATTATAATAAATAATTTTCTACAATCTGGACTATACATTTGTCATAATCTGGACTATGGATTGTCCATAATCAGAAATACAAATTGTGTACAAGTTGGACTATAGCTTATCTACAATCTGTACCACATTTTGTACATAATCTGGACTACAGATTATCCCAATATGAATATGAACTACAGACTATTCCTAATATGTCTCATTTTGCAAATTTTACATAATCTAGACTAAATTTAAATTATTTCAATCTGGCAACTCTCACTCAAACTATTACAACATTAATACTCTTAGTGCAGTTTATTACCAGATTTTTTTTCTTTTCCCTTCTTTTTATGACAAGTGCATGAACATAAACAAGAATAAACTAGAGTTTTATAAAACTTCGAAGAAAAAATAATACAATAGTTTTATTGTCATATTAAGAATAGAAAAGTATTGCAGTTGTTGTAGTCAGTTATCATGATTATATATGCCAAGCAACATTATGAACAACATCATCTTCATCGTCAACATTTTTAAATATTATTTGCAAGTGACATCATTGGAAACAAAAAATAATACCAAAGTGAATTTTATTTCTTCATAAAATATTCTGAAGGTAAAAAACGAACTAAAAATATGGAAATGTAACTGAAAATGTGTACCTGAATAACTTATTTTAGCTTTTTTTTCAAACTATTTTACATATTCTTATGTTGACAAAATAGAATTCTAGAGTTTACGAATGCGACGTTACATTCAAAGTGAAATCTCTTTCTCTTTTCACATTTTATGAAATTTGCATTCTTTTAAGTTTTAATAATGAAATTGAAGTTTATCATATTTACCGGCATTATTATAGAAGTTTACTTTATATGATGAAAAAACTTTGTTACATTTGTAACATATGAAGAAGTAATTTCTTCATCTTCCTTTTTCGTGTCATAAAATGCAGCATAAAATAGTTTTATAAAAATGAAAATAGTTTTCTTTTAAGTTTAATGAGAAAATAAATAGTTTTGGAACTGTGACAATTTGATTAGATTTGAAAAAAGGAGTTTATCATTAGTAATGAAAAAAAGTAAATTACTGCAGTAATTTCTGCCACAATCACAGTCAGGGTCAGAGACAATCTCTTCTCCTAAATCCGGGCTTTAGATTGTCCACAAACTGAAGCAATAATTGATTGCAAACTACACAACAGATTGCTAACTATATGGACTGTAGGTTTTTGACACTCTGCATTAAAGTTTGTCACACAATCTGAATCAAAGATTATCGAAATTAAAAACCCAACATTGAAGTATTAATTATGAGATATATGCACTTAAGATATTATTCGATTGATATCTGATATGAAACTTCTTGATAGAGATCTAAGAAGTTTTCTTACGATACACTATTCGGATGTTTTTCTGATAGTATGAGTTCTACATAATTTATGCAACTGAGGTCCGATTTAGCAAAGTCCTTGTGCTTACATTTTCTAGCCCATATTGGCTTAAATTCAATGTCAATTGAATTTAAGCCAATGAAAAGTATAGAACAATATCTGAAACAAACCTTTAATTTAGCAAAGCTAATTGTGATTAGTTGAATGTATAAATCCGACAAAAAAATTTGCAAAGAGATATATATTTGAAAGGAAATCGATGATAGTAGCTAGTATTATGTATAACTAAAAGTCTTTCTGAATATATGGAATATCGAAAATATAATCCTGTCATGTCCCCAATACCATTACAGACATTTCTTGAAGTTCAGTAGAATTATGAGATTCAATGTTTTAGGTTGCATTCGAAAGATTTTAATAATTGACATTTCTCTCTATATTCACATATATCAGTTTCCAAGGATTTAATAAAATTTAAGCGCATTAAGAAATTTCCACCCATTTATTTACTTTGTAAATTGTTTTAACTAAATTTAGTATTTACTTTAATTGATTTTATTTCTAATTCTCTATAATTATTTTCTTATTTACTGTAAGTGCAAACAATTAAACGAATTTGTTTAAACCAAATAAACTCTTTCTCCCCAAAAAAATTAAACCCCAAAACAATTTCCTTCTTTTTCACTAATTTCATTATATATTTTTTTGTTTTTCTTTATTTTCAGGTAATTTTCTTTATCAAAACATAAAATTTTACAACTTCAACGAAATTGAATTTTAAGCGTAAGTTTTTTTACGGAAAACATTAACCAAACAACAAAAAACCACCGCCAAAAGAGAAAAAAACGTTTAATTAAATCCTTCATTCACCAGTTAATTTATTTTATTTCCTCTCTATGTGTATGTGTATTTGTGTTAGTGTATTTGTTTCTTCGTTATAATATTTTCATTGTATTAGAGGAAGGTAAACAGGGAGAGAAAAGAGTGTGTATTAGAGTTCTTGGAGTAAATTAAGTTGCTGTTTGTTTTTGCCTGGTAATCACTGATATTGTTTTTTTGGTATAATTTCAACACCATCATTACCATTTCATCGTTGACGTTGTCATCGTCAATATCATCTGCCAACAACATTAAATATCAGGCAGCACCAACAACAACAAAAACATCAAAAATAACAACACAACAAGAAAAAACATGAACTTTACAATTACAGCATAAATTATCTAACCCACTCTTCTCTTTGAGACTTTCAAAAGTCACCTTTTAAGGGTGAGGAAAGGATTTTTGTGTTTAAGGAAACGGCAAAAAAAACTCATTGATGATTTTGTTAGAAGTAAACCATTTTGAAGGCTTGATGTACACGCAGGTTTTTAAATGAGTTTCGGGTTTCTTCTTTTTTTTCATTCAAATTCCTTTAACATGAAAAATAAAAGTGGTATAATTTATGAATGATTTTAGAAGAGAACAGTGGAACGGAAACGGAAATGCTTAACATAATTTGATTGCCTTTGATATAGAAATATTAATAAGACTTTTTTAATGCAGTCTTGTATTAAAACCACTTTTTTATAAGAAGGAGTGGAATCGAAAAATTCTTAACATACATATATGTTAATAAAACCGAAATCTTCCATTAACGTTTTAATGGAAGATTTGTAATTTGCTCGAACAGGTTCTTCTGATCACTTTTTTATGCTCTTCCATTCTCTTTTAACAAGAGCTCAATATCTCTCCATTGGCCATTCAGCCTTCCATTGTTCTGGAAAAACTCAAAGGCTTGTTTACCATAATGACAGGATGCCAAGTCAGGCCAAAAAAAAGGTGGACACATTATGAAGTCTTAGGAATGGAGGCAGCCTTTTTTGTAAATATTCCTTGATGCAAATTTGGGCAAATATTTATAAAGCCCATTGAAACAAATGATTGGAATCCTTTGCCGCAATTGAATATTGCTTGCCTTACCGAGTCCCTTTGGTGAAATTTCGAATGCTTTTGGGTCTTAAACTTTTCTTCAATTTTTGGCCAGAAAGTTGCGAAAAATCTGTCTGAACATAGGTTTGATCATCTACTAAACAATTATGTAGGAAGAATACTTTTTAGAAAACTTGACTTCAATTTCTGTGATCCATTTTGGCCTATAAATTTTTGAACTAAACAGTCCAAGCACTGAGCTAACCGGGTTAATTTCATAATGGATGTGTTGGGAGCTCCTTTAAAAATGCTTTCTTTTTTTCTACCTGATTACCGGTGCTGTTAAATAGGATTAGAAACAATTTGACGTTAGACCTTGGCTAACCTATTGTAGGAACCTCAGTCCAATCACAGATTTTAATTTGATAATTTTCCAAAATTTTGACAATTTTTAAGTGAGATTTTCTATCATATTTTTCACCCACCGTTCATTTTAATTTTCAATTTATTCCCTCAAATCCACCTTCAATTACTTTTTCATTTGCTTTATTTTGTAGTTGTTCTTGTTGTTGTTTCTTCTAGTTTTTCTACTTCCTCTACTTCTCGAGAATAAAAAACATTGGCAAAGAAAATTTACATACTTTAATTAATCTTGTTTGTATTGTGTGGTACCATGAGCCAGAGCTTATTTCAAACAAGTTAAATAAAAAATCCGCATCACATATTACCTCCTTTATTTCCAAAAAACAACAACAAATTTCTATAGAGAAGAGAAAAAATATTAACATGAAAAAACACGTGTCATTAAATAAAGTTTATTTTAAAATACTTAAAGTGAAAATTCAAAAAAAGAAGAAATAGAAAATTAAGGAAATATAGGTTAAGGAGAATTTGAAAGCTTTATAATAACTACCCTACAAAAAGAGAGACTATTAAAGTAAACATCTCAAAAGAAGATCAAAAGACCTCAATTGTATGTTTCGAAATGAGTATTACGTAAAGGTTGCATATGAGCGAAAGTTTTCACTTGCAAGGGAATATCAAAACACTGTTAATGAAAACTAACCCAGAAAAGAGTATGAAATAGTGAACTATCACCCCTCATGCATATCAAACACTGGATCGTAACAAGGAGTATCATAGAGACACTAACTGGATACAAGTGTCCTTATTGTGTATTATAAAAGGACTATAGTAGAAACAATAGATTGTGACCCATATTAAACTAACCAGTTGGCTTCTTAGTAAAGTTAATAATGGTGTCGTTATAAAACAGTTCTGTACAGTCACCAAAAAACATTTTTTTTCAAAGGAGATCATATTCAAAAGCTTAAAAAAATGCTAAAGAGAGTCTATGTGGTTAAAAGCATCATATTTAAAGGATCGTAAAAATTACTTAAAGGATTATAAATACACTTCAAAAATTTTGAGCTTAATTAACTGCAAAAATCTGTTCATATGATAATTGCGAATTGCAAAAGGCTTCTGATGCAAAGGACCAAAACTTCGAAAGTAGTCAAATACTTTCTATGTTAAGTTGTTGTATGTTTTCTTGAAATTATTATAAAATGTTTTGATAGTTTTTGTCTAACTCATTTTAATACCAATTATTTTTTAGAACCAACTCGATGTCTTATATTTAGTTTACCTTTATCAAGCACACAGAATAAAAACTCAAGAAGTTTGTTTCCTTAAGCATAACCGACAATATAATAATTTTACTATTTGCCGTCTAAACGTTTTTTGTACCCTTCACTACAACAAGTGTTAAATGAGAGTATATTGAGTTTGCCATTCTGTGGGTAAAGCAATAAAAGTACGAATCATATAAGACTCCTAAATATAGATTTTTTCTTTTCTTCCAGTGAAATCAGTTCATTATAAAACAAGTTCTAGACAATTAACTGAGATAAACTCAAAAATCTGTTCACAGGGACACATCGATTTATAAAAAAGATTTGAAACGATCAAGATTTTATACAGCAAGTTGAGACCTATAAAATTGCTCAGGTGTAACAGAAAGTTGACTTCAGGAAAGAAATGTTAACTTTTTTTACATTTCTTGCTGAAGTTCTTTAGGAATAGCGGGTTCAAATTTTATAATTTTGTATGCTTCAATTATAAAAAAATTTGTTTAAATATTATATAAAAAATAAATTATATGGACTTTTCTGAAAGATAATGTTATCAGGTTTCGCATAATGTAGAAATAGTTTCAAAAACTCAACATATAACATATCGAAATTCAATATCAACTTTTGACTTCATTTACTATGTTTTTTTATAGCTTGATATGCTTTAAAAAGTGCCATAAAGTAAAATGTTATTCCCCGATATCTGTTGGAAAAATATGTCACGTCAGTACTTTTCAAATGCTCCAAGAAGAAATTGTTCGCCATTTTCTATTCCCTTTCCGAAATATTAGTGCATCTGGACTAGGTTCATGACTCTTCTGTTTTACATCAATATCATTCGTAGAGCAAACTGGATGATCATGCACATATATTGTTTCATTTCAGACATGGACAGTGTGCTGATATTTTGTAAGTTATAACGATTTGGGACACATTTGGTCAATTATTTTAAAGAATTTAAAAAATATGAATTTTAGTAGGTGAGAGGACTTGACATTAGGATGTAACTTACATTTAATGTAAGATTATTGTTGGAATTGTCTCTAGATTACTTAGTGAAAATCGCATTAGATATTCTCCTGATTTAAATAAATAAAACTGTTATATAATTTATATCAAAATAACTGTTAAAAAGAGTATGATAATTTTCTTAGAAATAAGTCCTAAGAGTTTTACTGTTGAAGGGTAGTTAAAAATTCATAACTGCTGATTTTACTATACCCTCGTTTTCTTTTCCAATTTTTTTCTGAATACATTTCAAGTTACAAAGAAAAATCTGTCAGTTTTTTTATACCCTACACGATCACAAGTGATGATGAGGGTGTATTAGCTTTGTCATTCTATGTGCTACGCTAAGAAGGAATCATCTCAGACATAATAGTCTATATATATTCTTCCATAACATTAAATCGGAGTTGATTAAGCTATATCCGTCCGTCTGTCTGTCAGTTGCTGGCACGCATTGGCAAAGCTTAATGAATTTTGGTTGAAGTATTTGCTATAGTTCTGAAAAGTTTCTTTTTTAAAACCAGCAATATCGGATCCATATATCAAAAAATATAGATCGATATCTCAGGCAATTTCAAAGTTCTTTAAACTGACAATTAGAAATCGACCAATTAAATTCATATTTTGTTACAGTATAAAATTATATGAACTTAATTATCACTCCAAAAATTATGAAAATCGGTTCAGTAGAAAAAAGATGTTATAGCCAAAAATATAACTAATTTCATGACTTATTAAGTGTTGGTGTATTGTATGTGAGAAAAACATGTACATATTATTACGCTTGTGAGTATATCAGTGAGTATGTATGTACGAAACACAACGCATTTTGTAACACGCATTTGTAATGGAGGGTATTAAAGATTAGGCATAGCCGAACATATCAGTCATACTTATTTTTTCTTCTTATTAAAACATAAGGAGTTTCGAAGAGAAGGAGTTGGTATTTAAGTATGTTTGTTGAAAATCATAAGTTGTCTCATTTCTCTTGGCCTTATAAAAATTGCTTGTATGCATGACAAGAGAAATAAGAAAAAAGAAACCAGGAACCTGGAAATCTAAACACTATTCCACTTGGTTATAAAAGACATATACGCACACACTTAAACCTAAACATACATAACACATAATGGTACACTTAACCTAGTTTCTACTATCAAAAACATAAAAATACTTACAAACATACTTATTTACATATTTTCATACATAATACACAACAAACACATACCTTTAAACTGAGATTAAGTATGAATATAAAAACATATGTGAGTAAGTAAATTTTGTGAGAAAGAGGGAGAAATAAGGATTTTTTTAAATAAAATCAATGTTGATAATTTGTTTATTTTCCCGCAAATTCTAGCGTTTTTAAGTGCTCTTGGCGCGAAAAGTTTAGTTTTAAAAATTAGCGGAAATTTTAGCGATTTGTTAAGCTCTTTAGGTGATAATTTAGCATGGTAATCGAACACCAAACCAGTAAGAAAGCTATATTCGGTTATGGCGAATCTTCTAGGTCCCATATAACCCCGCAGAAAAATTAATTTTAATACTCCTAAATGTTAGTCTCACTATAATAAACTACACACTTAAGAATAATTTATTTTCCGTAACTGAACCAATTTTACTGGTTTTAATTAGGAAATTTTTAGGACCATAGCAAATACTCAGACGAAATTTCATTGAGCTCAGTCAATAATTATGGGTGTGACTTGTAGAAAAATCGACTCCGATTTTTATTTGATGTAAGATTATTTTAACATAATTGGGTTTCAGATGATTCCTTCTTAGCGTAGTGGTGGAGAGTATAAGAATACTGCAACATGTTTCACAATACAACAGTCACATTTGAAGTAAATGTGACTGTTGTAAATCCTCATTCCATCCATCCGATCGCAAGCTGCAAATCCATTTCCAATAAAATCGTATCTGCTTTATATGCGGTTTTTAACTTTTTGACGATAATCCTTAGAAAAAATTGGCAACACTGATTATCACATGCATGTGTATAAATGTTTGTATTCCAAATGTTTATGTGTTAATTCTACCATCATCATGTCAACATGTTTGTTTTGTAATTTCTTTCCTTTTTTATTTTTTCCTTAACATTTTCATTTTAGCATTTTTCCATTATTTTATTGTTGTCTTTTTTCTGTATTCCGTTTAATAATTGTTGCCAAATCCTAAATTGTTAGCAATTTTATCCTTATAACAGTCTGACTGAGGGAGGTGGGGGACATACAGATAGAAAAATAAAATAAATAACGTCAACAGCATATTTTGCTGCTGTTGGAAAAGACGTTATTATTTCCAGTTTATAAACCGTGTTAATGTCGGACATATATTTGAAATTAAATTAAGCAGAATTTTAATTGTTTCTATTAAGGAGTTAAGAACATTAAGGAGTAAGAATATATTGTCTTGTATTATTAAGGAATTAAGTAAAATCATATTAAAAACATAAATAAAAAGGCATAATTTAAGGCATTTAAGGCATATACTAAGCGAAACTTGTATTACATAGGTGTACAATAAGATAACATGTGGTGTCATTTCTCAACCAAGTACAGTTACAAATTTTTGAGTGTCAAATATATTACACAACTCCGTAATTTAAGTCGTAATTTAAGTCCAATAATTAAGTAAGCAAAACCGGTTTTTCGAGATTACCTTACAGCATTTCTTTTAATAATCAAATTTGATGTAATATATGGATCGAAAAGAATCTCGTTAAAAGGAACATTTTCAAAGTCTTGAAAAATCTATCTTATAAGACCCTTTTGATCCCGCAAAGTAATGAGCATTTTCTTGGCTTCGTCAATATTCAGTTTCATCGTTGAAAACGTTGCGAATACTCTACAGGTCGCAATTTTTCGGATATTTTGACGCAATTTAGAGAAGTATTACAAGACCTAAGGACAAAGCCTATTGAAATTGGTCATGTTTAGTCTTGTATTTCTGTTAGCTCCCATAAAAATGTCCTCCAGAATGAGGGTTTAAGTTCATAAAAATAATATAAAATATAAAGAGATTTTAATGAACTTAATTAAAAATAAGTCTTATGCTATTCTAAATCGATGTGCCAAATTATACAATAATTGGGGCAGTATTTCTCATATGTCCCATACAATCCTCTTAAAATGTCACCTTGAGGGGGATAAGAGTAAAATTGGAGGTAGCTCATAAGAATGGGCATCGTCTGCTGTTTTATAAACATATCAAATAAATAAATAAATTCGATATTTTTGGAAAATGTTAAAATAACTTAAATTTAATTATTTAAAATTTAAATAATGCTGCATACCTTAAGGCATTTAATAATAAGAAAAATAATTATATATGTTCAAGGCGACATCTTTATAAAAGTAGGAAGTGTATATATATGCATGTATGTAATATATAGACTCTAAAATGGTTGCACCAAACTTAATGAAAATTTCACAAAATGATGAAAATTGCGATAGGATCAGGGGAAGAAGTACCCCCATACAAAGCAAATATTGATTATCGAATATCTATAGCAGTATAACATTGAGAGTTCTTAAATTTGTTCTCGACAACTTTCTCAAGGAACTGTTTTATTGGACAAAATGTAAGACGTTTAAGATCAGAAAGCAACATTTTTTTTGCAAAACGAAGTTTGGCGGGTCTGCTAGTAGTAAATTATATTATTAATTAAGTAATGCACACAATTACAATTGTTTTACATTAGTAATATTCTACAACTTGACATTATCTATTAAAAATAACATTATTTGAAATATAATTTATTTTAAATAAATATTCACAAAATAAATATTAAAATTCGTAAATTTACTCTTAATAATACAAATTTTGTAATCATAACCTTAAGTCATTTTCTACTAAAAGTTTTTATTGCCTAACCTTAGGAGCTAATTGCTATTATTTTCTTCAGCCTACCATAAGGCTACAAATATTCTCTGTTCTTGACTTAACTGACAAAATGCTTTTTTTCATTTTTGATACGTGTTAAAGGAAATGTTTATAGGCTCAACACTAATCTGTCTATTTGTTAACTCTCCATATGTTTCTCTGAGGCTTATATAGAGTTCAGTACTCACATTAATATATCAAAAGGCAACAAGTTGTTAATGAAAATCTATAGTAAGTTAAAGTCAACAACAACAACTATTTATAAAGTGAGTGACACATACTGAAATGTTATAAAATTTCAAAATGAATTTTGCTGCAGGTCACCAGATATGGTAGGAATAAGAACAACAACAAAAGAATAAACTGACATTAAATTTACGAAACCTAAAGAATATGTTCACATATATCCAAATGTATGTAACTTAGAGTAATAACTACAACTGACTAAAAGTCATAAATTTACATCAAATATAACAACTACCTGTAAGGTTGTACAGTGGGGAAAATGTAAGAAGTTATTGGAAAATTTTCTGAATTTTCAGACCAGAAAATTTATACAAATGTTATGGTTGCCCTTATATACAGACATTTTCGAAATCTGATGAGAAACAAAAATATTTGCGGAAATATGGATAATGAATATAATAGTGGTGGATAATTTAGCTCCATTTTTGGACTTTTAAGGGAGCTAACTTGTAACGCAGAAGTAATCGTATGGTTGTTTTTTTTATATACACATTTTTGAAATCCAAGGAGAAACAATGCAAATTCCGCCCCACTGTAGTTTATAAACACTAACAGATGTTGAAATGGCAAAAATATATAATTTTTCTGTTTCTTCTATATGACAGATATTTTGTATCTAGAAACATTTTAAACTTCAAAGTTACAAATAAACTAAATTTTACTGCCATCACGTAGTCCACACACAAACACTCACACTTCTTTATACACTAACTGCTCTTGTAAGTATATTCACATTTATAGAGATAAGGAGCAAATCACAGGATATCATCTAATCTACTTTGGGCTGATGGAGAAGAAAAGAAAGAAAGATTTTTCATCTGCCAACTTTAGATGAAAAAAAACTACTAATACAAATGCACAAAATACTAACAAAAATGATGCGTTATGCACGTGTTGGTTATTTGGTCGTTTAACCATGTTATTGTTGGTTAAAATAACTCTTGGTTTCTAAACTAAACTACTTATACACTTATGCACAAATACACACACGTATACATAAATTGCTGGAAAAAATCTCTCTCTATATATTTTTATTATGTTACAAAAAGAGGTGTGGTTCGTTAGTTTGTTTGGTTGGATGAATTTTCTCCTTTATAGTATAAAGACTCTACTACTTTAGAGTTTATCTATTTGTACTGTCAGTTTTATAGACTTTGGACAAATGATGCCACTGGCACTTTTTTACTTCCATATACATTAATGAATGGTAGAGAGATAAACGAAATGGTTATGCTACAGCTGGTTTTAGGAGAACTTTATATACAACAAATGTTTATACTTGTTGTTGGTTATTAACGTAATGTTTTTTTTTTTTGGTAAAGAAATCCTTAATAATAATTTTAATAATGATTCTTATATAATAATTTTACACAAAGAAACATCATTATGCCCATGATTCGTATCGGTTCAGAATTTTTATCATTCAAGCTTCAAAGAATGTAGTACGAAGTGTAATTAATTTATCATTAACTATTAATTTACTACACTTTAAGGCATAAATTAGAAAATCAAGTTATTCGAGGGTTGTTCCTTAATTTTTAGTAGCGATTATTAATAACCAACAATGCACAATGGGGCAAAATTGATTTTTTTTCAAATATCTTTTGATCAGCTTGTTGGATTAGCATAACATTTAAGCTTCATGCCATTTTTAAATTCAGCCTTTGGAGTTTATGAACATATGGTAAAAATTGTGGGGGTCTGGTCATAACCATATTGGGGTTTTCAGTTTTAAATTTAAACAAGATCATTCTCTATAAAGAAACATTTTAGAGAAAAATATATTTTTTATTTTTATTTTAGATACAAATAACTGAAAATACCTAAAAAAATTAACTTTTTAAATTTAAAATTGTTATTTTTTTTTTTATTTTATTTTTTTTTTTTGGAACTGAGTGGAAATATTTGCCCCAAACTTTTTCTTTGATAAAAAAATTAATTTTAACTGATAACAAAACTTTAGGCAAAATAGAGCAATACTTTCGTATATATATTAAGAATCATGCTTAATTTTTAAAGTTGAAAATTCAAATTCAAATGAATGGTGGAGTACCCCATTTTCCGCACCTTTAACTCCGCCCATGTAGTCCGCATAAATTCCAAACTTTAAAAGCTATAAATTCCATACTTTTCTGTTATCACTAATTTTCATGCAAATTTACTTAGCTGATCAAAGTTACAAATTTATTTCCTAAAATAATCTACTGTACCCCACTGTGCAATGCGATGCATTTTTGCCTGGCCTCCTATTAGTTCTTACTAATTTTCATTTAATGTTTTTTGGAGCACAAGAAAATCTTTGTATTCCGTCTGAAAATTTCAGTCAGATATCTCAACTATTGGAAAGTGTGGATTTTTTCATATTTTCAGGAATATAAGGAAATTATTATGTTCCTTTTAAGTCCGTTATAAAGAATTATAAAATGTACCATTTTGGAAATTTCGGACAGATATGTTTAATAACCAATTATTTATTTCAATTTAATATAAAAATAAAATTCTCAGCATTTATTTCTCAGTCGGCCTAATATTCGTTTGTATGTAATTCTTCTGTTGAATATCACCACATGTGTGCGTGTCAGCATGTACAAACATATTATGTTTGTGGGACAAGCATATTTTTTTATAGAACAACCATTTTTTAATTTCATAATCATATTATGTTGGTTTATTCCATAATATTATGTTGGGGCTGCAACCATATTTGAATACAATATGTTTCCTCTCGATTATGGTTACCAAAACCATATTTTTTCTCTGCCTACATAAGAAATTTCTCTTAACACTCCAATTGACTAAGATTTTGTTAGTCAGTTTTATATGTTTTTGTCGGTCCATCGGTCGCAATTTCATATTTAGATATGTGACATACTTAAGGTGGAGACGTATTGAAATTAATAACAGTTGAACCAATATTTCAAGTTTCAAACTTTGCTCCAAATTGGTTCAAAAATAAACGTTCAAAACCTAAAACAACTTTTGAAAATGCCGATCTATTTCACATTCCATATGGAAGATCCAATTGTCTTGAAATAGGTCTTGCACACTTCTTAAACACTTCAGTTTTTAACTGTACTCCCATCTTTTTATTCTTTTTGAACTAAAAGTTTTCCATTACTTGTATCATCATTCAGTAACCACCCTAACTAACTTCACCTAAAGTAGCTCCAACTACTTAATATTTTTCCTACAATTTAAATCAAAGAAATACTATCAAATATCAAACAAATCTTCTTTCCTACCAAAAGAATATTCTACTTTATTATTCACCTTACGTTTGTGGCACAACAATTTATATAGATTTTTTTTCCTTCTCCACAATCAAAAGAAAAATGATCAAATGTAACCGGTGCATCAGCATCTTTATTTTTCTTTACAGGATGTTTAATGTTGATTTTATGCATTTGTCTGGTCATGTGTTATGCATATATATGTGTGAGTGTGTGTGTGTATTGAGTGTGTTTGAGGAGGGCATATTGAAAATGATAAAATGCTAAGATATGGTTATAGGAAAAATACGATTTTTGTTATTGTTTTTGTATTATACAATTTATATGGTAACGAAATGCTAACTTTAATAAAGGTGTAGGTGTCTGGTCGGTCCATAGAATAAAAACAAATACAGATGTTGGGGAATTTATAACTCTCATGTAACTATTTGTGTGGGGAATTTTTTTTTATCGATTTGTTTTACAGAACAAATTGATAAAGGAAAAGCACACAAAAAAAGAAAAATAAAAATAGAAGAGAGAATGAAATGATATGAACTATTTGTACAATTGTTTGGCATTTCCTGACAATACTTGATTACACCTTCTTTTCATATGGTTACGGCTAAAGTTGCTGATCATATATTGTGGTTTTAATTCACATAACTCGAACGGCAATGGTATCATGATTCCTCTTCTATATATTTCACTGTTTACTGGACTTTGGTCATCATTTGTAGCATTTGGTTTAAGGTAAACGTTCCAATATTTTTAAATAAACTAAATGGCTTCTCATATTCATTTAGTGATATTTATCCAAAACAGTCAAAATGCTACAAAGTCATTCATAAACCATCCATTCATCCATCCATCCATCCTTTTAAATCGTTTGCTATAAAGCAATATTTATTTATGAACTTCGTAGGAAACATTTCGTTATATAATCGTCCATATATTTCCTACAATTTCCCCTCCCATTTAACACAAACTATTTGCTACAGTTCATTTATTTTTTAGATTTACAGATATCATAAGGATGTGTTTCCTTTTTATTCAACATTTTGTGTTTGTCATCTACAGAATTCATTAAATACTTTTTGTGTGAAAATATGTAAATAATTGATTTTAGTTCCAGGTGGAGTAATAAAATGAAAATTTCCTGAAATTTAATTAAAGAAATCCTAAAAGTATACTTTAAAATATAAGTTAGATGATTAAATTAGGCTATAGAAATTAAAATTACATTAAGCCTTAATGAAGCCTATAGAAAAGTTAAAAAAATAAAAAATTATGAAGAGAATGGAGAGTGATAGTTAGTAAATATAATTAAAATGGACACAAAACATGGGACATAATTAAGAAAATGGGAAATTTAAGTTCTATTACAAATTTCGTTGTTACTTTCTAAATCAACCTTAATAAAGTAAATTTAAATTAATTGACATTTTTTGCCGCAACTACATATTTCTGTCATAACTAGAACCTTTTGGGATATTTTTGTCGCTTTTGGGTCCTAAATTTTTTCAACATTACCCTGAGCATCAGAAATACAAACTTTTTACCAGGAAGTTGTTAAATCTTTTGAAAATGATTTCTATATTTTTGGCTTTAGAAACATCATGTGTTGATTTCCATCAACCAACAAATTCTCCCGGTACTGTTTTAACAACATTCTCGGTGCATGGCCAACCAAGTTAAGTTTTGTTGAAAATGTTTATAATTTTGGTACGATCTTTTTGTGGTGACGTATTTAATCACATTAGAAATATATTTATTCGTTTTACTATTTGCTTTACAAAGGTAACTTCTTGAAAAATCAAGAAATCTAATAATACTTGGGTTTAAAGGTTTATTAAAGTAAAGAAATATAATTTTGAGATTTCTGATACAAGTAATTTACATTTTAATTATGCCCTAATGTAGGCAATATAATCTTAATGTGAAAATATAAATTTTATTTCCAAAAGAAATTTTCTTAAACTGGTATTCAAAGTATACTTTAAAATATAATGTAGGCAATAAAATTTTTCATTAATTGAGACTCGTAGAAATATGAAATTGATATATTTTCATGAAAAATTTAAGAGAATAAAAGTTAAGTTATTCTTAAATTCAATCCAAATTTTATTTAAATGTTATGTTAAGCCTAAATATAGGCAACAAATAAAATGAGCAACACATTATTATTTTTGATAAATAAAGTTTAATTGCATTTTATTATAAAATAGTTTTCCTAAATTTTCCTCAAATACCTCTATTTACTTTATTTCACCTTAAATGAAAAAGTTTGTTTCAAGTTTTTGTTGTTGTTGTTGTCTTACAATTTCTTAAAAATTCAATTAAAATTTTCTTATTTATTATAAATATATTTTAAGCCTCATAAAATCAATTATTATAATTAAATATTTAAAGTAATAAAATTCTAAGTGTTATTTTAATTAAAAGTCTCTATTAATTTTTCAATATTTTATATTAAATTCTACTTTTTCTTTTTTATTTTATTTTTTTGTTGCTCTGAAATCTTTTTAAGATTTATGAAAAATTTAAAATTCTTTCAACAAATTTAAATTTAATAAATTTGTTTGAATATAGAAAAACATATATTTGTTTGATAATGAAATATATCAAAATTTTATATAAAATTTTTAAATAAATTTATTTTTGGAAAATAGAGGAAAAAACTGTTTTGTGTAGAAAATGTGAGGTTAAAACGAATTCTAAATACACTTAAACGTAAAAAGTGAAATCGAAAACACACGTTCTTCATTAAAACTTTTTTCCACGTATTATTTGATTCTTATTTGATAAAATTACCTTTGTAAAACATGTCAGTTTTAATGTTTAATGTCAAAAAATTTAATATCTTTTCAATTTGATTAAACTAAGTGACCAGAAAAAAATACAAAATTAAACTTGGCCCAAAAAAAATGTTGACCAATCTGCCTTCACTATTATTCAAAATTGAAAGCATTTTCAAAATAGCTCCCAACACATCCGGAAGGAAAGCAGCATGGTAGGCTCAGTGCTCGGACTATGTAGTACGAAAATTTAAAGCTAAACATTTAAGGCTCAAAAATTTCCTGACTGGAACGCTTTTAAAAAATCTAGAGGCTTAAATCAAAATCACGGAAATGGAATTCAAACTTTCTTAAAAAAATATTCCTGCTGCATATTAAATGGCAAAGCTTATGTAGAGACAAATTTTTCGCAATGTTGAAGAAAAGTTTATGATCCAAAAGCAATGTGAAATACCGAAATTTATTTTTTGAAACCACTAAACTGACAGTTTCATTTTAATTAACATATATGTATGTTAAGAATTTTTTTATCTCACTCTTTAGTTAAAGTTCTGAATCTATTTATCATAGATTTCAATTCAGATCAAAAGTGTCTGAGAATTTCTGCATTATACGAACAGATAGATGGATATGGCTAACTTGACTTAATTTGTAAAATTTCACCACTTATTTTGATAAAAAATATGAAAGAGATAATTTTTCTCAATAAAACAAAATTTTATTTAAATGTTTTGATAACAAAAATGTTCTCAGAATTTCCTTAAGTCCTTTAAATAATAAATTGTCAGTTAATTTGCTAGAAATTTTTCTTTTTCCAAAAATTTCCACTAAATTAGCAGTTTACAAAAACATTTTGCTATAGAGTACAACAACTGCTATATTTTTCTTATTTTGATTAAAATTTATGACAAATTCTTAGAACAATATAAAATTAAAGTAGTTTTTTTTGGGAAAAGTATACTTAAACATGATGCCAGTATATAGATATGTTGCTTGCAAATGCTCTAGCTAAACAAGTGTTATCAACAATTTGCCATATACACATATTGCAACACTTAAATAAAGTATGCATATAAAACTCATTTGTTGCAAAAACGTTATAACTCCGAAAGTTGAGGTTTTGACTTAACATCACACATTGGTCTTAAAAGACTCTTTTGGAAATAATTCTGTAACTGAAAATATTAAATACTTTTTAACGACGCTTCACATGGACATTCTTCATATGAAGAGAAGGGTATTTTAATAGTAGGTCCTGGGGTCGGGAAGTCGATCTTCAAAGTTGGTCACCTAGGGATTTTTTCAATAATCATATCATAATATAGCTACATTATTAGCTATCCGCTCAAGAAATCTGAAATGAACCAAACCTCCTATAACGTCAGGGTGAGTAATTTAATTTTTAAAACAAGTTTTCTTCTGATTGGAATTATGGGCATTTTGGAGTGAAAAATTCGAATCTTACATTAAGAACAACTTTACGTCACTCTTCAAAAATTTACTGAAACTTGGTCACCTCCCAGAAATTTGCACATTTCCCATACAAATATGTACTGCAGTAAAGTATGTAATAACATGTCTTTAAATAATATTGCATTACTTTGGAACCGTTTAACATATTTAAGTAATATTTTTCACAGCTATTTCCTATGTATTTGTGTACTGGTTTGGAAGAGCATAAGTTTCGAGCTCCTCTCATGGCCGGGAGAGGACTACTTTCTCTGAGATTTCGGATATAATCTCGGATGCGACTAATTTCGCCCGTGATCCTTTCTTTTTAATAACTTAATCCTAAAAATACGTGAAAAAGGAATCATTAATGTATTCAATATACATATTTTATCAAATATTCAATAACGTCTCTAAGAAAAATCATATCTTGAGTTATGACCATCTTGCATCAAATATAAATATTTATATTCATTTTCCTCTTATGAATTAGTTCAAGTATAAAATATATTTATATTTTATTTATATGTAAATATTTTATTTATAAAACTAAAATTTAATTTACAATATTAAATTATATATATACGTATGAATTTTCTTAAGAAATCTTAACACATACAAAGATAAGAACATATTTCATGAATATTTCTCGTACAGTAAAAATCCTTTTATTTGGTTTCCGTATTTTATGTTCTGTGAAATTTATCTATTAATTTACAAAATTTCTATAAATGTTTATATAATTTTCTGTAAATATGAATATGTCTTCATTTTTTTCAAATTATGTTCCAGAGAAACAAATATTTGTATATGAATTTATATATAAATTCGTAGACAATTATTTACATATGTATTTGTTTGTTACATTAAGAAGAAAAATATATGTTTTCTTGTTGTAAAAAAAGGTTATGTTAAATAAGCTTTTAAATATATATTTACCATAAATTATAATAAGATTATATAAATAAATAATAGAATTTTTGGAAAAAAATGATATTTAAATAAAATAGAAGTTAAAAATTTTGATAGCCTAAATATAGGCAATGATTTCTTAAAGAGAATATGTAATATGAGAGAATAAAGTGTATTGTAAGATGAGTGAAAACTGAGGAAAAGTTTTCATTTGAAATAAAGCGTTTAAACGCAGACAAAAATCTTCTTTAATCTGACTTAACTTATTTCAATCCAAAGTTTTAAGTTTTAATGTAACAATGTCCGTCCGTGTGTCTGCAGAAACAAACTATATTTAATATATATACTAATATTGAAGATAAATTGTCTCGATATGTCTATTAATAAATTATTTAAAATTTTAGTAAATCTAATATTTTGTAACAGAAAAAAGGGAATTTGTAAGTTGAGAGAATAGTGAGTGGGATGAGAGAGAAATAAGAATAAATACTTCTTCTAGCTGAAACATTGATTTCTATTTTGCATTAACCTAATTATATCTAGAGTTTTGCGCTTATTTATTTATGTCTGTATGTCCGTCCGTTTCAATATCTGAAATATATTATAAAAATATTTATTAATCAGCTGATAAAAAATTAAGAGATATTCATATTTCTTAAAGCCAAAAAGTAGACCCTGAATATTGTAATCATTTTTAAAAAATAAACTCATTCTTGTACACTTTATTTTGAAATTTGTTTTCTGCTAAGAATTTCTTAATTACAAACATATAAAGAGTATTCTGTGCTACCGGAAATTAGGATAAATTTGATATAAAATACATTTTCTAATAAAGCGTTTTATAGTTAAGAAAATTGTCTATATAATACATTCCCTTAATTAGGATTTTATTTCCGTGATTTAGGGTAACGATATCCATCCGCCTGTCTGCATGAGAAACAAATTTTAAGCCTTTAAACAAATAAGCAAAATGTCAGGAAGAGATTTTGTCAAAAAGTATACATCAAATAATATATTTCATTAAAAAATTTTTACTCATTTTAGGCTTTGTCTTTAGAATTACTTTTTAAGATAATTTTTAATTTAGAAAATGAAATGCAGAAGAGTAAGCAAATATTTCTATTAAAAATTTTCTTATACAGCGTTTAGTAACCTAAACCTTTACAATTAAGGGCGACAATGTCCGTCCATCCGCTTGCTTAAAAAAATTTTAACTTTTTTTAATTTTTAAGATAAAATGTCAGAAAATAATTGTAAATCAATCGTCAATGAATTTAAATGACATTTATTTTATTAGAGCCTTAATATAAGAGCCTTAATAATATGATCATTTCTCAATTTTAAACCCATTCCTTTAGGCTATAAATTTGAGTTTGTTTCTCTAAAGGTATTTGTGATTTAAAAAAAAAAACAGAAATTATATTGTGCGATGCGGCAAAGCAGAAAAATATTTTTATCAAATTAAATTTCTAATCTTGATTTTGATAACTAAGAAAATTATCTACATTTTGTAATAACTCAATTTCATCTATCACAAAACAAATTAAACCTTCAATATTTGAAATGAATTGCCCAAAAGCAAATTAGTTATGAATAAAGTTTAGCAAAATTTAAATTTCCTAAAGCCTATAATTAGACCCTAAATATTGTGTCTATTTATTATATTATTTATAATTTTTATAACCCAAATATTATAGCATTTAATTATTTTGTTTTTTATATAAAAAGTCTAAATATTTATACAAAATTTTAAATATTTGTTAATTATTTTTGTAGCATACATTAAAGCTTAAATTTAGGATTGATCTATAAGTTTTGGAATACTTCAGCCATTCCCTAGCATTCTTTTATAATGTTCACATATACTTATGATTATGATTAATTTGTAATATACAACTTTTGTTTTGATTTTTTATTATCACTTCTAATTTAAATGCTTCCTTTAATATCTGTATTAAATTAATAATCTAACAACTTAAAATACATAATTAAAATACAAATTTATTCTTTTCAACTCCTGAATTAAGCGCCCTACTTTTTGTATACACAAAAACTTTAATTTAATTCCTTTAAATTGAAAAGAAAAGCCTAAAAGTATGCCCTAGAATATATTTTTCAAAAATATATAAAATTTTAACATATATTACAGGCTGCCTGTATAAAAATTTCCATTGCCTGTATCTTTAAAGTACATTTTCTTTACACAATATATTAAAAAAAGTACATTACCTAATTTGAAAGATAAATTTAAAACAGTTTTTAGCTTTTTTTGGGGAATTTTTCATTCATTTTTCCTCATCAGCATCATCATGCCGGAAAAAAGTTTTCAATCTAAAATCCTCTTTCAATCTTTCCTTTTTAGTCTGTAGTTTTTTAGTTGAAGAAAATGTTTGGCAAAAATAAGTTTCCTTTTAAAGGATTTTATGTGTATAAACTTAGTATTTTAGTTGGTTGTTATATAAAAGCCTGTATTAAGAATTTTGTGTGTGTGTGTGAGAGTGTTTTAGTAAGTTTTTCTTCCATTTTCCAAGAGGCTCAATTGAAAAAGGATAAAGTTTTTTTCATTTCGTTTTTTGCTTGTAAATTTGCTGGAAAATTAAGTCAGTAGTGGCTAAACCAGGAATAAAACATAATTAATTGAATATCAAATAAGAAATGAGAATAAAAAGGAAGGAACAACTAAAATACTCAAACATACTAAACTATATTTTGTAAGAAGTTTCAATTATGCACAAAAATTAAAATGATATTGGAAATTTTAGAAAGCTATTAAAGATAGATGGATTATAATAGAAATATCAGCTTGGAATTTAAGGATTCGAAATCTTGTTTTAGATGTTCTTAATAAAAAATATTAAGGACCACTTTAAGGCTTTAAAGTAGACTCTAAATTACAGCCTTTCTGAAGCTTATGTAAAATAAATAATTGCCTATGTTTAGGCTCCTAAATATAAGTTAAAATTTAGTAGAAGAGTATTCGTTTGTAAAATATTTAAATATTTTGATTTAAGAATTAAAAAAAATTGAAATATTTTATTGAAATAAGAAATATTTTTTCTTAAAGATTTTTATAAAAACTGCATTACTTTTGGGTCTTATTAAATTAAATAAAATATTCTGAAAATTTACTAGCTTGTCATTTTTGGTGGTGAGGGATTATTAACTTTGTCTTTTCGTGTGTAACTCCAGAAGGAATTATCTAAGACCTCATAAAGAGTGTATTCTTGCATCGATTCAAAATCTGAGTCCATTTAGCTATGTCCGTCTGATCGCCTATCTGTCTGTCTGCCTGTTGGAAACGTTCACACCCCTACCGTATAAGGCCACAGCTCCCATATACGGCACCTTTCCGGAATATGGTTTAACGTTTACCAAACTCTTAAATATAGACCAACACTGTTGAAATTTTACACAAAAATTTTTCTTACTATCATTCCATATTTTGCCATAGCTCTCAAACAAGGTCATTTCCCGGAATGAGGTTTTGAGCTTACGAAACTTGTGTATTTTATTAATAACATATTTTATTAATTCAATGAATATCGGCTGATTTTTTGCTATATATTAATCCCCTTCACGAAAAATGGTTTTAAGCTTATAAAATTTATATTTTTTTACTGTTATTAATTTGACCAATATAAGTCTACATTCCTTATTTAATATGTAAGACCCCTTTCCGAAAAAAGACTACAAAATTCTTATGTGCACACCGATTTAGTAAAAGTTTGATTAATTTTATTATAAATAATTATCCCGCTTCCCTAAATAAAGGTTTTGGCCTAAATTATTTTTATATTTAGGTAAATTATATCGAAATCCGTTTATTATAGGAAATTTCAACATTTCTATGGGGTATTATAAGAATATGTTTCAATACTTTTCAATAACTTCAACTTATGCAAATGTTTCAACAATACCAGGGTATTTTGGGCCTCAATTTGCAATTTGATTATTTAAAATATATATTTCAGCTTAAATGAATACAAACGTAAACATTCTTTTTAAATGTGTAAACTTTTTATCTGCTTAACAATTTTTAATAACAAAATATTTAAAGCCTTTATTTAGGCCTTAAATATCTTGTATAAACTACTGCCTACTTTTGGGTTTAATATTAAAAATTAAATGATTTTTTAAATCTCTCTCTTTTTTAGCTTTAAATAAATTGAAAATTTAAAATTATTAAGATACAAATTCAACTTTTTTATTGTATTTTGTTCTATAATACTTTAAGTCCACAGCTTTAAACTTTTTGTGCAGTTTAGTTGAATAACTTTTTTTCTTTTTTCACCATTTTGTGGGTTTAGAGGCAGTTAGATATATGGATACATATACAGGACAATTTTTCTATGTATGGAAAAAAATTTAAAACAAATTTCTATATAAAAATATATACCAAATATTTTGGTTATATTCTTTTCAGTTTTATGTCCACTCTAAAGTTTAAACAAACCAATAAGCACAATGGCTCCTAAAAACTAATAGAGAATAAAAATGTATCTACACAATTTGTTTCAAATAAAATAAGAGAAAAGGAGATATGAAAAAATTGTTTGCATAACAAATACATAGTTTTAATGAATTTTGTAGAGTATGAAATAAAAAGTGAACCCGATAGGAAATAAATGAAAACTCTTATGTCTCAAAAAAAGCTTTTGTGGATAATTTTTAATCTTAAGTTAAATTATCGATTAAATTTCTTTTTAAACTGTGAAATATCAAATGACCCAATGGGAGAAAATTTGAAAGCTTTTAAGTCACAAGTAAAAGCTTTCATGTATAATTTTTATAACTCCACCAAGTGGTGAAGAGAACATATTAACTTTATCATTTTACGTGTAACGCTAAGAAACAATAATCTCAGATCCCATAATGTGTATATATTCCTGGCCGTTGTTGGCGAGCTCATATCCACAATAATGTGGATATGAGCTCGAACTTTGGCCTGAGTATTTCTTATAGTCCTAAAAAGTTTATTTTAAAAACGAGCAAAATTGATTCAGTATATTAAAAGAAATAGACCGATATCTGATGCAACCCTTGAATTCAACCAGCATAATTGTATAATTTTGTCATTATATTAAGCTAAGACTTATTAAGTGTTCCGTGTTATATAAAAAAATGTGTATTATATATGCCTGTGAGTGTTTGTGTGAGTGCGTATATACGAAACATAACGTATTGACTTTACATGAATTTGTGGAGGAGGGTATTGAAGATCCGGTATATCATTCTTACTTGTTAATCTTAAGTTTAATTATCAATTAGATTTACTCAAAATGAAAAATTGTGTTAACTAGAGTTTAATTCTCCCTTTTCTTTAATTGACCAGTTGGCTATCAGTCCATTTTTTTGTCTATTGGTTTTTTGTATTTGCTGTTCCTGTTGGTTTTCAAATCACAACTAAATTTGTAGTTAAAACTTTGTTTTTCTTTTCTAGTGAAATTTGAAAATTTGTCTATGACAAATCAAATAAACATCAAGTGTTATTGCAACAATTTGGTTTGTATTTATTTGCAACGATTTTGTTTAAATAAAAAGTGTGATCAACTGTTTTTCTACTCAAACAAAAATCTAAATAAAAATGTTATGTCCAATGATATAGTTGTTTGACTACAACTCTTTATTTAGAGCTTTTATGATTTTCTTGAAATAAATTTAATGCAAATGTAGCTAAGAAATGAGTTCAGTTTTAAATATGGATCAATATAGTTAAAGGTTTTGTTTTAAGCTTTCAATTTTTCAAAACTTTTCTAAAAGAAGATTTGTATAATGAAATGAAAGTTATTAAGAGCTTTTCAATAAAGCTGTGTCAAACAGAGCGATGTACTTTAAAGCTTAATTATTATCTTAAATAAAATTTTAATAAGAGTCTAAGTATAGTTATTAAGAGGAGACATGGCGATCAATTTCAAAGGCTTTTTATAACCTGCAGATCCAAATTTAACAAATCATTTGAGTGTTATGAGTCAAAAGTTCTTTATATTATATATGTGAGCTCTTAATAAAATTATGACTTCAGTTTAATTAATAATTTGTTCATTTTTCTACTTTCAGGTAATGTGTGCTCTTGTTTTACATTAAAATTAATTTCGTAAGTAACAATTTATGTCATTGAGTCCAAAAAAATGAAAATTATAAAAATTTTTGATTAAATCTCGTAAAATATAGATTAGTAGATTATTTTGAAATAAAACACCTCCAACTCAGATTAAAATAAACATAAAGTATTTCAATATATATAAAATTCATATTGAATTTAATTGCGTAAAATTAAAATCTTCATATAGATATTAACCTATAAAAGTATACTATAGATTTGGTAAACCTTAAAGATATGCTCTAGATTTCGTAAAAATTTAAGGTTTTAGCTAAGACATAACTATGAATTTTAAGATATGTAATCTTTAATTTAAAGCCTTAAATTATGCTATAGATTTCGTGAATATATTATCTTTTTAAAATTTTTTTCTACAAAACTTAACATCTTTAGCTGAGACTAAAATTATCAATGTCAGAGTGTGTATAACTTAATTTTCTTGTAAAGGTTCAAGCTTTAAAGTATACATTAGATTTCGTAAATATATTACCTTTTTAAGCCTTAAATATGCGCTCCATATTTTCTGAAAACTGAAAGTCTTTTAAAAGTTTAATAATGTTATTAAAGGTGTATAAACCTTAACTCTTTATATAGGTTTCAAACCTTAATATATGCTGTAGATTTGCTTATGATTTTAAAGAACCTTTTAATACTGAAAAAACAATTAAATGGATCTTTAAACAATCCAAGAAAAAAGTGTTACTAATACAACAATAAGGTTATCAAATTGAAGCTGTTCATAGAGGCTTTAAAGCCCATAGGTGGGCTTTCGTTTTTGTAAAAAATATAAAACCATTCTAAACCGCTCCCAGTAGTTTTGCAGTAAGAAACTTTATAAAACAGATATTTCAAATTTCAAAATAATACTCAATTATCAAAACGAATTTTACTGGAAAACAACTTCAAGTTTTTAAAACCATTTCTTTCTATCACAGAAGCATATTTTTTTTAAGCGTAAATACATATTCATGCATCACAATATTTTTAACAAATCCTTAACGTTTCAACATACACAAAAAATAAGAAAGAAAAAACTTATACACATACAAAATATAAAAACTGCACTTTATTTCAATACACGCATAACTCTTGCAATGAAACAAAAATTAAAAAAGAAACTTAAAACAACAAAATTCCATTCTCTCTTATGACACATACACACCTGCATAAAGCTTAAATACACGCTATAAAATCTAAAAAACAAATTCTCCTACACCACTTTGGGAATACAAAACAAACACTATGTTGCGTCCTCCTATTTCCCTTTCCACTATTCCCTTAAAAATAAACATTCGGCAGATGTGTTTGTATGTTTATAATTATTAAAAAAAACGTTGTGTTGCCAGGCTTCATGGCCATAACACTACACAACACAACCATTAAGAGAATCCTCTATAGAAAAACTGATACATTTTTACACTCACTCACACAATTTCATACATATGAAACAAGATACTCAACATAACCCACCTGAAAACTAAATTCTAAAAGTATTTGTATGTGTAGGTATACATACATTTATATATGCATGTATATGTGTTTGTGCTTTTATGAATAGCATGAGAATAGCGCGGATATTGAGTTCATGCTTAAATTGAAAATTTAATGAAAAATTTGAAAAACTTTCTCCACCTGCCCCCTCTACACTTTTACCTTTTTTTCTATAGTCCTCTTTTTTCTGTGACAAACAATAGTTTTTCGGTCATGTCTTCCTAACAAAACAAAAAAGGAACAAATATCGAAAGAAATCGCAAATAATAAAATGTTGACAAAAATTCACTGAGTTTGGGGACACAACATAAAAGTTATTTTGTATTTTAGGCGACAAACACCAAACAAAATAGTGAAAAAAAGAATTTTTTAATAAATAAAAAAATATTTAAGTAAAAATGTGTGAATACTTTGTTTTGCACCTCTAACGGTTGTGGAAAGAGGAAAAGGAAATGAACAAGCAATAAAATTGTATTTTATTGTCAGAAAAGGTGAAAATAAAACTCATAGATAAAATATATTGTATTTTAGGATCTAAACGATCAGAAACATTAGATTGTAGATGGATAAAGTTTTTGAATGCTTTAAAAATTTAATGTTTATAAAAAAATAAATTTTTGATAAAAATGTGAAGCATAATTTTAGTAAAAAATATTTTTATATAGTAATATTAATTCTATATTGCCTCTCTTTAGCTCTTTAAATAATTTTGATGATATCTTTTAGTAATTTCAAAATTTTTATAAAATTAAAAGATATTATATTTTCTGACTAATTTCTACTGCCTATATTAAGGCTTAATTAAAATACTAATTATATAGTGTATTTTTAGCTATTTTTCTTGTACTATTTGTATTCTTCAAAATAAGAATGCTTAAAAATAACGTTATTTCAAATGAAATTAAGATCAATTATGTTCATATTAAAACAAAACTTTATATAGATTCCTGTATTAAAACAACATAACAATTTGTTGCCTATGTTAAGGATCACCTTAAAATCTTAGTATTATATAAAAAATTAATTATTTAAATTCCCATGTTTTTAAACAATTTTTATCTAATTAAAGTTTAAATTTTATTGCATACTTTTAATTATTATTAAAACTTTTAACCTGTTGTTTAATTTTAAGATTTATTCAATGATTTTTTTCTTTACACACTTTTTTGAAATAATTTTATAAAAGTCGTTAATGACAAGCAGGCCTAATTGTTAGAAAAATATTAATCATTCAGAACGATATTGGAAATAACGAGAATTTCTTTCTGTTTCTTTTCTAATGAACTTATTTTAAATGTGAAGGAAAATAATCAAAATTATTGTAAATTTCGAAAAAAACTATTGATTTCAATTAAAAAAGGTGAAGAAAGCATTAAAAACCCGATGTAGAAAAATCGGTCCAAAACTTCAATTTAATGAATTCTATTTAAGCGAAAAATGTGAACCTTTTTAATGAAATTAAATTTTCTATGAGACAAACGATATCACAAAAATAACTATAAGATATAAGGTAAAGATAAGAATACAAAACAGATAAGGCTACAGAGCACAATAAAGTTTATACTATAGAACTCTCTGTGAAGTGTGTTATATCATACTGGAAATCATACAATAAATCGGAATGTAGATCTGAGTAGAAAATAAACTACACACAAATTGTAAAGTTTCGTCTAAACATTAAACCGTAGCTCAGCTATCAAATAAGACCATAAACAATATAATGACTACATTTTTGATAAATCTTAAAAAACGGTTTATTTGTAAGACAATTGACCCGGCATACAGCATTATTTAGAATCTATATAATAATAGAATGATTTCAATATATTCTGAAGTAACACAGGCTATAGAAAATCCCGGTAGGATAAGGAAAATTTCACAGAATGATTTCAATTTATTCTGAAGAAATACAGGCTATAGAAAAGGTGGGTAGGATCACGAAGGGAAACAATATTCTAAAAACAACTATTAATGTTAATTTCCCAAGAAACTATTTTACTGAAAAAAATGTAGGACGAATAGGACCAGGGAGAGAGTTAGACTATGTGTATAGTATATTTTATATACTAAAGCCTGAATTTTAATTCGATCCTACGGGCTGATATATAGTTAAATATATAGTGTAGAAAATTTAGACTACTTATATTAAAGACTATAAATCAGCCTGTATATAAGCTTGTCATATTACACTATATAATAATAAATTACAGATTACGAGAAAATGTTATTTAAAGAGTCATTTTTCAGAATGATATATTTTTGAAATGAAATTTATTTAAAAAATTTGATCCAGGAGAATGATATATTGAAATAATTAAATATACGTGTAAGAATGCTATTTGCACATAATATATGATTTTTTTCTTAAATATAGTACCAAAACACTTAATAAGTCATTTTGACTATAACATTTTTCTTTTGAAACGTTTTTGTAAATCTTCGTTCACTTAGAGGTTGTCTCAGGAATCAGTCTATATCTTTGAATACATTGAGCCGATTTTACTGTATTTAAAGAGGAAACTTCACAGAATAACACCAAATACTTAAACTAAGTTCATTATGCTCTGTCAATGATTGTCGATGTGTGACAGAAAGATAAACAGACATACTGGCAAACTGATAGACAAATAGACAGATGGACATAGCAAATTCGACTCAGATTTTTATTTAATGCGGAAATATATTTACACTTTGGGATCCAAAATTGGTCTTTCACTTCTTAGAAAATCTAGAAAATTATTGTAAATAAAATAGATTTTTAAACTCATTCCAGGTTAGATCGTGGCTTTGTCTATTTGGCAATGAAATTTATACTACTATTTTTTGTGATTTTCCGGTAAATTGTTGATGTTTCCAGTATCAAAGAAAATATTGAATTTAATGTTTTAAAAAAATATATTCTCTCTTCTCCTACAAATAACAGACATGAAGAGAATTCTATAATTTACAGTGAAACCAATAAATAACGAAGCGTAAATTAAAAATTCTTCTTTTATCAAGAGAGCAACATTTTTTTACTTATGTTATTACGTTGAATAATCTCTCGAGAAATACTATAATCAAAAAAAACTATTATAATAAGTTTTATTAAAATTTTTATAAAACGTCTTTTAAATTAAAATTTTTTCCTAAGATTTCAAAAACAAATTTTATTGTATTTCACATTACTTAAAGAATTAATAAAACTTTACTAGTATGCAATTTTTGCTTTAAAATTCAACAGACATTTTAAATGTTTAAAATCTATATAAAGTTTTAACAACAAAATCTATTGCCTACATTTGGGCAGAGTTATATTAAATAATATAAAGCATTTATTAATGAAAATTAAATTAAGTTTTAAACTTTAACTAAATTTGATTTAATATTTTAAATACCTGTCAAATACATAATTTTAATTAAATTTGTTTGATTAAATTCCTACATCACACATAAATTCGCATAAACATATATACAAACATTTGCTTTGATTATAAAAAAATATTTTACCTTTAGAATTTATTTTCTTCAACTTTTTCTCACATTTTATTATACAATTTTATAACAAACATATGTATAATTACATATTACTCTTCCAACTCCAAGTAATTTTAAATTTTTCTACAAATGAAAAATTCCAACAAAAATTTTTTCTTTATTTAAATTTACAAAACTTAAAAAGAGGAAACCTAATACGGAGTGAGTTTATTAGATGTAGAGAAACTAAATGGTCATTAAAACAAATTTTACATAAATAATGGTACAGTATGTTTGTATGTATGTTAGTGCGTAAAGGTAAATTTAATAAAGTACATTTTTAAATTACTCTACAAGAAAAAATTGAGAAGAAGAAAAATAATAAAATGAAATGAAAGAGAAATTGAAGTTGAAGCCAGTAACCATAAATTCCAAACCACTAACTTCAATAACTTAAACAAACAAAATAAGGTTGAATATAAGATGTATTGTGTGTGTGCATAAGTAAGTGTGCGTGTATGTTTAATATTACATATTAAAAATATTTACATACATAGGTATAGAATGTAATGTATGCAAAGAGCTTTTACAGTGTGCGATAAAAAATAATGTGAAAAACATATAAAAAATACTTTCGATAATATCTCTACGCTGTTGACATCATGTAGATAATATCAATTTTTGATTTTTCTGGAATTTTACAACATAGTTTACATGGTGTAAATAATGCTGTTTAATTTATATAAAAAATAAAATAACAAAAAATTGGTCTTAAACATTAATTACGATTTAAGTATTTACATTATTTTACATTATGTAAATAGTGTATTTTTTAGGTTAAAACAAGAAGTATTATAAAGCATTAACTAAGGTTTTTTTGCTTATTAATTTATTTACATTATGTGAAGATTTTTTAAAGAAATTTGACAGAATGTAAATAATGAAATTATTAAAATTTTTATTATAAATTTTTGCTTTGAAAATATATTTAGAGCTTTTAATATTTTTTAATTTACGGACGTTATGTAAACAATTGTATTTAAAGAAATTTTTTAATATTTTTACAAAGTGTAAAATATATCATTAGGTTTATTGGCCTTTATACTTTTTTATGTTAATTATTGACATTATTTAAAGAAATTATTTTTTTTATTTTTTTAATTGGAGAACATTTATACAATGTAAACTTTCCATTTCATCAAAAATTGCAATGTAATTTTTGGTTTTTAACAAAAAATTAAAATTTTAATTTTTGACATGATGTAAACAATTTAATTTCTTGTAAAATATTTAAAATTTAAAATTTATTTAAAATTTATTATATAAATATATTTCAAAATTTCTATTACAATACAAACTTTATGCAAAAAAAAATGTTTTGTTTTTAACAAAAAATTAAAATTTTAATTTTTGACCTGATGTAAACAATTTAATTTCTTTTGAATTATTTAAAATGCTTTTATTGATTACATTGATTATTGAATTTTTCGCTAGTTTACAGTATAATTTTCATTAATTTACCTGAAGTTCATTTGTTATTTACATAAGTTAAATAATGAATAGAAATTAGTTTTTGAACAATCGCGAATAATCATATGATTTTATATAAATTTTATTGTTTACACTATGTAATTGGTTAAATTATTAGTTATATGCAAATATTATAAATATTAATTTTTTCTTTGATAAATAATTCATCTATTTGTAATAAAATTCCGTATATTTTTAATTTTATACATATTTGTCACCGTGTAAAATTTTTCATAGTTTATGTTTCAACACCATTTTTAAGATTTACAACACATAACTAAATTCTTTAAATTTCTTAATTTCAGCTTAAGTTAAAATAAAGTAATATTTTTAAATTATTTACATGAGGTAAATAATGAATTTTTTAAAAACCTATATTTTTTATTTTACAAATATTTCTTACAGATGAATAAACTGGATAAAACATTTATTTCTATACATTTAACATCGTGTAATATATGTCAAATGTCAATAAATGTAAATATTTCCATGTTGTTGATTTTTTTCTCTGAATAACCCCCTTTTTATTATTTTACATTATTATACATGTTAAATAATATCTTTACATGGGTAAACAATTGTAAATTACAGTGTTTCTTAAATCTTTCTGTCGAATTCCTTAAATTTTAGATTTTTCTTCGTTTATATTGTGATATAATTTCATAACATATTTTAAATGGTGCAAATAATTAATATTTCATTTAATTTTTTTCAATTACATTTTGAAAGTTTTTAAAAATTTTACATTGTTTACATCAGGTAGAAATAATAAACAATTATAATGAAAACTTAAATTATAACACAGAGAATTAATTGATTTATTTTCATTGACTCTCTTGATTCGATATTTTTTACATTATTTTTATTTACATCAAGTAAATAATATTGTTTACATGATGAAAATGATATTGACTACATGGGTAAATGTCTCAAAATATTTTTAAATAAATTATAACTTATATCATTGGAAAATTTTAACAAAATGAATATTCTTTACATGTTTTTACTTTATTACATTATTTACATGTTTCACAATTTTCAAAGGAAAAACCACGTAAACACTGTAAAAATCAGTATTGAATCTATTAGGAATATTTTTATATTTCATATAATGGAAAGTAAAAAATGTCAAAATTAAAATAGTAAAGGTAATTATAAGTAACATCGCAACTGGAGTTGAATTTAAATTTATAGTACCTGATAATATTATTGACAGTCACTGTATTTTCCAATAACACTACACATATGTATATACATATGTACATATTTATAAAATGAATATAATACTTTGAAATTTAATAGTGTGTGTACCACATCATCACCATCATCTACACCAACACACATTGACACTTTATACTCCCTTATGCATAAATGTTTACACACATACATGAAAACATAAACTAAACTAAGACCTAAATAAATTTTCTTCAACAATTTTGCCACAGTAAATCATCATTTACATTATTATTAACAGGAGGTCAACATTATACCAGTAAACGCCAAGATGTAGGCAACAAAAACGGAGGTTTAAGGAAGTAATGAAAAATGAGCCCCTTTTAAAGGCCTTTTAGAGAATGTAATATATATGGAAAAATAGTTATTTCAAAACTGTTCCCCAGTTCAGAAAATCTTGTAAGAATCCTAAAGCCTAGAATTTTTAACTCCTTCGTACATGTAGTTTTTTGTTTGTTCAAACAAATTTTAAAATATATTTATATGCAAATGTATTTACACACTTAGTTACACATAAGTTTATTTAGACAACACTGTTGTAATACAATTTATAGTGTTTATGTTCACATGGGCTGTATTTTATTATAGGTACGCACAAACACACTCTTATATGTATATAGTATAAATACACACATATGCACATTGCCAGAACATGAAAAATAATGAAGAAAAAAGAAAATTATCAACAAACACACACAAGTAACAACTCGACTCATTTTCTTAACTCTTGGGAAATATAAAATATTCTATGACATTGCCAACACTATGAAAATATACTATTTACATACATACATATACATATGATGTATAAAATAACAAAAGTAATAAATAATGACTAAACAGGACCAACTAAAAAATAAAATGGATAAAGGCAAAGGAAGCTGATCATATACGTTAAAGAGAAGATATAAATAATTTTGATTGAAAATTTTTCTTGATCTTTATTTTAGTATTAAGGTGTGAGATCGAAAAATTCTTAATATACATATATAATTATTTATTTGATTGAAATTGTTACTACAATTTATAAAAAATATATTTTTATAGTTTGGACACCCTTTTTGTGTTCTTCAATTCTCTTTTAATTGAAGTCAACAGGCCTAAGCTTTCTTAAAAGAATTAAATCTTCAAGTACCACTCAAGGGCTTGTTTGTGGATACATTTTGAAATCTTTTGAATAAAAGCATCATTTGTATTTATATCATCTTGATATAAATTTCGATATTTATAAAGCTCGTTGTAACAAATGATTGACTTCTTTTACCGAACTGCATATTGAGTGTCATATCAAAAACTTTAAGGAAAATTTTGACTGCTTTTGGATTTTAAACTTTTCTCCAACTTTCCTTCGAGCATCAGAAATATAAATTTATTGAAATACTGACACACTTCCACATATCCTTCAGCATTTCCAGATAGCTGGCTATATGACTCCAATATAGACCCACTAGTAAAAATTTTGAGAGCCTTCATAAACCTTCCACTGGTGAAAATCACCATAAATGGCATAATTCTTCATAAATGTGGAATGATGAAAATATTTATGGTAACTTGTTTAAAACAAGCACAAACCTTAAAGTTAAATTCTTTAAAGGTCCTTAATATACATATGAGTACCTTAGTTATACGGACTGATCCATGTTATGTATTTTCGGAAACAGTCGAATTATTTCGCATTGAAAATTTTCGTTATTAGATTTAATTAAGAAAATTATATTAATTTCTAAATTTGAAGCATAGATACGTATGAGTTATTTCAGTCAATGATATTACGTATACACCTAGACTTTCCTAGAATTGAATTTTTTGGTCGCATTAATATTAGACCTGATATTACAAAATAAATTGGAAAACATGATGAACACTAAATTAAATACAATACAGACTCATAATGTTACTCTTGTAATCAACAAGAACAGAATGTAAAATAAATGTAACCATTTATATGTATGTAATTTTACACATTTACTTCATAGAAACGTACTCCAACATACAAACTAATACTAACAAAAAGGAGAAATTTCTAGGGACAAAATTTAAAAGAAGAAGGTGTAAACAAAGATTTTTTAAAGAGGGTAAATTAGATCTTATGAGCTTTTTATTGAATCATTGTTCTAAAAGATATGACACCAAAGTAGACCAACATATTTAAAAACAGCCCAGCGAAAGCTGTGTAAAATAGTGCTTAGTACAACAGCCGGATCAACAAAGAATGGACATATCGTAAACATATACACAATAATTTCAAAACAATTAGCAACAATAGATATTTCTTTCAAATGTTCACTGGGTATTGTATTGAAATACATTCTTACATAACTTTATGCGTGTGTATTTCACCAGAGAAAAAGTTCTTTTCAAAAAAGTCTTTATTTTCAGGGCTTAAAAATTATAACCTTCTTTTTCATTTCGTTGCATGTGATGTGGGAATAATTTCATCTTATGTTTTCATCTAACATGTTTTAAGGATTTAAGCTTAATAAGGACTTTTTTGAAGTTGGTCATATATTTTACTTTTGCTAAGCTTAACACATTTTTTCTAAATAAACTGGTAAAATATGTTTTTCCCTCTCTCCCTCACTCTTAGCTAACTTTCATTTTGGCCTAATTTAGAGCTTCAAACACACAATTTGTTAAAATGAAAACTAAGAAAAAGAAAAGTTTATGAAGAGGAAAGAGAAATAAGTATAAAATTAAGTTTATGAAATAATTTTTCCAAGAAAAATAATGAAAGAAATTTTAAAAAGCTTCAAAAACTTAATATTTTAAATTAATAATACGTGTGGTAAGAATTAAGAATTTATGATTATTTTAAGCAAAAATTTATGAATCCACCCACGTAATATTTCTCAAGTATTTTCTATTGCTCTCCATTAGACCTTTACATTTGCTATGGTTTATATGTTTGTAATCACTAGATTGTTGTTTCTTCATTAGTGTTAAGAAGTGAGATCGAAAAATTCTTAACATACATATATGCCAATAAAAACGAAACCACTAAACTTACTGTTATGTTTTTTTAATTGATTAAAATTTATTAATACAATTTAAAAATATATATTTTTATAGTTTAAATCACTGACGAAGAAGTTTTTAATACTTTTCGAAAACCCTTCTACAAACGGTTTTATAGAGCCTTCTGCCACTTTCCTCGAACAAGTAGTCCATCTCAGTTTAAAATCTACGTTATCTTTGGACACATTATTTGTTCTTCTCACTTCATCTTTAACAAGAGCTGAATATCTCTTCACTGGCTCTGGCTCCGAGCTCTCTTGTTACAAATTTCACATTATTGTTCTTGTACCATTCAAGGGCTTATTCACCATATTGACAGGATGCTATATCAGAAGAAACCTCTTATAAAAATTCCTTAATGTTAATTTTGGTATTTATACAGCCTGTTGCAACAAATGATTGATTTCTTTTGCTGTAACTGCATGTTGCTGGCCTTACCAAGAGCTTTCTGGAAATTTTGACTGATTTTGGGTCCAAAAAAATTCCCTACAATATCAGTAACACAAAAGTTTTGATAAGGAAGTTACGAAAAATCTGACGGTACATACATTTCGTCATCCATCATTCAGCAAAAATATTTTTTTAGAAAACTTGATTCCGCGCTCCCTTGTTGGTCTCTAAAGTTTTAGCAGTATTCCTTTTAGGAACTTACTTTCCATTTGTTGGTTTTATAAACATCATATGGACTTTCTGTCAACGGACAAATTCTCAGGATCCTGCTTAATAATATTTCACACAGTTTGACGGCAGAACTTTGAATGTTTGTCGAACTTTTTGTAGGACCAAGTTGGGTTTGATTAAAAATATTTAATGATTTGAGTACGCACTTTTTTCTGGTCACACATTTCTTTAACTTAATCTGATTAACAGAGGTTTTCTTGGTTACTTCAAAGCACGACCTATTCCTTCGTTTAGGAAGAATGAATCTGTCCTATATTCCAAAGTCAAGTGGTGAATGCATAAAACGCCGGACAACAGTAAACGAATATCGTTATACGCCGCCTCAACATCAACCACTGTGAAAGAGTGGGATGCAAAACTCTCAAAAGCGAGCAAACGAAGTACAGCCTAACGTGACGCAATAAGTGTCACTCATTTTAGTCAAATTAACAATAAACTCATTTGTTTGACATTAAACTTGATAACTGATATGACTTACAAAGGTAACTTGATCAAACTAAAAATAATCAAATAAATAAATAATAATCAAATATTTAGTTAAAAATCTAAATGAGAAACGTGTGTTAAGAATTTTTCGATCTCACTCCTTATGACATATACATAGTTTTTCTAAATTCTAATTGTCATCATGTCATGTTGTCTGAAGTTTATTGTTATTGTTATATTTTCCAGGTGTATATCTAGTTGTGACATACACACTTTCATACATATGTATATTTTTAGCTTTATTAATCATAGACATATCTGTTCATAGACATCTATATATGTATTTATATACATATATATTTTTTCGGTTTATTATGTTCACAAGGGGTACGTGTGATAATCCTTTTTAAGCTTCTTTATTTTAATTACAACCAGAAAAAAGGGACTTTAGTGTTGAAACTCTGTAAGATAAAGTGTAAATCAACAAAGAGATTTAAAATAAGTTTTTATTAGAGATTTCTCTCTATGTTTGTATTAGTGTGTGGGTGTTGAAAGAAAATAATTGCAAAAAACATAGAAAAATAGAAATAGTTGTGTGTGTAAGCAATTTTATTATACCTGAATGCACACTAAAGGTTTTAAAAGATAAAAATATTTTTTTTGTTAGGATTATATTTTTAAATTAACATTTTGTGGTAAAAAATAGAAAAAATAATAATTTAATTTGGTTTGAAAATGATTAGAAAATAAAATTGGAAATAATCAAAAAATATGTACAAATAATTTGACAAGTTTTTTAATAAAAATATCTATTTTCTTAGTGCAGTTTATAATTAACAAACTTCGTAATTTCGTCCGTCCTTCTCTCCTGCAAACAAGAAAATGATAAATATAAAGCGAATTAACAGACTTCTTTTCAAATAAAAAATTAACTGTTTTTGTTATAAATAATATTTAAATATTAATTTCCTAAAGAAGTTAGGCCGTCCGATAGTCTTTCCTTCATAATAATCTATAAAAAATTACATTTTGATCTGTTTAAAATGTGTCTGTCCGTCTGTCCTGCTAACACAACATTTTATGTATCAAAACTATATAGCAAATTTACAGACTTCATTTTAGATAAGAAATTTACTTATTTCATCTTAAGTAAATCCTTCCTAAGTCCTTCTTTTATAATAAATAAAACTAGAGTTCCTTCTGTCCACAACATATCTGCCATTCTGTCTTCTTAACACAAAAATTATATGGCAAATTTTTTAGGGAATTAACAGACTTCTTTTCAGATAAGAAATTTATTTTTTTTACTATAAGAAATTTTATTAATTAGTTTCTTAATTAATAAATATCCTCCCCTATCCTTTTTTATCATTATTCAAATTAAATTACTTTCCTAGCTGCTCAAAACAGTCCGTCCGTCTGTCCTGCTAAAGCAATAAAATATATGATAAATAAGTTTATAGCGAATTAGCAAAATTCTCTTCAGATAAGAAATTAACAATTTTTTTCTCCATAATATATATAAATTGGTTTCCTTATTAATTAAGAATCTGCCCCTATTTATTCTTTATCAATAATTTAATTAAAATTCATTCCTTATCTCCACAAAACATGGCTCTTTGTCTGTCCTGCCAACATTTCATCTTCTGCAGATTCACAAAAATTTTGTTTATAGATTAATTATAGTTTAAAATGGGGTGGGGGTGGATTTATATGGAAATTATGAGCTGACCCTCGTATAATTTATCTTAACTTCAACAATTATTATAACAGTACCAACGTATATGAGAGATTTTCGATCTTAAAAGCGATATATCGAAGGGACCTATTGTGTGTATCTATGAGATGCGTGTGTACAAATTTCGTTTGATTCGCATTGTGTTTAGAACACTTATGGTTTTGAACCCTTATTACGGGAAGAACTTTTGTATGGGAGGTACCTGAAATATTGGACCGAACATGGTGAATTTCTTTGTCCTTATACTTAAAGTGGTATAATTAAAAGTGGTTGTAACACCATGTTTTCGGCATGTTACAAACATCAGCTTTGGTGGTGTAGGGAATAAATAGCTTCGACTAAAATTGGACAATTTGAACATGAATTTATTATATTTTTAAATATAGTCTAATAATAAAACTGATCATATACTAAAGATATTTTACACTAAGAGAAAATTTTATTAATTTTAATAACTAACATCTCATAAAGGTATTTTCTTTAATAATATGAAAATCTGATTCGATTTGGTCGTGTCCGTCTCTCTGTCTATTGGAAACATTCTTAGACACAAAATCTAAATTAAAAAAATTACCTGAATGTTTGTTATATGCCTAATCAGTTGTTTATTTAAAAATATCTGTCCAGTAAAAATATATAGACCGATATCTGAGCAAATCTTGAAATTCAGGCAAAAAAGTTTTTTAAACTAGTCAATAGATTAGAACAACATTAAAATTTTGGATTATTCGTGTGTATGTGTATAACGTGAGTTTGAGTGTAAGTGTATATCTTAATGTTGTTGAAACTTTATAAATATATACACATATTGGAAGGTATTATATATTCGGAATAGCCAAATATCATTGTTAGTTGTTTTAATATACACTTCTCATTATCATTTTTCCAATTAATTACTTTCCAATTATCCTTCTTATCACCAAAAATGATTCAATTATAAAATACAGTGAAAATAATATCATGTATAATACACACCTCATACACACACACACACTCAATTATAAAATGTAATTAATAACACAATTAATCATAGTTTAAATAACCATAACAATTTCCTTTTATTTGATTTAAATAACTAAATTCAATTCAAATACAAATTTTAGTTCCGTAATTTACAATATTTCGCTCAAATAAACGTAAATTGCATGTTAAACACTCGTAAAATAGAAATTTTGAATGGAAACTTGTTTAATACACACATAAAAATAATGTTTTATATAAAATTTATTTCCTTAAAGTTATTGAACAAAACAACAACTACAATAACTACAACAACAAAATGTAGACAATAAATAACCTGACAATCGATACATGACAAATTTGCAAGACAATTAGTTGAACGTTAAATTGTGCAAATGTATGTTTAGATTTATATGTTTTTGTATTATATATGAGTGTCTGTTTGTGTATGGGTCGGTGTATATGTTTTCAATTGTTTATTTGTAAAAACAAATTGACATTTTGGCACGATTGCCAACACTTGACATGTATTTAAATAAACTATCCGCCCGCCTGCTTTTTTTTTACACAAATGCAACTAAAATACTATCTATAACAGACTAAGAGTATTATGTGTCAATTGCAACGCCATCTCTTCTCAATCATTTAAGCCAAAGACATACAAATAGACACACTCACACACACTTATGTTTTAGAGTAGAGACATTTTAAATTGAAATCAAATTTAAATTTAAATAATGGTAAAAGATACACTGAACAAAAGATTTTTGAGGAAATATTTTTAAATTTAAGAAAGGTACTAAAAGTGTCCATATGTCTTTAAATCAAAAAGTACCAAATTTGGAAAAAGGTAGCAATTAATAAAAATAAATAAATCTTCAATATCCTCCACCACAAACGTTTGAAATAAATAAGTTCAGAAAACTTCGGAGAACAATAATAAATACTTTGGCCAAATTTTATTGAGCCCTGTTAATTATTGTGGATGTGAAAGTGGTAACAACAGATGGATTGATAGACAGGCAAACAGACAGGCAGACAAACAAACAGACAGACTGACATAGCTAAATCTACTCAGTTTTTGATTTGATGCAAGAATACACATACATTATTGGTTCTTAGATGATTCTTCCTTACCAGTACACAGGGACCACTTGTGGTGGTGGAGAATATAATAATTTAAAAAATAAAAAATATATTTTCAAAATAATTTCTTTAAGTGTTTTCAAATAATTTTTGAAATCTAAACTTTAAAATTGTCTTGTCTTGTTTTGCTCGCTTTGGACAAAAAAGTACTCTCATACATGCATACATACACTCACTCACCAACTGCATGAAAACCCGAGGTGGTCATAAAACTGTCGATTGAAAATATATTATTGACTTGATAAATGTTCCCCTGTGGTTTTCAATATATTTTTCTTCTCTTGTCTACAGACTATTTTCCATTCTTCCTCTCTCCAGCAATTGCTACCAAAATTTTGTTGCAGTAAACGGAATGAATGAATGATTTAGTTGTGGCACACGATACAAAAATTGGGAGCATAAAATTTAAATCCCCTCAAAAGAAAATCCCCACAAAAAAATTAGTGCAATAAAACAAAAGAATATGGTGATTTTCCTTTTTTTCAATTTCTTCTTTTTTGTTTTTTAATATTTATTGCAAAATATATATTTTTTTGTCTAAAGATTTTTATCAATCAACCAACTGACATAGTTGGCAACACATGTATGTAGCATGTGCCGGCCCCAAACAAATTTTTTTAGGGGATCAACATGTTTTATATTCTTCACTTTTTATTGCTTCCTTTGCAGCTAAAGTTTTTGGTTTGTTTTTGTGTTGAATTGATGGAATGATGAGTGAAACTGGAATGAGTTTGAGTAAAACCGAGAGTTAAAAAAAATAATTTAGTTTTGTGTTTTACCATTTAAACCAAATAAGCTTCCTTCCGTTTGTTGTACAGAGATTTCAATTTAAAATTTTTGTTGTTGTGGCTATTGGATTTCATTGTTCAGATTTCTAGCTCTACTTTATATGAAGGTAAACGAAGTTTCTTATTCCATCTGAAAAAATTATTAGAGTAAAATAACTACAGTCTAAAACATATATGGATTGAGAGATAGACTAAAATATTATATATAGATAGACTTCAAGATATATTATATTTCCGACTTTATTTAAACATCCCGGACAGTATATAGACAAAAGATTAGAGTTAGTTAGTTAGTTAATTAGTTAGTTAGTTAGTTAGTTAGTTAGTTAGTTAGTTAGTTAGTTAGTTAATTAGTTAGTTAGTAAGTCTTCACACTAAATAAACAACAATTTCATTTATGCACAGAATAAAACCTCGAGTACAGTTAGACTACAGTCTCGACTATATATCTACTACAAAATGGACTATATTCACGACTAGTCAGACTACATTCTAAACTGCATATAGACAACAGACTAAAGTAAAACTACAGTCTTGAATACATTAAAGGAACAGGTAAATAAATTACAATCTCACTTGCAGATAAAATACAATATCGACTACAGTTATGACCATAGTTAGACTACTAGAAAGACTATAATCCCGACTACAGTAAGACTATAGACATTGCTATATTTATACTAAAATTTTACTTATAGGTTCACCACCATCTTGATTTTATATAGACTAAAGGCACGATTTATTGTTGACTGTAGACTATAGTCTTAAATATTAAACTACAATATCATCTATAGATAGAATACAGTCTTGACTATAAACTACAGTTTGCAGTGTTGACAATAGATAGACTACAATTTGGATAAATGGTAATTTCGAATGTAATTAGAAGGTAGTGTCGTCCATAAATATAATATAAACCGAATTTTGTACTACATATTAAATATAATTCCAATTAAAGATCATAAAAAGTCTCAGAGACCGATTGCAGATAAAGTACTTTCTACACTTTCGACTTTATATTGCCTAAAGACTATTTACTCTACAGATTGTCCATTATCTTGACTATAAATTGTCTATAGCCTTAACCTTAGATGATTTCTGGAAACGACTGGTATAAAGTCTACACTACAAATCGTCTTGACTGTAAAATTAAAACAATTTTGGCTATAGATTTAAAAAAATAGTTTTAATAGTCTAGAGTCTTGAGTTTTGACTATAGTTTATTCTATAGTCTCGAAAATAATTTACTCTATAGCCTGTAGACTCAATTGTGGTTTATTATATTGACACTACAATAGTTTACTCCATAGTTTGTAGTCTTAACTATAAATTACTCTACAGTTTTATCTATAGATTATTCCACATTATAGTTTAACTTATTAGTAAGTTCGGAATTTACTTTAATTTAACTTTAATTTAAACCATAGTCTGTCTATAGTTAACTCTATGCAGTCTTTAGCAGTTAAGGATTTCAAAGTTACTTCACCAACTACCCTCGTATAAATAAATATATATAAATTAGTTTGCTAGAAATATTTGCATGTTTATGCCAGATTTACAGAAAACTATTTTTGCTTGAAGCTCAGGCAACTACTGTACAGAGGCACAAGCCAAGGACCACTAGTGGAAAATACAATTAGTGTTGTTGGTTTAGCTGTTGTCATTGCAGACATCCATACTTCTTTTTGTATACATATATACAACAATATACATATAAAATATTTTTATATACATACTATCATACAACATACATGTTTGTATTTGTATCATGTAGACCACCTTAAATTAAGGTGAAAAAAATTGTGCCAAACTTAATACAAATACACAGACATTCATACACATACACACATAAATACTTTCAGAAAATTGGTTATACAAAAATTGTTAACGTGCTTGGCTCATTGCACCTGGGTACCCATAACATGATAAATTGCCATATACTACGACTACAATTACAACAACTTCCACTGAATAGCACACGCCGTTCACATGTTGTTGCTGCTATTATTGGACTTTGGCTGATTTCATTTGTTTTGCTATTTTCAGTATTTTTTTTATTCCAGAATATTTATAAAATTGTATTTTTATTAAAATCCCTAAAGGATTTAAATCGTATTAAAGTTTTATACACAAAATTAATATTGTTCTTTTTTCACTTTTGTCCAATAAAATAATTTGTATCAATAAATTTTTAACTTTTTTAAATTTTATAATAATTTTTTGATAATAATGCAAAATTTTCTAATAAATAACTTTATTATGTTATAACGGTTTTATAAACAAATGGAATTATTTAGTTATGACAATAACACACATGTAGCCAATTGGAAAATTTTTATGTGTATGTGTGTGTGCGTATTTTAATTTATTGTTTTGTTGGTAATTAGTTAAACAATTAATTAAATATTTCCTTTTATTGTTTTAAATGTTAGTTTTTATATTTGTTGATAATTTATTAGAAATAAGGGAAAATTGGCTATTTTTGGTCGTTTAAGGTTAATTGTATGGTAATATAACAACAAGCAATAAATGATATAATACACAAACAATTTCTAAAGGAGTCAGAGGTTTAAAGTAATTCGATATGTATTCTTTGATACCCAGGTTACCACTAATCTACGATCCCAGTCGTTTTTAGTCTCGATTAAATACTCTGGTTAGTCTTAACTATATACTAACTATAGTCGCGATTATATACTGATTATAGTGTTTAGTATATTCCGACCATATTCTAGACTATACAACAACTGTAATATTAATAATACACGCACTTTTATCTGTATTATGTATTAATTAGAGTCTCTTTTATATACTCGAAGATATACAGACCAGATTGTTTATAATACATTACCAATAGTATCGACTGGTCATTGTCAGGATTATATATTAGCTGCAACTTCAATATTCTGAATCTACTGAATACCTTTAACCCACAGTCTCGAATTTACAATGGCCAAAGCCACCTAAAAAAAGTTCGAAAAAAAAATCGACTAACTAATGACTATGTACGGACGAGAGACTCGATTATATATTGACTTTAGACCCAACTATATATTGATTATAGTATCGACTATAAAATGACTACATTTAAAATTACATGCTGATTATAGTATCGGCCATATGCCGAATATATTGACTTTATATCGATTATACTTCATAAAACATTCCAACGACAGCATCAACTATACATTTCCCATAGTCTTGACTGCATATTAGAGATTTTATAAATTTTTTTATTTTCTACAGTATTTTGTCTTGACTATAATTTACACTATAGTCTACTCTATATGCAATAGTCTTGTTCCTTGTCTTGTCTTTGGTTTACTCTATGGTGACGACTACAGTTTACTCTACTGTCTTAATTATATTTTACTCTATAGTCCCGAATATAGTGTACTTTATAGTCTCGACTATTGATTACTCTATGTCCTCTATTTACTGAATTAGTAAAAACAATATATCGATTACATCGATGCAGCAACGAATATATTTTCTCAAATTTGCTAAATATAGTTTCGACTATAAAGAGTACACTCTATTGAAGTATACACTCTATTTGAAGTATTCAAGGTATACAAATTATAACCTCGAATATAATATGATTACAGTGTCGACTATATACTAACTATAGTTACAACTATATAGAAATTATAGTATCGATTAAACCGATTAAAATTTTTGACTATATATCGATTATACAACTACTCTATATCTCAAAATTTGCGGATTATAATCTTTTATTCACCATAGTTTTATTATTTAAAGAGCGAAGTCTTGCCGACTATACACTAAACCTTAAAAGTGTTTATCCGAAGACTATTCATAGTATAGACTCGAATGTACGCCAGCTTAAGTCACAACTATATACAGACTATAATCTCAACTACAATTTTAATCAGTCCTTACTGTATACGAGCTATAATCTTTACTATATTTCCGACTATAATCCCATCTGTATAGTAGCTATAGTCTTTGCAACTGACTAACTGAACTCTCAGCCAAAAACTGACAACAGTTCTGATTTTGTTTAGACTTTAAATAGAATTTTTATAAAATTTAAAATTAACTTTTCAAAACAAACACAAATATTTATTATTATTTTCTACATATGTATGTGTATGTGTGCCCGTGTATTATTGTTGAAAACAAAATAAATCTGTATTTGTAAAATCATGTTAGTTATGCCAATTGTTTAATTTTTATGATTTTAATCAAACAAATTTTTAAGCATGACTCTCTATAGAAAATTTCAAGAAATCTAAAAAAAAGACTAAAAATATATATAAACAAACAATACAATCAAGGTACAAATAAAATTCCCCAAAATAAAGCAAAATAAAGCTATGGAGAATAAATAATAGAAATTCCCCCAGACAGACAAACAAAAAATAATTACACACACATACACAATAGATTTGTACTTTCAGATTTACGAAAAGCAAACAAATATTTTATGGAGGCAAAATTTATTTTTTTGACGAATCAAGATGAATAGAAATGTACACTACTTTATATTTTCGAAACTTCGAAAACAAAATTTTTATTTTGGGGATTTAAGAGCTGCAACAAAATTTCAAGAACTCAGCTAAAACTTTATTATTTTTAGAACAAAAACATAAAAGCCATTAAAACCGCCACATGCAATAGACTTGACTTTGTTTTCAGTTGTTTTTTTTTTTCCTTTTTGACCGCTATTGTTGTCGACCCTTTGATTTTAAGTTTTTTTTTACATTTTGGCAACTGCCACGCTGAGCATCATTTGTTTGTTGCATGAACAACAACATAGAAAAACATCAACTGAGTTAGATAGACATGAAGACAGTTGGACAGTCTGAAATACATATGTACATTCCATTGTATGTTGTGTATAGAGCGGTCACAAGGCTGAGTATACAAATCTAAATGTAGATAGTCAAAGGCTTAAACAAATAAACCAAATTTGTCGTTTGTTTAAAAAAAATTTACAAAATGTTGATGGTGTTGGTCAAAAAAAAAAATAATGAAAACAAAAAAAGTTTTGTTGAAAAAACCAAGCAACACCAGAGAAAACAAAACAAAAGAAAACAACATCATTGGCAATAATACAATGGCTGCAATCACGGCCAACTGAAAAATTTTAACAAATACTTACATACACACACATAGAGACATACATAAAATACATCTATTAAACAACTGAATACAATACAAACAGTAGCAGGAGTTGCAAGCCACATTTTAGGTTGATTCATAATTTTTCCGCTAGTTGCAATAATAAATTCATTTGTGACTTTGGTGGAAATATTGTTTTATTGCATATACATATATTTGTTATTGGTATTTGCTTTGTTGTTGTTGCAACGTTTATTTGTTTGATGGTTTGTTTGTTGTTTGGTAAGTGAAAGAGTTTGTTTTGTGGGTCCATTTGGTTAGTCAATTCTGTTTTCTTTTTTTGTTGAATGTTTTTTTTTTTTTTTGTAAACATTGTTGACGAAAAATGTGGTTGCATATATGCATATGGTTGCTAATAAGGATATGCACTTATTATTAGAGAACAGAAATGAACATTTTCATAGGAAAACTAAAAAATTGTTAAGAATTTATGAAATAAAGAGATTATAATCCCGAATTAAAATTTATTATAGTAAACCACATTATAAGCTCACTAAAATCCCAACTATAAAACAGTTAATATTTTAAACAGATAATATTCTAAACTTAACTTAAGTTAGCACGTGGATTATAAACTAATTATATTTCACATTTTAAGCTTGTTATGATTCTGACTATAAATTAACTAAAATACTGATTATAAACCGACTATATTCTCTACTATAAACTGATCATAGTCTTAAACTAATTATGGCAATGAATATATTCTGATTGTAGTTCCAATTGTAAGCTGCTTCTCGACCATATACTAATTATTCTCTCGATTATAAATTGATTACAGTCGAGATGAGGAATTTATTTCAGCCTTCACTATTATCTTAGTACAGTCTTGAACTGATTTAGAACTGAATAAGAACTTAACTAAAACTTTAACTAGAACTGAACTGCATTAGCTATAGCTTCGAATATAAACTGGTTATTTTCGTGTCTAAAAACTGATTATAGTTCTAACTTTAAAATAATTATGGGTTGAACTAAAATGATCATTATTCAATACTGATTATATTTTTATATCCTCTATTGTTATTTGAATATAGTCTCGATTGTTAAATAATTATATAAATAATTATATTATCTATTATAAACTATTAGTAACCCTTGCTGTAAACTGCTTATAGTCTCGCATATAAATTAATTACATAATAATATTTTCGACATTAAGCATATTTTAGTCTCAACTGTTAACTTATAATAGTATTTGCTATAACGTGTAACCTCGCCCATAATGTTTAAACTGTTATATAAGGGCCATAGTCTCTTCAATATTTTTCTCAACAATCTCAGATTAATTTAATTCTCCAGCCCATGCTACAAATTGCATCTTACGCTGATTACCTCTAATATTTACTTCCTCCTCTGAACGTAATTGCTTTATATTTGCTCCATCTCTTCCCTTCAAAAAAAAGCACACACAATTATTTTAGCTGGTAATATTTCTTTCTTTTACAAATATTTTCGGCTAAAATATTTTATTAAAATGTTTATCTGAAAGTTTCATTTGTTTGTTTGTATGTTCTATGATTTGTTTTTAGAAAAAGACCCTCCGGCTGTTTTTAGCGGTATTTAAACCCTCCAAAAAAAGCCGAACAGAAATAACATTTAAATATCATGATTTATTTTCAAGCATAATTGAGTTGTTAACGGATTTTTTTGTAAATATTTGCGTTTATTTTTTAAAATCGTTTTAATAAAATATTCGCATTAAAACTAAAAAAGGAAAAAAATTAAATTAAAAAAAAAATCGAGTTATAATTGTGCAAAAAAAAAGAGAGAAAGGTATTTGTTTAATTGAAATACAAATAATAAGTGATTTAAGAGTTAAAAAATAAGAATATAAATTTTTGTAATGCCTCATGGATTAAGACGAATCTTGAAATCCCTACACGTACCTTAAGGGGCGTGGTCAACGGCCATCATTCACCCTGATGCATCATTTTATATGAATTAATTAAAATATCTTGAGTTATAAAATTTCAGAGTTTCAAATTATAAAAAAGTCTTTAATTACATAACGTATGCGTAATATTATATAACTATATTAAGTATACGTCCGGTTTAATAAAACAAAGTGTTAAATATCATCTAGAAAATTTCAATTTACTAAATATTTTTATTAATTTTCTACCTTTTTGCTTGCTTTTAGGTCAATGGCGGCAGTTTAGCTGAACAAGCTGGTTTAATGCCCGGTGATGCTGTCATTAAGATTAACGATGTCGATGTATTCAATCTACGCCACAAAGAAGCCCAAGATATTGTTGTACGTTCCGGCAACAACTTTGTCATGACTGTACAAAGGTAATTTTGAGTAAATAAATATAAATGAAATTTGATAACCATAAAGCTTAAAGCTTTTAAAACCTTAAAGCTTTTAAGATCTGTTTCGACAGCTAACAGCTTTTAAGCCATTTTTTAAATAAATATGGAGAAGAAATATCATTACAAGAACATTAACTCATAAGTTTTTGCATTTAAAGCTTTTTAATGAAAGTTTACAGCTTTTTTAAGGTTTCGTATAAAAATTTTAATTTGAAATTAAATTGAACTTAAGAAAAAACAGACAATTAAAAGATGTATAAAAAGTTTTTTGGTTGGAGATTTATTTTCTATAAAAGCTTTAATTTAAAGTATAATAAATTTGAAAACACAAAGTTTTCAGTCATGAAATCTATGATCTGATAAGGTCTGAAACTTAAAGAGAAAAATATTATAAAATTATTTTTAAATTGCATTACTTAAAAACTAAAGCTTTTTAAATAAATAAATAAATAAATAAATAAATAAATAAATAAATAAAGTCGAAAAGTGACACTAAAAGTTTTCAATATTAATAATCAGAAACCAAAAGCTTTTACTTTAAAAAAATAAAATAAATTAAATTAAAATTATATATAATTATATTTCAGATTTTTTTTAATAAAATGAAAACCGATATTAACAGCTTAAGGTTAAGAATTTGAATTCTATAGTTTCGAACTTCTTAAAAAATATTAAAACTCTAAACCTAATTAAGTTCTTCAGATTAGATTTAAAAAAAAAATTAAAGCTTAAAAATTAAAGCTTTTAAATCTTTATTAAATGTTATATTAAATTTTAAATATTAGAAAAAACTCTGAATAAATATTAAAAGTTGTTGTTTAGATTTTGAACTGATTTCTAAAAAAAGAGAATGAAAGCTTTAACTTAAAACTTCAGATATAAGATATTAATATATTTGAATAGATATTAACAGAAAAAATATTAGTTTTTTAACTTCTTAAAATTCTAAAGTGTTTTCGAAGCTCAAAACTTTATATAATTCTTCGTGGAATTCGTATTAAAGCTTTTTTTTAAGTAACAGAATTTTTGTCAGACCGGTTTTGTTTAAAAGTTCAAATTCTATTTTATATTTTATTTTTGAAAATAAAAGCTCGACATGAATATGTTTTATTTCTTAGCTTTATTTATTTCTCTAAATGTATGAAAGCTTAAAGCTCTATAAGGCGTTTTTATTACAATACTTTAACCTTAAGTTTAACAAATATTTTAAAAGTCTTCAATGTCTTACTAAAGATTTTGGAAAAAAAACATTATTTCTTTCCTTACATTTTAGAGCTGCATGTTAAAGAATTAGTGTTTTAAAAAAGTTTTGGAAACAAAACATTATTTCTTTAACTATATTTTAGAATTTTGCAATAAAAAACTTGTAAATTAAAAAATATGTTAATATAAGCTCTGCCAATAAGCTTTTTATGAAAGCCTATTTATGAAAAGGATTTATTTAAAATTTCTAATAATTTTTAAGTCTTTGTTATGTTATAAAATTAAAAAACTATTTTTTTCACAATGTGTTTCAACAAATAAAGAGAAAAAGCTCTTGAATTTTAAGTAAATATTATTGTGAGAAATTCGAAAAATAAATTTTCTTTTAAAGCTCTTTTGAAAACTTAATTGTGATTTATTTTATTTTAAATATGAAAAGTATTTAAAAGCTTTTATCATGGATAATTTAAAAAACATAATTCTTAAACAAATTTTTAAAAGCTTGCCAGATGTAAGTAAAACTTAATATTGAAAATTTGATTATTTAGCAATTTATTTTAAATCTCAAAAATAATTTAAAGCTTTAAAAATTTTGAGGAATTTCAAAGCATATTTCCAAAAAGCGTCTGAAAGCTTTAAAGCAGTTTAGTAAAAATAATTATTTAAAACTAAATTATTAAATAATGTTGGCCATTTTTTCCAAAAATCTTTTTTCAATAACTTTTAAGACTTAAAATAGTTATTAAGAACATTTTCTACATAATTTTAATAATAATTAAATCCCAAATTACTTCCAAATAATCATATTTCTAATACAAATTATCTCCCAATTTAAGAAAATCTTATTTAATCCCTTAATAAAATTAAATAACCAGAAACTAAACATTTTAAGTCTCATTTCATTTAAATTTTACACAAATGTGTTAACAATTAAGTCTAATAATAATTATTTATTTTTATTATAATAACTTTTTCTGTTGTATCCTTTTTTGCAGAGGTGGTTCCACTTGGCGTCCACATGTTACACCCACTGGCCAATTGCCCCAACCCAATTCACCTTATTTGCAAACAGTGACAAAAACTTCTTTGGCTCACAAACAACAAGAGTCCCAACATATCGGCTGTGGCTACAATAATGCCGCCAAACCTTTTGTAAGTTTTCAAACACTAGTTCATATTCCTAGCATTCCTCTCTTGTTAACCTCTAACCCCTGCAAGCTTAACTAAGCATCCTCTTTTTTTGTGAAATGTGTTGTTGCTAGAACTTTAACTCTCAACTCAATATTCATTATTTTAATCCTTTTTAGTAGAGTCCAAAAAAATATTTTTATATTTCTTTCCTTTTTTTTAATGTATAAATTTTTATGCTGACTGACCTCTTAGTTGTATGGCCTTTTGACCCCTCTCTTTTTCTCTCTAACTCCTTGAGCTTTCACATTTTTTTGCAAACATAATCATGTAAATTAGGTTTTTTTATTAGATTTTCTTGGTAAAGTGTTGAAAATCTGTGATGGGATTTTGAAAAGGGTTCTTGGAAAATGAAACATAGAGACATTTAGTTCGTTTGAATATGAGTGAGTGTTAGTTATTTATATATAGATTTCTATAAATGTCCTTTAGTAGCAGGATATTAATAAAAAGTTGAGTAGCATGGTATTTCCTTCCTTAAATCCTTCCTTTGTTATGATTATCTAACGTTCAAATATATTATGACATTTTAATAAAATTACATGACAAATGATTGAAATTTTCTTTAATATTTCATTTCTTTATACAGTTTTCTCTCTTATGTCCTTTTTACAATATAACTTATATAAAAGCTTTTCCCTTAGTTAGTACATTTTTGGATAATAGAGATCCCCAAATGTATTTGTTGGCCTTACATTTATTGTCTTTTAGCATCCATTTCGTCATGATGGAGAGTATTCATGACAAAAATTTGTATTCATTGATTCTGCTTCTTCTTTTTTGAGTATTTTTGTTTGAAAAGTGTCAAAATATGAAATATGTATTATTTTCCCCCTTTGGGACCCAAAAAGCATATAATACTTAAATATTTAATATATTGGGATTTGTTTGTGTATTTAAAGGATTATTAATATTGTTATGAGTTTTTGAGTGTTCGAAAGCAGAAAAAAGGATATTGAATAAATATTAATATGAATTAAATTACTAAATTTAAAATGTTTTTTTTCCGGAGACATTATTTAATTATTTATTATTTAAGGTTATGGAAAAAATGCTAAATATTCATTTTTATTAAATATAAATTTTTCTCATTTTCATAAATTTTAGGTTTGAATGTGAAATTGTTTTCATACCCTTAACCAGCATAGACGGTTGAGGTATTATGCATTTGTACTGATGTTTGTAACATACACTTTTACACTTACTTTCAACTAAACCGTTCGAATTAGAATCACTTTCTAAGCCGATTTTACAATGTCCGTCCGTCTGTCTGTCTCTCCAGCTGGCTGGACATGAAAACATTTTAAAAACTCTACAGGTCTCAATTTTGCATATATCTTGCCTGAAACTGGAATATATTATCATTTTGGTTGAAAAACAAAGGCTATTGCAATCGATAATATTTTCAGATGGCTCCTATTTAAAAGTCCTCCCTGAATGGGATTTCTAACTCATAAAACTCACAAATTATATATTTTTACAACCAAAAATGTTTTAGTCGGTCTGGTCTGGTTATGCAAAACCCAGATCATAATATTTGTTATAAATTGTTGATATGAAAAATTTTTGCGGGGATTGACCAATAATTTTATAGGTCTCATATAATCTAAATTACCTCAAATATCTTAAATCTCTCAAATATATAAAAATATTTTAAGTTGACATATTTTATTAAAGTAGAAAATTCTACGAGAGTTGTTCTATAATTTTTAATACCTGCATCATGTAGTTAATAGTACAGTCATTCTTTACCGACTTTACTATTCTAAAAATTTTTTTATGACAAAAATTTAATTAAATGAAATTATTGCTAAAATGTCTTTAAATGGGCCTCAAAAAATTAATATGTTTAAAAATAAGGATAAATGTATTACATATCAAAATTTTTCGGAAATTATATCTATACCTAAAAAATGTATAATATTTATTACAACAACAATTTTTTTTAAATTTTTAAATGAAAATTAAAAAAAAGTTTTCAATATTTTGCATATTTACTAAGATTTGTAACGTTTTAACCCATATATGGATATATAGGAATATGAAGGTCAACAAGTTATATTTTATAAAAAGTATAACAAGATTTATAATATCCAAATTTGTAAGGCAATTTTTGTGAAAAGGTCCAACAATCCTATTTAATATTTAAAATACTTTTTTATTTTCTCCACCACCACAAGCGGTGGTACATTGTCATATCGTGTGTAACGTTAAAAGGGAATCTTCTTAGACCCCATTATATAAAACTGTCCGTCTGTTTGTTTGTTACATTCACATCGATAATCGACAGAGTTCAAAAAAATTTGGCCGAAATATTTCCTATATTCCTGAGTCGGAGATAATTTCTAAATTCATGAAAAGATTTTTCTTAAAATTGATAACTATAAAACGACCATTGAAAAGAAGTCATAGTATTAAATTATACATCATTAATCTTCCAAAAAAAATGATCAAAATCGGTTCAATAGAAAAAAAGTTATAGACAAAACTATAACTTTTGCCAAAACTTATTTTCCTGTTATTTTAATTTAAAGAAAAATATTTTTACATGTTGAATGCGTATGTAAGTTTATATGTATATATACTGTGTATGTTTGAAGCATAATGTATTTTATATACATTTGTTGTGGTGAAGGTTATTAAAGATTCGAAGTAGCCGAATATAGCATTCTTACTCGTTTTGCATTATAGAGAATATTATATCTTTCTATTGTAACGAAGTAATTCGTTACATATTTTTTTGTTGTAAAATCAGATATGAATTTAACTCGTTAACATGAATTTTAAATGTATTTGCTTATTTTATAATTGTTCTTGTAAAATAACTGTTAATTTTTAAGAGTGTAAATATAAGAGAAATTGTTGTAGTATAAGAGAATATAGTAATATATTTAAGTATGAGTACATTATATGCCCAACATACAAAATAGTTGCATCACTACTACGATACTGTTGTATTACCACTAATACTAATAATCAACATCACTACTTCTTCAGTTGGGCTTGTGCTGCCGTTGTGGACGGACAGCTATCGCAAGTTTGTAATAGCTTCGATAGCAGCCGTATACAGGCAAAACAGTCCCAAGCTAGTAGTAGTGTTAGGGTTTCTACTGGTATTTACTGCCATAGATCCCAAACAATGTAGTGGTGTTAGGGTTTCTACTGGTATTTACTGCCATAGATCCCAAACAATATAGTAGTGTTAGGGTTTCTACTGGTATTTACTGCCATAGATCCCAAACAATATAGTAGTGTTAGGGTTTCTACTGGTATTTACTGCCATAGATCCCAAACAATATAGTAGTGTTAGGGTTTCTACTGGTATTTACTGCCATAGATCCCAAACAATATAGTAGTGTTAGGGTTTCTACTGGTATTTACTGCCATAGATCCCAAACAATATAGTATGGCAAAAGGGAATCTACTGGTTTTACAACCATAGATCCCATGCAATGTAATAGTGATAGGTATGGTAGTAGGACTACTAATACAATTACAAAATAATATTCTATATAAGGGCCGGATCTAGATTTAATCGAGGAGTCTGGTCTGGAAATCTGGAGGTCACGGTGTTTAAATTAGTTACTAAATAATTAAGTGCTTTTATAATAATTAGTATATAAGAAAAATAATAAATTTTGAATAAATAATAAAAAAAATAAACTTAAAATACAAAGTATCCTGGGTATCCTGGCAAACATCTTTATACTATAGAAAATTATTTTAAATCGATATTCATATTTGATTTAAAAAAAAAAAAAAAAAAAAAAAAATCAAAATATCATTTATATTTGTCAAAAGTTTAATATTTATAATATTTTTCGAGCCCATATAAAAGAAAATCTGGACCGATATGAAAAAAGCAAACCAAGCATTTTAATATGTCTTAATTATTTAAAACGATTTTACAACTGTCAATTAAGTCATTAGTATATCTAATCCTCATTCCTCAACTCATATTCCCCAGAAGATTTGAAATGTTTACATTAATCATAAACAAATTTATTTCTTTAACCAAAAAACTTAGTGAATCCTTCAAACTTTCTTCAAAAACTTTCATTTTCTTACACTTTTCTATTTCTTATTAAATAATTTATTGAGAACAAAAATTGATTACTGACTTTGCCTACAGCTGCGTTACAAATGTTAATTAATTTTTACTCATCACTATTTAACCCTCATCGAGCGGAAGACTTTTACAACGTCTATAGATGGCAGAGTCACAATTGTACCTCTATATAGTTTTTTTTTTTTTTTTTTGTAAATATTACGTATTGGCTGCGTTAATTACGGATATCTGCTTTCTGATGAACTGCAAAAAAATCTGTGAAATCATATGACTGAATCACAGTGGACGAGCAGTTACTTCTTTTTAGAGGTCACTCAATAAATGCCTTTTAAACCTGACAAGTATTATATACAATTTTTGGGCTTGTGATGCATAAAATTCATATCCATTACTTGGTCTTCTTTATACCGGGAAGAAAAAAGATGACCCTTCCCAAACCAACACTGCACTAACTGCAATACTGTCTACTGACCAACAGTATTGCAATTAGTGAAATTGTATAAAGGATCTGGAAGAAATGTCGTCACAAAATTAAGAATTAGGAATGATCCCTAACGAAAAACGTTTTACGAATATTACGCCACTCAAATATTATTTTACACGAACAAATCTTGTTAAAGTCAGACTCTGAGCCCCAAAAGACAAAAGAAAGGGCCAACACCTATTAATACATAAATATCTATTTTATATTGTTCTAAAAACATTTTCATTTGTTAATTTCATTTTCTACAATTGATTGACCTTTTGTACCTATGCAGCCTCTTGAGGGTTAAACTTGAACTAGTGGTTATTTCATAGGGAAGACATCAATTTTTTTTGTGAAATTTTGGCATATGTTTTTAACAGAAAGTTTAGAGATGTCATGCAATTTCATGTTAATGCTACTTATAGCAAAAAAGTTATGACAGTTAAAACATGAAAAAGTTACAACTGTAACCATCCAGCTCGACGAGGGTTAAATGTCACTTACACACATTCCCTCTCTCTTTCAAAGTTTTGAACACATAAACAATTTTAAATAAACATTTAGTCAAGTTGATAAAAACAAGTTTCCCTTGATGCAATACCAACAATAACAAAGGAAGAGCTTTTAAAATAGACTCTCTTATATAAAGTCAATTAACGGAAACTTTTTTCCAACATAATTTTAAAATCCCTTTATAGTTTTTAACATTTATTTACTTAAAAAACAACAAAAAAAAGGAAAATGAAAATGAAAATAAAAGCTTAAAAAGAGTGAAAATAATAATTTTATCACTTTACAAACTTTATATTTTCCCTTTTTCCATTTAACTCTTGATTACTTTGCTCTTGGGCATATTTTGTTAAATATATTTTCTATCATACACTTTATGCTCCAATTTTATATTTTTCGCTTTCGCTAAAACAACAATTTTGAATGACCTGATTTTTCCTTTATGTTTTTTTTTTTTTTTTTTTTTTTTTTTTTTGTAAATATAAAATTATCTAATAAACTTTTAACATAATTTATAAAATGAAAATAAAAATTGTTATACTTTATTTTTAGTTTTTGCTTATTTTGTATTAAAGTTTTTATTTATTTTTTTATATTTTTATTATAAAATTTTTTTATTTCCTCATTTTAGGGCAACGGCGTTGATGGCAATGTTAAGAGTATTGTCAATAAACAATACAACAGCCCAGTTGGCATTTATAGCGATGAATCAATTGCAGAAACCCTCTCGGCTCAGGCTGAAGTTTTGGCTGGTGGTGTCCTTGGGTAAGTTTTTTTCGAAAAGGAATATAGAGCAGAGATAATATTAAAACAATAAAGTTTACATAGTTTATAATACAGTTGTTATAACAAAAGGAATTGGTCACTTGTTAATAAATCTCAATTTGTTAAAAAGAAAAGGGGGAAAAGGACACTCTATAAGGACTATAAGTCATAATTTTAATAATTCACTTAGTAAAAAATACATGAAAAACGATACAAACAAAAGGACGTAGCGACTATTTCGTTTGAAAATGTAAAATTATGTATCGTCTACTGATCACTATATAATCTCAATCACTCTACAGTAGCGATTATAAATTACTATATAGTCTGGAGTTTAGATCGATCTATAGTTCCAACTATAGATCGCTCAATAACCTCCATTATATAGTCTCGGATATAGATCTCTCTTTAGTATTGACTATAGATCATTTTGTTGTATAAAATCTTCTTATCGATCAAGCTGAAATTTCGAATAAAGATCATTCTATAGTTTACATCATAATTTGGAATATAATTCAATCTCGATTATACAAAACTTTATGAATTCGACTTATGATCACTTTATAGTCTTGACTAAAGATCAATCCACATTTTCGACTATAGATCACACTATTGCCTCGACCAAAAATCAATTTATAGTCTTGAATTATAGATCACCCTAGTTTATTCCATAATCTTAACTATATCTTACTCCATAATCCCCACTATAATTTACATCATAGTCATAATCGCCCTATTGCCTTAACAATAGTTTACATCAGATTCTCGATTGTCTCGACTATAGACCATTTCATAATCTCGACTATAAAGACCTCTCTAGTCATGAATGTACCCTACAGTAGAGCCTCAACTACAGTTTACTTAACAGTCTCTTAATCTAAAGTCTCGACTATATTTTACTCTATAGACCCGACAATAGTTCTCCCCAAAAAAGTTTCTAGTCTTCCATAAATCTTCTCCGATTAAAACTTTCAAGGTTTTTGAAAATTCAACTTTCGTATCTGTTTTCATATTTCGTCAGCATTTATTGTTCTGCAGTTGTTATTGCTATTGTTTTCTCATATCGCGTATTTGCACTTTTGCACCCGTAAGTTAGTATTTTCCTCGTGTTTTCATTGCTACACAAAAGAGCCAAATTTAAAGCTTGTTTTCATTTTTAGAGCAACAACAACAACAACAACAACATCGACAAAAAGGAACTTTCTCTCACTTTCTGTGTTGGCTGTTAAGGGACTAAACATACAAAAATGTATGTTTAAATGTTTTTCATTGTTGTTTTTCTTCTAAATTTTACTCTAAGGATGTTTTTTTTTTTTTTGCAAATACGAAAGTGAAGTTCCCCCAAGTTTTACCCTTAACAATTTGAAATCAACAGCAACAGTAGTTGCAGTAGCAACAACTACAATGATATCAACAGTAATAGAAATTTTGCAACAACAATAGTGCTAACAACAAAATGCAATAGAAACAATAGCAATAACTAAAGCTTAACCTAGAAAACTTGGTTAGGAAACGTAAAAAAGAATTAAATTGCAGCAACATATTGTTCTAGTACGAATAACTAGGTTCATAGTTTAGTATATTTTTCCACCACTAATACAACTGCATTAATACATACACACATCCTGCCATATAAGTGTTGTATTGCATCTCTTTATATTTTGTTTTACATTTTGCTGGCAGTTTGGTTGGTTGGTTGCAACTTGCCTGAACCTCCTGAAAACATGTTTTAAATTCTTATTGTTGTAAATGTTGCAGGATTCTATTCAGTTTGCAATTTTTTTCACAACCATAAACTTAAATTAATTTTCTTAATGCCTTTAAGCTTATTTTGGTCGTGGGTAAATATTTTATAGGTTTGTAGTAGTGATAGTGGTGGTAGTGGTAGCTAGTGAGAGAGTAAATGAATATTATTCTCTTCAGGTATTTGCAACTGATTTTAAAAACAGTTTACAAACTAACAACAACAAAAATAAGTAGGCTACCATAACCACATATTCATTGCAAATACTCGTTCGCATCAGCTTAAAAAATACTATTTGCATTTTAATGGGAAAGTAGTTTGATATTGCGATAAAGTGTGCGTACCCTAAAGTATGCTAAATATTTTTGTTCATTTTAAAGTGCTTGTTAAATACAATTTGTACAGTGTATTACAAATAAGAACAATTTAGTGAGGAAATGAATTGTAATAATAATTCTGAGTATTTAGTGCCCTACACCACATTGGTGGTCATACATGTTGGCTACCAACAATTAATGAACGATTTATACTTGTTATGGTACTAATGTTTATGTGGGATTTGTGAGTTTTAAGAGGATTTTTTCTGGTGAGATTATAAAGAAGGAAATTATGAACCGATCATCTTAAACTTCTTACTTCTTAATTTGATCAATTACAATACCAACGTATATGTTATATTAAGGTCCTTCAATATGATATTTGAAAGGAGGTTATATAGAATCTATAAGAAAAATAATAGATCGATCCTCGTTAAGTATGTCACATTGGTTTAGAACTAACTAACTTTTCAGTTTTCCCACAAAAGATCTGATTTTCTTAATTCCCTGGTCAACTGTAAAAGGTTGAACAGAATTTATAGTTTGCTTTGGGGACAAAGGGAATCTGAAGTTTGAGCACCTTTGGTACGGATGTTTGCAACGGTAAGAATAGGTGTGCTACAAGCCCTTTATAGTATACTGATCAATTCAATTCCGAAGTCGATTACCGCTGTTTGTCCGCACATCCGTCCATCTAGCTGTACGAGTAAAGATATCTTGTACTTGACAAAATTGATATGATAATTCCATTTTTTCATATAATCACGTAATAAATTATTTTACTTATCGGATTTTCAAATATGAAAAGATTTTACGAAAATTGCAAAAAAAAAGAAAAAAATACTTATTATCTTCCAAAACGATGTGCTAAAGTCCATTTTTTCTCATAGCTTCCATTCAATATAAACATTTGATTTTACTTTAAAGTGCATAATTATCACATACACGTTGATATAAATTTAAGTAAATATAGAAATGCAGGTTCGGAATTCTACCATAATTTCCCACTTCTTCTATATATCATTCAGATCATAGTATTTCAATATTGAGCAGAAATCAGAAATCCAAATTATACCATTTATAATCAAGAATATGGTGTTGTTCAAGTGAAGAAAATTCAACGCAATCTGATTTATTTTTTGGTGACTACGGAAGTAGAATATTTATGGTAATTATATTTTACCTTCAAGATATGATCAATTGCTATTTTTAATATTTCAAAAATATATATCTTGTATATTGGAACCATTCGGTCAAAAATTAAGTAAAATAAGAATTTTAAAAGAGAAATCAGTTTAGCATTATCCGGAAAAGCTTCCAAACATTTCCGCCTTCATTTATTTGAAAATCATTTGAAACTCTGCATTACCAAAAGTATCGAATATTTCACTTTTTAGGAGTTAACGGGTATCTTATGCATAAAGAGTGATTTTGTAGAATATTCTGAATTTTAAGAATAACCCAAAAACATGAAACAAAATATGAAGAGGGTATTTTAAAGTACTTTTAGGTTTTGTTCGTTTTTTTCATCATCAATATGGCGCCTACAGCCAAATGTGTTCCGATTTTCAAATTTATTATTGTGATTTTAGAATGTAGGAAATATCATAGTCGTAAATCCAGTTTATTGTAAATATGAACTCAGGGAAAAAGTCAATGTAAAAATATTTAAATTTGGTATGACTTAACATTTTTCAATTTTTAATTTTGCTTCGTCCATGCAGTTTTTTTAAATGTCAGTTTTTTTAGAATCAACAAAAATCAATCGGATTCGCCTTTCGTCCTCACTATAGTAAAACTATGAAAAAGCTCAGCCTTTTATTATGAAAAGATTACTAATAGTTTTGACCAGTTTTTTAGGTAATTTACCAAGAAGAAGTCGCTACGATAGATTTTTATAATTTATCAATTGTTTATTTTTTAGCCAATAAATTACCGCAATAGAAGACTTTTCCTAAATTCTGGTTCATCAGGAGTTGGCAGTGATTTCAACATTTGAAATTAATTTTTTACGATGTTGTTTTAAAATCTATTTCAGTGGTTAACTAAATTTAGAATAAATTTGATTTCAAGCCAAAAGAAAATAGTAAGAATTACTATCTACAAAATGGCCATATGTTTAGTTTGGCATAAGTAATTACTTTTTTTACTGATGTCTATTAAAAAATAATATAAAACAAAATACTGAGATCAAAAAATTCTTTACACATTTATTTCAATCAAACTTTTAACCAAAATATGTCAGTTATTAAATTTAATGTCAAGCAAATGAATATATTGTTAATCTAATAAAAATGAGTGAAAACATTTTCAACAAGACCCAACTTGGTCCTACAAAAGTTGGCCGAGTTTTCAAAGGTCTGCATTCAAACTTCATCAAGCTGGAAAGTGAAATTAGTCGATCACTTTTTACAGTTAATACCGAAATTTACAACAAGCAATGTTTACTTAAAAGGCTGTTTCCATTCATAAGACTTCAATCACCTGAATGGCAGCAAAACAATAATGTGGTTCTTGTATCAAGAGTGATAAAGCTTCCAAACTTCCTGGACCGAAGGCCAGAGGAAAATATTGGGCTCTTGTTAAAATATAATTGAAGAGCAAGAAAACTATGTTTAGATTTTCAACGCAGATGAACATAAAAACGTTAATGGAAGAGTTTCCGAAAAAGCTTCAAAATTTCGTCATTAGGGATTAATACTATAAAAATATTTCTTTTTTTCTGTAAATTGTAATAATAATAATAAAATAAAATTAGAACAACAATAATAAAAAATTGTAAATTTACTGATTTAGTTTTTATTAACATATATGTATGTTAAGATTTTTTTAATTTTACTCCTTAGAAATTTATCTTATAATAAAGAACAATTTTTTTATGTTAAAAATAATTCAAAATATTTAAAGATCTATTACATGGGAAACTTTAGGTGTTTACAAATACTTATGTTTAACACTGTAATTTTTATTTATGAACTGCTTAAATTATAGCATCTTTAGTATAAATTATAGTTCATGTTATTCATGTTTGTTTTCTTTTATTCTTCTTTTTAGTGTGAACTTCAAGAAAAACGAAAAGGAATACCAGGCTGATAAATCTGAAGTATTGAAATTCTTGCGTGAAGAAGAATCTGGTCCCTCTACACCAGGTAATATAAGCGATTACTATAATTTGGCTTTAATACTATATTGTATTAATAATGGACAAAATCTATTTGAGTTAGATGATGGTCAACTGCTATAGTATATTCGGATTAGAGAAGAAATATATTAGTTTTTTTTTTTTAATAAGTCGAAAAGAAAATGTCAAATATTTAAAATAGAAATTTATTGTTCAGCCAATAGAAACAAGCATTTTTTAAAATTTCTTTAAAAAGACCTTGAAAATGTGGAAATATTTAGAACTAGAATCGCATCTAATATACACTTAATAATTACTGTGCATTTTCTGATATTTTTAGCGTCATTTTTACTTATTATACATTTTTCTCTTTGTTATTTTTATTTTCTTTCTATGTCTGTGTTGTGCTATAAATATAAACGTATGTCTGTGTGAATTTGTTTATCATTTCCAATTGTTTATACGAAATCATGCCACCAAATATAAAACACAAACATGTATACACACACTTCAACACTTTGGCTGCTGACTGCATTTTGTTAAATAATTAACAAATGTCATATAATATTTTGTTTTCTCTCAAACATGATGACAAACAAAAACTGACTCAAAACAACAGCATTCAACAATCATCCATATCAAGAACCCCATCAACACCAACACCAACAACAACACCAAGCATCTCAACAACAACAACATCATCAACAATCAGCCACTAGACACGTTACTGCACCAGTGACCCAACCAAAACCCCCAAGTACTGGTGGTTTGCCAACTGGTCAAAATATCTGTGCTGAATGTGAACGTCTCATTACGTAAGTTTTGTTTTTACACTTTTATTTCTCTTTCTCTTTAGTAATTCTTATCCTTTTACAACAACAACATACAAAAAAACAAACAAAGAAAATTCGGTTTTAACAACAATTAAAATTTGTTTTAAAACAAAAACTCATTTTGTCATTGTTTTAACTAAAATCAACCCACTGTCATTAATTGTATCAGATTTAAGTAAATTCCATAGCATATTTTAGGGATTAAATAAAGAAATATCAAAATTTATAAGAAATAGTTTTAAAGAGATGCCACCTATCGATATGATTTCTACATAAAATATATTTCTAAAAAAAATATTTCTAAAAAAATCAAGTTATCGAAAAATTTTCTATAGAAAATTCAAGTTATCGATAAATATTCTTTAAAAAATTTAAGATATCAAGTTATCGATAAAATTTTTATAGAAAATTCAAGTTATCGATAAATTTCAAGTTATCGATATTTTCTATAGAAAATTTAAGTTATCGATCAATTTTTTATAGAAAATTTAAGTTATCGATAAATTTTTTATAGAAAATTAAAGTTATTGATAAATTTTCTATAGAAAATTAAAGTTATTGATAAATTTTCTATAGAAAATTAAAGTTATTGATAAATTATTGACAAATTTTATATAGAAAATTGAAGTTATCAAAAAATTTTCTATAGAAAAATCAAGTTATCGAAAAATTTTCTATAGAAAAATCAAGTTATTGAAAAATTTTCTATAGAAAAATCAAGTTATCAATATAGAAAATTCCAGTTATCGATATATTTTCTATGGAAAATTCAAGTTGTCGATAAATTTTCTATTGAAACTTCAAGTTATCGATAAATTTTCTATGGAAAATTCAAGTTAACAAGTTATAGAAATTTTAATTTATCGATAAATTTTCTATAGAAAATATAAGTTATCGATAAATTTTCTATAGAAAATATAAATTATCGATGATCTCAAGTTATCGATTAACTTTTTATTAATTATCGATATTCAAAATTAAAAGCAAAATTTTTATTATTATTTTTGTTCACAAATGATTCGTTATTTTCGAATTTACAATTATCGTTTATTTGTGTTTCTAACATATTTCACTAACATTAAAACGCCACAAAATTTCATTAAATATTAAATTTTTGTTAAACTTAATTATCAGAGTGAAATTCTAAATCCAACCGAATGGTAGCTGTTATTTCAAAAATACTTATTAAAATATTTACACTTAATTTGCATAGTTTTAGGCTTGAAATTAAAATTAGATTTCGCTGCATACAAATGGGGGTAAAATGTAATTAAATTTCTATGAAAATAAAATATAAAATTTAGGACTTTTTTATAAAACCGTTAGCAAATTGTCCAAATAAAAATGTTAAAGAAATTTTATTTATTTAAATTTATTTATATTTAATTGACATTGTGTATATATGAAATCTAGAGCCACATACACCCTCAAATTATTATTGGACACGAAGTCATGCCATTGGAGGACATCATAAAATTGACAGTGATGATGAACGTATTGGTACACCATTGCAACAAAACACATTGGCACCGGAGGCTTCACATCGCCCCAGCTTACCAACTCCTAAATCACCAGAACCACCTAAACCCATTGTCGCCGATATACCAGATCCCAGATTAATTGTTATGCCCGTTTGTCCGGCATTACAGACACCAGAATACAAGGAAGAATTGGAAGCTGCTGCTGTGGCTGCAGCATTAGGACCGGATGGTCAACCTAGACCATTATCAGCTAGCGGACATCCGCCATGTGCAATGTGTGGTGTTGGTATTGTGTAAGAATCAAGAATACCAAAAAAATATATATAAAAATGCATACATACATACATACATACATTTATGTGTGTTTTAAAGCTCTACACATGAAGACAAAAGCTTGTATGTTTGTGTGTATTTTGTATTTATTGTTGCAGTGTTTGTTTTATGTTGAAATTATTGTTGTTGATATTTTTAAACTACCCCGTATCTGTATGATGATTCCTTTTTATATCTTTTTCATGTAGTTACCATCGCCACCACCACAAACACAACAAAAAAATCGAAATGTTCTTACGCACACCAAAACAAAATGAGAAAAAGAACCATTAAAAATTCCAAATGAAAATTCGTTTTTTATAAATTTCTGTCTATCTGTTGTGTTGTTTGGGTTTTTTTGTATTGTTGCTGATATTGTTGGTTGTTGATGATTGTATCAACAGACAATACAACATTAACAACAACATACAACCCTCAAAAAAATAACCAGCATTCAACCAACTGTAGTTGCAACAACAAAGCCACTCAACAAATTATCATTTAAATTGAAATATTCATAATATCTACTCACATACGTGAGTATACGTGTCTCACACATTCACACAGATACAAACATATACTTACCGATATGACCATAAATATACATAAGTATGTTTGTATAAAGGACATTGCATATAAAAGTGTTTACAGTCACATACTAAAGTGTCTGTAGTGTAGGAGTTTGTATCTATTTATGTGTGTATGTGTATTGGTATTTGTAGTATAAACATATACTAAATACATGTTCAAGTGTATATGTTTATGTCCTTTGTACTCAGTATCAAACTGTAAACAGTGTTTTATGGTCATGTTGTGTTTGTTTGCTTGTTTGTGTGTGTTCGAGACATTGCAATTGTGTACGATTTAAACAAAATTATATATTTTGTTAACAGTGAAGGGCAAAAGTTGAAAGTCTTTCTTCGAAAATTTGTCTATAAAAAAGTAAAGTTATCGATAAATTTTCTAAAAAAAAATCAATTTATCGATCATTTTTAATAGAAAATTAAGTTATCGATTAATTGGCCACACAAAACTTTTTAGCGATAAATTTTCTATAGAACACTGTTGTTAGCGATACATTTTCAATTCATGTCATTGATAAATTTTTATGGAAAATTCAAGTTATCGATAAATTTTCCAAAGAAAATTAAAAGTTATCGAAACATTTCTTAAAGAAAATAAAAGTTATTAAAAAATTCTGTAGAAAATTAAAGTTATCGATAAACTTTCTATGGAAAATTCATGTTATCGATAAACTTTCCATAAAAATTTTGAGTTTTTGTTTAATTTCCTTTGAAAATTTGAGTTATCGATAAATTTTATATAAATAATTTAATTTAAGGATAAATTTTGTATAGAAAATCATAGTTTCGATGAATTTTCTATCAGCACAAAATCAAGCTATCGATAAATCTTCTGTAGCAAATTATAGTTGTAGATGACTTTTCTGTAGAAAATTAATGTTTGGAGAAGAAACTTCTAGATATCGCAGATATTTGAATAGAAAAATCTTGTTATCGATAAATTTGCTATAAAGGATTATAATTATCTAAAAATTTTTGCGCTTTACAAAATTTTCGTTATGCACTTTTCTCTCTAAATAAGCTGTTTTGTTCAAAATTTATTCTGAATAATAAAAATCCTTGTATTTTCTTATTATCCTAATTAAAGCGTTTTTCATAGTTTTATTCATTTTGCTGACAAAATGCGTCAGTCACTTTATTTGAAATGCATTCAGATATTTATGTATTAATGCATTTCCGTTTGTGTTGCATATAAAGCTTTAATATAAATTTACCATAACCAAATACTAGATATGTATATATGTACATATGTATGTATGTATTTTATATATTTACACATACATATATATTTTGTTTATTGGTCGGTGGTCATTTTGTTTATTATTTATTAAGGTTTTAATATTTAATTGATAAATTTTCATAATTTTTTCCGTCATCTTTTTTATTTTTAATAATAATTTTTATTTTTCACACACACACCAACACACAATGGGAAATATGTTTATATACAAACACATAAACATGTATATAAATTAAATAATTTTCAATACTCATTATGATTAATAAACCGTAAATTAATGGTTGGTGAGAACAGTTTTCAATCATTTTATTTTTATTAAAATGTTTACGAAAATTAAAAAATATTAAAAAGAGAGATAGATAGAGAGAGAGAAAAAATAAATTAAAATGCAAAATATTTATGGAAAATTACATTTTTAAAATTAACCACAAATTAAGAAAATAAATATGGTCTGATTTGTGGCATGTGTTGCAAATTGAAATGGAAAAAAAGCTGAATGGGGAGCAAAAGCACAAATTATGCGATTTTATTTTTTCATAATATTTTTAATTTTATATGAAACTAAAGTTAATTTTTTTAAGCCGATTAAACTGATTTAATTAAGAGTTTTACATGAAATAAAAGTTTATTATAAACTCTTTATTTTTAAAAGTATATAAATAAATATTTATATATTAAATAAATTAAAAGCTTAAAGTTATATTAAAATAAAAATAATCCATATTTTACAAAAACAAACGTTTTAGAACAACTGAAGCTTTAAGCTTTTCAATATTTCAGTATAATAAATAATTTTCGAAAAGTCAGTGAATTATAAACGTAGATTTTTGTATTTAGTGGAACTAAATAATAATTCATTTCCATTTAAACATTTAAAATATTAAAGTTAAAATATTAAAGTTAAAAAATGTTAAGCAGCGAAAGCTCGCATTTCTGAAGTTTAAAAAATCAACATGTTAATTGTTGAATTTATTTTATTTTGATCACAATTTCGTTGCTGTAATAAAATTATTTTTAATTATATAAAAAAAATTTTGTGATCACAATATGCTTGGAAATATGTTTGACTAATAACTATTTTATTGTTGTTGAACAGCCCGTTATAAATCAAAAACCATTGTTATTAGTACAAAATATTATTTTTGTTTAGTTTTGCTGACAACTGAACAAATATTTTTATTTAACATTTCATATTAACATGGAAAAATACATATTTGAAATATTTATAAATAAAAATTTTTTATTTAACTAACAATATGTTTTATTAGAATAACAATACTTTGAATGGCGATAACAATAATTTTAGTAGTGATAAAAATAACTGTTGTTATCAATGCAAATAAAAAGACTTTTTTATTGGAATAACAATGAATTTGGTGGCGTTAACAACAACTATGTTTATTAAGGCAAAATCACACTGTGAATAAACAAACTTTTTATTAAAATAACAATATTTTTTTTGAATAATCTTTATAATTATATTTTTAGTGGCGATCACAATAACTATCGTTATTAATGCAAATTAAAAATGCGAATAAGCAAATTTTGTAGTTACGGTAATAATATCTAATAACAATAATTATTAGATATTGTTTACGTTTATAAATTTTCAAAATAATAATAATAATAATAATAATAATAATAATAATGAATATTTGATTAAAAAATGCTTATAGTTTTTTAAAGTAAAAATTTATATTAAGTTTCTTAAAGCTCTGGAGCTTTTCTTAAAAATTTTTATACCCTACACCAACATAATTAGTTGGGGTATTATGCGTTAATGCTAATGTTTGTCACATGCAGAAAAAGGTTTATTACACCCACCTAAGTATACCGTTCGACCTGAATCATTTTCCGTGTCAATTTAAATGAAAGTTGGTACACATTATTATTTTAGTCTAAGGACTAATTGGTCAAATTACAATAAATTAATGCAAAAAATCTATAAAATTATACGAGGGACAGTCTATAGTTTCCTCAAATTCTCATATTACCCTCCAGCAAAATTAATTTTAAAACGCATAAATTTCACATAAATGTTATTGTCACAATAATGTACAATAATGCACAGTTAAGAATAAATCAGAAAATTAAATTATACGAGGGTTGTTCATTAATTTTTCGTTACTTAAATTTATAACCATTTTGTTTATAATTCACATTTTATGACGGATGTTTGATTAAATTTTATTTATTTCACACTTTTTGTTTTATATTTCTTTGTTCGTTGTAACACAAAACAAATTTTAATTGTTGTTGTAATTTTGTTGTTCACTTTTACTGTTTTTTTTTTTGTATTTTAATTAAACACTTTTTCATTTTCTGTTATTTTTTATAAATTTTATAAATCAATTAATTTATTTATAATTTTTTTCGTCAACTTTTTTTTATAAAAAAAAAATCAATAAAATGCAGCGGCGTGTTTGTACGCATCAAGGATAGAAATTTACATGTTGAATGTTTCAAGTGTGCTACTTGTGGTACTTCATTGAAGAATCAAGGTTACTACAATTTCAATAATAAATTGTATTGTGACATCCATGCTAAATTGGCTGCTCTCCAAAATCCACCCAGTGGCACTGAGGGTTATGTTCCCGTTCCAATTAAACCGTAAGTATTTTTTATATATAAAAAATTTTTAAACTGGAGTATCATTTTATCGTGGTTAAACGTTTTCATGCATAAATTAAATTTTACTAAAAATATAATGGTCATTCAGGTACTTTTTATTATTTTTTCTAGATTTAATAAATAAAAATATATATTCAATATTTATATTTGATTTTTACCTTAAACGCGTACGAAAACACGTATTAATGTCGGGCATATTAATAAGAGGATTTTTTTATTAAAAAAACTGTAATTGAAAGGGAGAGAGTGAGAGTTTTTTGTAAATCAGTGTTACCACTTCATGTGTAATTACACTTATTGCGTGTAATTTTTATTTTCATTTGTAGCCTAGTGTAATTGATCTGATGTGAAAATTTACTCATTTACTGCAAGATTGTCATAACACAAAAAAATCAAATTTTTCACTAAACATATATAAAATTTTTTGACAGAATTCGTGCATAAAAACTTAAAACTTGATTAATTTTTCACATGCTTATTTGAATAGTACCATATTAGCTACACAATAACTGAAGTGCAACTGATGCTTTGTTTCTAGGAACAATTGATAAATTATAAAATTGGCATGAAATGTTTTCGTCGATATCCTGTGTGATCTAATTGAGATTTGTCAAAAAATTTTGCCAGTTAATAAAAAAACTTATTATTTACACACTTCTTTTCGAAACTAACAAATTTTGAGTTATGACGACCTTGCAGCAAGTGGGTGATATTATATAATGTTGAAAGTGTAGTCCAAAAAATATGACAAAATTGGGATTTATCTTTTCACATTTAAATGTCGCTTATAATAAAGAAGTTGCATATGAAATGTGGCAACACTGATGCAAATATAATTCAATCATGTTGTATGATTTAATTTAAAAAATAATAATATTCCTCTTTGATTTATTGCCATTGAAATTCCTTCTCAATTTATTAAACCGATCTTAATCTTATATTCGTTTTTCTATACTTCTAGTGGTCCAAAAATGTCCTTTTTAAAATTAATTCTGTAATTCTACATGTAAGATTTTTTCATATGGCATTACATTTTTGATGATTTATACTTTCATAAGTTTTTTTATGGACAAAATGATTTAATTACCAATCATTTTATTCATAATCAATCAAACTTATTTGAGAGAAAGAATTTTCGGTCGGAATAAGTACCATTTGAAATAAAAACGGTAAATTTTCCGAATTTTTTGAAAGGAAATACATGTATAATAAATAATAGTTAGAGGACATTATGAGGTACTTTTTAATGGAATAATGTAGGTACTTTTTGAATTTTCTAATGGTACTTTTTGAATTCTTTATTGTAAGTAATCTAAAAACAAAGGAAAAGGACAAAATTTATTTTCAATCATAATATGGTACTTTTAAATCTCCTGATGATCCTTTTTAATTCAAAATAGATAAAAATGAACTAGTAACAATTTTATGTTACTAAATGAAAATTTCGTTTGTACTTTTTTCAATTTTATGACATAAAATAAATTAGATAAAAAGAAGAGTATTATGTGTTACTTTATGGGAACTTTTTAATTTTTTCCATAATAATCAACAAAAATAGTACTTCTTATATTTAAGTATTGCACTAATGGGGTAACGGGTAAAATGCTAGAAGTAAATTTATTAGTTTTATAGTTAAGTGATTTATACAAAAAGCATCTTAGACCAATTTTATATTCGCATGTAAAATTTCATATGGAGGATGTAAAAGTAGTAATAGCGGACCAATAATTAAAAAGTTATGAACAAATATCTGAGGATTACAAAAAGTTTTAGTTTTAGGAAATTGTTTAGCGAAAACTTAAACATCCAGAAAAACAATGTACCAAATGGTGCGACGATTGATCGGGGTGTAATTTTTTGTAGCACTCATATAATGCCGGACTGAAAATCTTGGTTTTATTAGGATTTTTTATATTTTGGAACAATTTGTACGGATAAGTTTCATAATTTTAAACATTTCTAAAAGTTACCTGTATGTAACCAAGTTCAATTGAAACCGTTGGCCTTGAGATATCATTTAATTGTTGTAATCAAATATTTGGCATTTTGCTATTCTCGAGTTTATAGTTTAAAATTTCAGAACATTTTTCTTCAAATTAATTTACATAAAATTTTAAAATATTTGTTAAACTCTCGAAGTAAATCTAAATGCATAAATATGCTCCATTTGATATTATTGATATTAACAAATTTAATAAACTAATCGAACTAAAAGCAGAAAAATAGAGAAAAACGAAAAACTTATTTAGAAAAACATTTTTTTAACTAAAACATTAGACGACAAAACATTTTTCTGAATTATGTAGAACACTGTGTCGAAATAGATTTTTTACCGTTACATAGTTATTTATACCGTTAGAGGTGTCTAAATAAAATATTATATGGTTTGAGGTGAGATATTTTAGAGTTGATTTGAACGAGATATAGTGGCAATAAGGTTAGCGGCATAGTCGGCGACCCCTCCAAGTTTGCCGTATCGGGCCAACTTTGGTGACTTTTTAAACATTCGCCAAAAATTAATTTATGAATTATAAATCTGTATAAAAATATAATTATCTACGCATCTCTCTTATAGTTTCAGAAATTTCAACTTGAAATATTTTTTTAAACCATTTTTTTCCTTTGCATTTTGTAGTCTCTTTAAGTCTCTATAGTGATCTCACAAATTTTTTAAATTTGTACAAGATTCCTTTTAAAGTTCTGGGAAAATATTGCTGCAATAACCATAAAAAATTAATCCGTTAAAACATTAAATTAATCTTAATTAGAAACTCTGAAATAAAATCGAAATTTTAGAGATTATTTTCCAAAAAGGTGGTAACTGATCTGGAACAAAACGATTTTTTTCTTTTGAACTTTATAATAAGTTTATTGTTTAATAAAGAAATATGAACGGAAAAGCGTTCAAAAATTTTTGGATAAACTAGAGGCAAAGATTTGCTCTCAAATTTTATCCAAAGTTGGTAACTTTAAAAAACTTTATATCATTCCGTGTGTAAGGCTATGAAAGAATCATCTCAGAATTTATAAAGTATATTTATTCTTGCATCAAATCAAAATCTAAGTAGATTTAGCTATGTCCGTCCATCGTTTTTGTCTGTTTGCTATTGGCATGCTCACATCTACAATAACTTACAGAGTTCAATGAAATTGGGCCAGAGTATTTGTTATAGTCCTGAGAAGTTTCCTATTTAAAACCAGTAAAATCGATTCATTATAAATCGATAAATTAGAGTGAAATTTTGCCATAATATTAAGTTATATGTGCTTTACTACAATTCCAAAAATTATCAAAATCGGTTCAATCATTTTGTGATACGTTAACAGTTCCTGCGTCATATTTATGAAAAACTTCAATATAATGTGTACGTTTGTGGGTGTATGAGTGAGTATATATATGCGGAACATAACGTATTTACTTCACGTGTATATGACATTGCTACCTGTTAAGTAAAAAAGTAAAATTTTAAAAACGATTTGCATGGATTGAGATTTTATATATTTCCGCCTAAAAAGTGAAAATCTCATTTCCCAGATTCCTGAAAACGTTCGTATGCATCAAGTTGAAATTACGAATAAATATCACTTCAAATTAATTTAAGTCTAAATAAAATCAACTAAAAACCCTTACGACCAACTATTTCCACAAGATGTCTTTAACGGTTGGAAAGTAATGGAATAATTTTGGGAAAAAATCGATTTTGATACACTCAGTATTTAATAGTATTTAATTGGAACCATTTTTTAATTCTAAAATTTTTATTTAATTTTTAATCTGTTATAAAATTTTTGAAATTACTATTTTCTTGTTACCCAGTGTTACCACCAAAAAAATGAACATTCTAAATACCACGTAATAATACCAATACAAAAAAATATATATTCATATATAAAATATTTTAACCAAATAATTGTTGAATGACAGTCAAAATTGATAACAGCCAATGAAGCAAAATATTATAAATTCATATAATTCTGTCAATAGAAATAAATATCAAAAAATATATATCAACTAATAAAATATTGTAATGCATCATGATGTATATTTATGATGAAAACCCCAACGGAGAATGTCTCCCCGAAAAAAATGGTGTCAGATAATATTTACAAAATAAAGTATAAATAAATAAATAAATTTATGCAAAAATAAATAAAATGATTTATGAAATAAAGTAAAAACAAGTAAGAATGCTGTATTCGGCTATGCCGAATTTTCAATACCCTCCGCACTAAACATTATGCAAAAATTGCACCTAAAAGCTTATTATTCGTTCGTCAGTTTCAACGCCGATTACGGGAAAGTCCTCTCTAAAAAAGTGAAATATGGTAACATATTTACATACAGTTTAAAAAATTAAGTTTAAAGCCCTTTCTGGGAAGGAGCCTTAAATGTTAATAAACTGCAAATATGGCCCGATATTCGTTAAATTATTAACATTTAAAGCAATAAATGTGCCCACTTTCAATAGAATTTATTTAACTTTAAAAGTTTTATAATTTGAAAGTTTCTCTCCAGGAACGAGATTTAATGTGAACTATAGCAAAATATGGACCGATATTTGCCAAGAATTACATTACTTATTCATGACAGTTAGCAAATTTTTGTAAACAATTGAAATTAAATTGATTGTTATTCATAAAAGAGTTTTCGAAAAGTACTTATATTGAAACCTGTTTTCAAGGAAGGGGCGTTTTATGGGAGCTATAGTTAAATATGGACCAAGATTTGTCAAATTAAGAATATATATTAAAGAAACGTTATTTTGATAGAATTGGTCTTTATTTAAGATCGGCTTCCGAGAAGGGGCTTTATATGGAAAATATAGCAAAATATGAACCGATAATGGTAAAATTTATAATATATATTCCAAAAAAAGAGCGTTTTATGGGAGTTATAGTAAAATATGGATTGAGATTTGTCAAATAAATAATATATATTAAAGAAAGTTAATAATTATTGTTTAAATACAGTAACCTTTCGTTGAAAAAATCAAAAAAGTTATTTTTCGGAATTTTGAGGTTCTTTCAAAAATCGGCCGATATATAATGAATAGCTGGTTATAATGATATAGCTGGTTTAAAACTGGAAACTGCTTAGGACAATAACAAATAATGTGTCCAATTTACTTTGAATTAAATTTTTCAAAGGTGAGAATGTTTCTAACAGACAGATACACTTTTATACTTTGTGGGGTCTGAGATGATTCCTTCTTAGCGTTACTCACGGTATGATAAAGTTAATATACTCTCATAACCACTTGTGGTGGTGAAGGGTATAAAACTAAATAATAATGAATTAAATTAAAAAGGGGAAAAATAAATCAAAACCGGGTAAAAATAATTTATAAATAAATAAACTAGAATGCAGAACTAAAATATATATTATATTAAGTATATTTTCAATAAATAAATGAAATATATATTTGCTGTTGTAAAGAACTATATAACTATTAGGGTGATGTGAAGAAAAGAATGAACGACATACTATTATTATTACTTAGGATGTCAATTATATATTATTGACTTTATTCCCATACTTGATTTTTAACATTTATAATCTTCTTTTTAAAAACTCTAAAGTCTGCCTTTACGGATAATACTTAAAAGTATGAAAAATGTCTCAATGAATTGATCGGTGCAAAGAATGAGAAACGATATACCAATGAACACTTTTGTCTATGTCTGCTGTTATATATTTCCAAACAAAAGAAACAACTAGCGGTCACGTTTTTCTCAAATGACAAGAGACCAGTGGCTTAAAAGATGACAGGATTAGGTCCAAGACCTTTCGTTTTAATTTCCATATACTAATATAAATAATAGACATTCTTGTGCAAAATCAAAATATGTATGTATATTAATCTATCCGTAACCGGTTGAGATACATTTGTAGCATTATACTCCCTGATAAAAAAATGTTTTTGACATGAATGACAAGAAGCTACGTTCGACTAGAGATAGTTTAGTTAAGATTAGATTTTTAGCAAAGATATAAATTTCTTATTACATTTCTCTGAAACTATAACAGATGTTGGAGAAGGAGATTTATAAAGACTATACTATATACATATTTTTTTTAATTAAACATAAATGGATTATTAGCGAAATTTTTAAAAACCAACCTAATCGAGGTAACATTCCTTGGTTGGTCACCATCTCTTAAGATAAACTCCACAGTAGTTTGTCTCTAAACGTCTGAAATTTATACTTATATTATTATAGTTTAATTATTAAAAAAAATCGATTTGGACGGACTGTTAATCGTCATTTAAGAATTTTTTTGAATGACATTTTTGAGGGCCTCCTTAATTATTTTTTGGATATATAAAATAATAGTCAATATTGATCATCTGATAAATGTTGTAGCACTTCTCAATAGATAAAATACTTATGACAGTAGTTATATGTAATACTTTTTACAGTTTGCAAGAAAAATATTGATACAACAAAGTACAAATCATATTCACATTCAATAATGACAATTCAACTGTTATTTATTTTATTGACATACTGTTTTTTTGCTATAATATTGTTTCCGGTTTGACTATTTACTTTAAGTAGCCACCAACACCAGCATGCAAGTAATGTCAAATGCAAACATAGATTTAAATAACACATACACACAAACGAATAGTTTTAAAACAGATATGACAAATATATGTGTATATATAAAGAATGGAATCAGCATAACATTGATGTGGTCAATATGGCTGCCAATATGTCAACCGAATAAAACCATATTCGTGCATGAAATTGTTTATAAAATATATTTTTTATTTAATTTCATTTTTATTTTATTTCATTTGATTTTATATATATTTTCAATTTGAATTCATGTTTAAAAATGTCACAAACATTTTTTATAATAAATCAATATTTGCCAGGTGCGCTTTGCGGCGCAAAAATTTTCCTCAGTGTCAGCTTTCGAAAGAAATTTCACAAATCATGTTATATCATGAAGGTATTTAAAAAAAATTTCCTGTGGCAGGGTATTTTTGAAATTCCCAGACTCTGTCCTAAAATTTTCAAAAAATCGATTCATAGAATAATGCAAAATTTGGAAAATCTACATAAGAAAAAACCTTTATGCGAACTCAACGTTGAACGTAATTGATTTGATAATGATTTGATATTTTTTTCGTTTAGTGTAAATAAAATAGTTTTATGTTTGTGGTGAAAGAATATTGTACATATTAGAGTTTTTCGAAATTATTATATAAAATTATACGATAAATTTTTGAATTTACTTCGAAATAGTAAATTTTCAAAAATATTCTCAAGAAGCTCTATTTAATGTGAAACAATGTTAAATTAACATTTTTTATCTATTAAGCAAATCATAAGTGAAAAAAGTTTAATTATTTCCATTCATTGATTTTTTTCTGTGTAAATGAAATAGTTCTTTACATATTTGATAATCAATATTTCTTATGTGTGGAGGGAATCCTTCACCCTAGTTCTATATGTCCTTCATTTTGCATCCAAAAATAAATTCTTTAGGAAATAATTGGCACCAAATTTGAAATGTGTCGATGTTATAGTTATAGTTAGATATTCGGTTTTCAATATTTTTTTATAGGGGGGGTCGATTACAACAGCCACCAGGCCTATCTGTCCTACATTTTGTCCAGTAAAACAGATTCTTTAGAAAGTGATTGGCATCAAGTTTGAAATTTCTCGCTGTTGTAGTTCTTTAGATTATCGATAATCAATATTTGTTTTGTATTGAGGGAATCCTTCGCTCTGGTCTTATCGGAATTTTTATAGCCTATTTTGCTTTGGAAACATAAATTTCAGTAAAATTGGTCCAGTAGTTTAGCTATTTATAAGTCCCAATCAAACAGACAAACAAACACAGATTTATGTTTTTATATATATAGATACAAACATACATGTATATAAACATGTGTATATGTAAATGATAAAAGCGTCAGTTGTTTAATATATAAATTTTATATTCAAACTTTTATTGAAATAACAAAATTTGATTTGTGCAATAAAATTTCAGAAATAAAATTTTAAGGAATTTTTAAAAATTATATAAAATAATAAAATAAAAAATTATTTTTTTAACTTCGTTTTATTTAATTTTAATTTTTAATAATAAATATATTTACTCTTTCTTTCTCCTTTTCTCACAGTAACACCAAATTGAGTGCTTCTACAATTTCTTCTGCTCTGAATGCTCATGGCTACAATAATGGTGTAGCCAATGGCAGTTCCGGCACCCCAGCATCGGTAAGTTAATCTACTATAAAAAAATTTTAATCATTTTTTTCTATAAAAATAAATGTTGTAAATGTTTTATGTTGTAAAGAGAAAAAGAAAGGAATAGAGAGAATGAAAGAAGAAAACATAAACAAAGCAACAGTATAAAAAGTCCTACTAACATAAACTCTGCAAATTCATATTATTACTCATCTTAAAAAATCAGCAATAAAAATATATATATTTAAAAACAAAATACACACACATACAAACTCGTACATCAAAACCAATACCATTACAAATACAAACAAAATAAAAGAAGTATCAAAAAAACATATTTTGAAAAATGTAAATAAAAAAGTTTGTAATATTTAGGAGAAGGAAAAGGAGTACAATGGAAAGTTTTGAAATAATTAATTGAGGTTAGGGAGAATTGAGAAAAGCCCTACAACTATTTAACCAAGAAATGCTTAAGGAAGCAAACACCAAGTTAAGTTATTTTGAGGGTAATTATAACGTATAGTGTGAAAAAGAGTTAAATGCAAAAATATTAAAAAAGGACTGAAAAATCTAATTTTGGCAATCTGAATAATCGATTTCAGTATCTGGACTAATAGCAGGCAAAATTATTTAAAACTTAAAAAAAAGTTTTTAAGAATATTACTCTTTGATTTTTTGTATATTTCCGTTGTTCCTTCAAAGATCAAAGGGCCTCAACAAAGCTAGCTTTGCTTTTTTCCAGTTTATTTAATACTTTTTTGAAATATTGGTCTGCTATATTTAAGTTTTAGGATGATACTGTTGCCTTCAACAACAAGTGGTAGGGAACTTTGGTAACTTTTATTCCTTCTAAGCTCAGGAGGGTGATGTCTCTAACTGATCTTTGTTGATGTTATTCGTATAGTTTCATGAAAATTTTTTAAATTCAATTGAGTTCACGAATTTCGGTTAGAATCACAGAATTAAAGTCCTAAACAAGTCATTTCATCACACGTTGTTCAGATATTCAAGTTTTGTAGATGTTTATCATTTTCCTAAGGACAGTTAAGTCCACAAACTTTCTCATGAGAGGATTACCAGGTTGATTCGTATATTCTTGATCCTAAAGGTGCTCTTGTACCAACCAAAATCGTGAAAAAGAATATTAAAGTTAGATTACAAATGAGGATAGATCAGACCTCTTCAGACTTAAAGTTAAGATTTTCGAAATTAAGTTTTTTCAATAAACCTCCATAGATGCCACGGATTAGAGTATAATATAAAACTTCCGAAAACTGGATAAATCAGATTTAAAGCAAAAGAGGTAAACAGCCCTTTTTTCATTTTCGTTTGATTGCTCTGATAAACGATATGCCCATTCTTGTTCTTTGTAATCAAAAAATCCTATATCAAGATACGGCTGCAACATTGTTTCTGAAATGGCAAGAAAGCATGACCTCTCCTAATATATTTTCGGGTAAATCATTTTATCCTGTCTAAATTATTGAATAAAGCGCAAATGCCTCGTTATAAGGAAGCGTTGCTTTCAATTTATGAATATTAGAACTTCAGGTTATTTAAGACCAATGAAAAAGTCCTTTGTCTGGTAAATAGAATTATGTTTAGTTTGTTTTTATATAAAACAAAACCTAAAGTTTTAAGTAAATTTATCGAGAACAGTGTTCTTCAAAATATTTCCCTACAAAAATGTTGCCAACACTTTAACAAACTAAATATCAGCAACAAATACCAAGTAGAGCTTTAAAACAAACAAGAACAACAAAAACACTTATATGGTCACTGAAAAAAAAACAAACACTTGAAGCTTTTTTTTTGTATTTTTATTTTTAACTGCGTAAGCAAATGTGTAGCAACATTTGTTTGATTTTTAAAGCAGCAATGAAAAAAAGAAACAGTGCATGATTATATAAACTTATGTGTGTTTAAATGTTTTTCTATGTAAATATATATATAAAGCTTCTAGAGAATGTTGCTAAATCAGCAAAATAAGTTGCGTTTTTATTGAAACAATGTTACATATGGCTACCAAAGTAACTAAAGTCCAACAAAAATAAAAAAAAACAAATAAATTTTAATACAACTTGCAAAAAATATAAAACAAAGAATATTTATTGTAAAATTGCACAATACAATCAAAGAAACATATACATATCTAGAGAAATACAAATAAAGGGAAACCCAATAAACATTTGTTTTGAAACAAAAATGTTGAGATACATTTTGTAAGTAACATATAATATTAAAAGAAGATTGAAGGAGTGAGGACGAAAAACTCTTAACATAAATATATGTTAATAGAAACGAATAAAATTTACAAAAAATAAAGTTTTAATCACTAGTGATGAAATTTTGTACCTTTTTCGGAAATCCATCCATTTACATTTTTGTAATGCTTGTTGTCACTTTGCTCAAACCACACCACACTTTTAGACACGTTTCATAGCTCTTCATTGCGTTTATAACAAGAGGCCAAACTGATCTTATATCCGGGTAGTTTGGCCCTTGGTACGATTACCACATTATTGTTCTTGTACCATTCAAGGGCCTTTTTACCATAGCAACAGAATCCAAATCAGGACACATCATGAAGTCTTATGAATGGAAGCATACATTGATGTTAAATTAGATATTTATAGAATTCATTACAACAAATGATTGGCTTCTTTTGTCGCAGCTGCATATTGTTTGATACACTAGGAACTTTTTGGAAACTATTGACTGCTTCTTTTAATCATTCCCCATTTTTTTAGATAATTCCATGTTCTGAGCGTTGCTGTCAGGGACTTTTTGAACGTTGTACTGCATTAGCCTTAACTTCTCGTGCCAAATAGTCCGAACACTGAGCAAAATTTGATGATTTTCTTCTTAATGTGTTGCAAGCTCTTTTGAAAATGCATTATCCTTCTGTCTGAACCAAGTTTTCTGTCGGTACTATTTATTAACATTGGAAACAGTTTGAAGGTAGACATTTGAATGCTTGCTCAATTTTTTATAGGACCAAATTAGGTTTTTGTTGAAAATATTTAATGATCCTAGTACGAACCCTTTTCTGGTCACCCATTTTAAAAGGATTAAAAATTTATTCATTTGTTTAACAATAAACATAACAACAGACATGTTTTACAAATCATCAAAATTGTATGAAAAACGTATGTTAAGAATTTTTCGATCTCCCTTCTAGGTTAGAGATTTTCTGTAAAGATTTCGAGAGGGTAATTTTTTTACTTACAAAAGTTTGCTGGGTTAAGAACTTCAAAAAATAAATAACAGAGTAACAAATAAACCAAAATATAAAATAAACTCTTCTCTTTTCAATCATTCTCAATCTGACAACACAAATGCAGAAAGAACATTTTTTCAGCAATAAAAAATGCGAAAATATGTTTCTAAAGGCTGCATTGTTGGCTCTTTTTTTGGCGCAAATAATGCAAAAATGTGTTTGCGTTGGCAACATTTTTATTTAATTTTTCTTTATTTCGTTTTTTCACTTGATTTTTTATTTTAATTTCATATCTTGTTTTTTTTAATTTTTTTTTTTTTTTTTTTTTTTGCAAAAATTAAAAAAAAGAAATGAGTTTTAAAAATGAAAACAAAAATGTTGTATATAGAAGTGTTTGTATGTGTGTTTTTGTTGATATAAGATGTTGTTGACTTTGATGAGTAAGAAATATAAATTTGTATAATAAATTAACTTCAGTGTTTTAAACATGAGTTTTGCATTTTTAATGGTTTCTTTAGCTTTTTTATTGTATTTTTTTTTTGTTGCTAAAGTAAATTTGTTTTTTGTATGTGTGTTTTAAATGTTTATTTTAATTTTTTACAATATATTTGTTGAGGTTGAAAATATGTGTTCTGATTGATATTTGATATAAAATTATATTTTTTAAACATAAATTTTTGATATACTAAATGATCCCCTATACAACTATAAAATTTTGTTCTGCAACATGTTGAAAACATTTTGTAAATATTACATTTTCTCTTCGACGATCATTAGATTTAATATTAATTAGAGATTTTAATATACATCCTATTGACTTGAAGTTATAGCTCTGCAACATGTTGCCAATAAAAGTGATAAATGTTGTAAAAATTTAGTAATATCCAATCCAATTCAATAATTTCTTTTCCAATAGCTACAAATTTTATTTTATTTATTTTTAATTTTATGTCCGATTTAATTCTGCAACATTTCCAAAATTCTCCACTTTGTAGTTAAGCAACATTTTGCCATTATTTATAGTATAACAATAACTTATTAAGTTCGGTTACATGTTTATGGTTTAAATTTTTTGCTAAAATTTAAAAGGGAATATTATGATAAATTCATATATATATAAATTTTGAATTAAGAAACATGTTGCAAATCCCCTTTTTCTTTAAAATCACTTCATAATAATTTTAAAATTGGATATGCAAAAAATACAAAATATATATAAATATGAAAAAAATTAAGTTCTGCAACATGCTGCAAATAATAATAATTAAGATACAATAAAATTGATTAATATGTTAACTTTTAAAGCTAACCAAAGATTGTTAAAACAATTTCTATTAACTATTTATATTAAATATACTTTTTATAACTCGAGGAAATTGTTTGCAATATTATTTTCTTAATTAATTTCAACATACATTCCTTATAGTACTTAGTTCAGTAACATGTTGCATAATAAAGCTATAAATATTTTAGTATAAAATGACTTTAAATAATAAGTTGCAAAGTAAAACAACATTATTTGAGTTGATTTTGGTATGGGATACAATAATTAAAAATATTTTTTTCCAGTGACTGCAACATGTTGCGTAAACTATTTTTATTACATAATTTTATTAAGAGTAATTCAACGTTTTACTAAAAAATTAAACATATTGCGTTTAAGTCTCAAATTAAAAAAAAAATAAATTAATTTCAAAGCAACATGTCTATAAAAATGTTCATAATTTTCTCACATTAAAGTTAATAGCAAAATGTTTCTTCCAGTTTTTAAATAATTTCAAAAGAAAAATGTTTTTCCTAGATAAAGCAACGTGCGATGCAACATGTTGCTAAGGTGTTTGTTATATATATTTACGTTATTTCTTATATTTTAAAGCAAATTATGACATATGCTGCATTTATTTTTATAACTTCTATATTTTAAAGCAGATTAAAATTCAATCCGTGTCAACTTTTTTATTTAAAATTTTTTAATGCCTTTTGCAACATATCATTAATAATGGTTTTTTGCTTTTTTCACAAAAACCCTAAAAAACTGTCAATTATAATAGAAAATAGGAAATTATTAAATCATCAATTTTTTGCAACATGTTGCTAGCAACACTATTACTTTCATTACCTTAATATGAATCATTTTATCTATATCTATAACAACTTCGCATTTTATATATTTATTTTTTTTTTCATATCAAACAACAACAAGTGTTTTCAGTAAATTGCGTAGTTCGATTTATTTTTAATATTGATTTGGTCAATGTTTTCATTACTTTATAGATAAGTTGCACTGATAACAATTCTCCCAAAACAATGAAAACAAATGTAATATTATGACAACAACAAAAAAATAACAAAGAATATTTTTGTAATGATATTTAACTTTAAGTAAATAACTTCCTCGTATAGATTTTTTTCTAATTTTTATAATTGAGTAATAAAAATAGAAAATAAAAACTTTTTCCTGTTTTTGTTTCTTTTTCTCACCTTTTAATTATTTTGTTAAATATTTTTTGATAAAATACATTGTATGTATATAAATATATTTACCAGTAAAATAAGAAAATAATTAACAGCATCTATATAATTTAATGATTTATTTACATATATTTTTTTCAATTTCCTGGCACATTTCTTCTGAATTCTTATTTTTGTAGCACTTAAAATTTCGTTATTTTGCCAAAAATTGTAGGTGTGATTTGTTCGATCAAAATCAATTTAAAAAAATAATTATAAATAACCTTGTTATTATTTTAGCACTACTTTGGGTAATGGATGATAAATTTATTAAATGACATCGAAATTTATTATTTTAGTCATTTAAGCAACATGTTGCAAAAGAAAAGAATTTAATATTCGTGTTTAAAAATTAAAAGGAAGTAAGAATATTAAAATTTCAATATTTTTTATAATAAAATGTAATAAAGAAAAATGTATATGTTGCCGGATGAATCGATACACAAGCTGCTTAGCAACATTATTGCAAAAAAAATCCCATTCCATCCACCTACGGTGGTGTAGGTTATAAAAACGTATTATATTATCAGAAGAATGTTTTTATTTAGTATTATATAACCAGCAACATTTTATCTTTTTCAAAAAGTGTTTTATTAAAGAGGCATAAAAGTGGAAATGTTAAAATACTTAAGTTTAAAAAATAAATATTTAAAATCTAGTTAATTTCAGAAATGTGACTTAAAAAAATAATAATTAAAAAATGTTGCTGAAAAAACTTATTTTTTTAATTAAACTTTATACAGATAAATGTTTTACAATTTTTGATTGAAAAAATTGTATATTGAAAAATTATTTTAATTCAGACATTTAACTTTAAAACAGAAAAAATTCATAGAACAAGTTGCTGAAACAATTTTCAGATTAAGACTTTAAAATGATTATAAATATTATAATTTTAAACAGGAATTTTTTGAATTAATGTTTCAAATGTAAATTATGACTAAAAGACTTTAAATATAAAAAATTTCGTAATACTTTCAATAAATGATTAACTTGTAATTTAAAAAGTATCTAAATTAAGTTTAGCAACAATTTTAAATTATTTAAATAAAGAAAAAGATTAATTTTAAATATTTATTTGAATAAAACTCCAGCAAAATTTATAAAAGTTTACTTATTTCTTGTTAAATATGTATTTAAAAACATTTTGAAAATATGTTGCTAAACATTTGAAAACATTATTAACAACAATGTTGCCGTAATTAAATGATGTTGTCATAAATTATAATTAAATATTAAATGTAATTCAAATATTTTAATGTTTATCTATAATCAATGATCTAGATTTTAAATATTTTAGAAACTTTTACCAAATAAGGAGTAAGAGAGAAAAAATCTTAACGTACATTAATATAAAACAAAGCAAATATACTAAATTTTAAAGTTTTATTTTTTATAATTAATTGGAATTATTATAATTTTTACAATTCGAATCACTAGTGATGAAATTCTGAACCTTTTTTTCGGATATCCTTCCATTAACGTTTTATAGTACTCTATGTCAATGTGCTCGCACAGTTGTTAAATGTTCTATAATTCTTTTTCAGCAAGCGCCTAATATTATTTCATTGGTCTTAGGACTGCGGAGTTTGAAGGATTTGTCTTCCTTGGTACAAATACCACATTATTGTTTTATTATCAATTCTTTAACATAATGACAGGATACCAAGTCAGGCTAAAATAAGTGGAAACGTTATGAAGTCCATATATATAAATTTCGGTATTTAAGAATCCGTTGTAACAAATGATTAGCTTCATATGCGGCAACTGCATATTGCCATACCAAGAACGTTTTGGAAAATTTCAACTGCTTTTGAGTTCTACAATTTTGTTCAACATTCCCAAAGTTACGAAAAATCTGTCACAACATACGTTTCGTCATCCATTATGGCACAAGAATATTTTTTTTTAAATTTGACATTAATTCCCGTGCTCTCTTTCTCTAAATCCGTTTTTTCTACCTGAAGCAGGTTTTCTATCCACGAACAAGTTCTACTTGTACTGTTCATTAATATTTGAAACAGTTTGATGGCAGACCTTTAAATGCTTAGCAAACTTTTTTCTTTATTAACTATAATCTTTCAACATTTACAAAATTTGTTGCTAAACATTTTGTAGGCATCATTAAAACTTCTAGCAGCAAAGTTGCTGAAATTTAAAGAAAATTTATGCATTTCATGAGTATTATTTTGTTTAATCATCTCAGCAACATTTTGAATTATTCAATTGGTTGTAATTATGACTAAATTATAGAAAATGTCTTAATGTGTAACTGTACCGCTTCATTGATTCTTATTTATCTGTTTTCTCCCAAAATATTTTACAAATGTCTTTTTTAATTACTTTTTTCTGTCGTTTTATTTGGTGTAATTTTATTTATTTTTTTATTTTCATTTTACTTTTACTCATTCACAAAGTATGCAAATTCTAAATTTATCCCAAAAATATATAAACCGATTTTTTATCAATCGTTTTTTTATATTCTTGTGCTACCGAAAATAAAATAAAAAATAATTTGAAAAAAAAATCAAATAAATTAAAACTTAAGGTGTGTATATTTACAAAAACAACCCATGAGACATGGCATGCAATTTTTGTCTGAATTTATTTTAATTTTTTAGAAAAAAATATTTTCTTATTACTGCAAATGTGTTTCATACTTATGACCAGCTGTTTAGCAGATAAGTTGTTAGTAAAACTCTTAAAAATGCCCTACCACGAAATTATTCAAATTTAAGATTCCAAGAACCTTTCAGTGAGTCATTGATAATATTTTTTTTTTTGGTTTGAGTCGAAAACATGTTCGTTTGTATGCCTCATAAACAAAACTAAATGATATCAGACATGTAACAAAGTCCATTAGTCGTCAATATAAAGGTTTGAATACAATTTTCAATAAATTGATAATCATAGGGTTACTCATTGATCTAACTGAATCGATCATTTCATTTCTCATTTATTCACTTTAATATTACTTATCTTTACATTAGTATGTGTGTGTATATGTGAATGAGAGTTTTTTTTTCATACAACGTTGATTACTCGTCACACAACATGTCTGAGTGCTTGAGTTGAGGGAATTTTTCTTTTTTCAGATTATGTCGAACTTAATGTTGCCACTCGATTATTTCGTTAATTTAGTTTGATTTCTTAGTTTCTTTATAGTCAACGTTCATACGCGTTTCGTTTAGTGTTCGTTAAGACAAAGAACGGTTTTAAAAATAATTATTTTTAATTTTTTATTTATAATTTTTTCCTCTTATTTTAAACGAATTTATTTAAAAAACTCGAATATTTTTTCCAAAGAAATATATATATAAAAAACTGTGGTGTTGTAAAAAAATCCCTTTAAAAGTTTAACCCATTTAAAAAAAAGTATTAAAAATTTTATTTAATTTTACCCATTACATAATAATTTATTTAAAAACAAAATAATTTTGTAACCATAAAATTACCAGTTTAGAGGATTTTTTAAAACTTGTTGTAAAACTCTTAAGTTTATGTGTTATAAATATATGAAAATGTTTCTTCATAAATAACATCTTGTTGCATAAAAACAAAAATTTAATAAAATTATTTAATATGACCTTGACCTATTACTACCAAAAATTTAAATAAAATACAGAAGAATTAACAGAAGAATTAACAGAAGACGGGGAAAACACCTGAAAATATATAAAAATATAAATTGAGGTTAAGTGTAATTTTAGTGTAGTGAAAAGGCAACATGTTGCTATCAAATATCAAGAAGAAAAAATTTATAAAAAAAACAAATCTAAAAATAGTTGATTAAAAAAATACTTCTTAAATTAATTTAAAAAACAGCAACACTAAAATGTAGGGAAATTCATCAACTTTTTTTAAGCAACATGTTGCTATCAAATAACGAAAACAATTTAATTTAAAAATAGTTAACACAATATTTATTTTGTGCTTTAATTTTGCATATGCAATAAAATCCTTTAATGTTTTAGGCAACATGTTGCTATTAAATAAAAAAAAACAAAAGATTATGATTTTTTTTAAATAATTAAAAAAATAATAAAATAATAAATATAATTTCTTAAAGATTTAATAAAAAAAAAAAAAAAAAAAAAACAAAATAAAAAACAAAATTTAAGAATTTGAATTTATAGTATAAAAAAATATTTAGCAATATGTTGCATTACTAAATATTAAAGGAACAATTTCTACTTTCATCCTGAATTTTGAAACAATATTTGAATATTTTTTTAAATAAAATCTAATGACTTTTTTAAAATTTTGTTAAAATTTGTTTAAACAAAATTTTCTGTAATAGAGTTCAGCAATATATTCATAAGTACTGAATTTTTTCATTAAAAGAAAACAATGGCAAAATGTTGCTAAAAATTATAAATTATATCAAGCAACGAGTTGCATTACGAAGTTATAATTGAACAATCACAACAAAAGTTTTCAGAATTTAAAAACAACATTTGTATACTTTTTATTAATATCTAATAAAGTTTTTAGTTTTATTATATATTTTTTTTAATAAAGGAAGTTACTTTAATGGAACACAGCAACATGTTCCTAAGCACTGAATTTTTTCTTTAAAAGAAAGCAAGATAAATTGTTACTAAAATTTAAAAAAAAAACAAAAATAATATATAAATAAAAAATTTCATTTTATTTTAAATGTTATCAAAATTAAATTATTAAGCAACATGTTGCTCAGAGATTATATATTTTATTTAAATAAATTTCAAAAAAGGAGAAACTTTCAAGAAAAGGAACAGATATATATTTTCAAATTTTATGAAAAAAATTTTTAACTGCTTTATTTTTGCTAAAAATTTTTTTTCTTATAATTAAGTAAAAATAATTTTTTAATTAACATCTTTTGCTACTTATAAAAAATTTCAAATTGATTAAAGATTTAAATATTTCCAAAACATAAATAAAAATACAGTTTTTTTTAAAAGTTCACATATTTTTATAAAATCCTCTGTTCTGAAATTGAACATTATGATTTTGAATTTATATATAGTAAATCAGATGTTCGTGGTATAGAAAGGGAATTTCCTGAACTGCAACATGTTTGCCAATTGTTTAAGGATATTAAAATTCAACATTTAATTGTTTTATGGTTTAAGAAATCTTATCGAGATTTGAATTCTTCAGGCTAGATAACAGAAATTGTATGATATAAAGTTCGGATTTGATTTCGAGATTTGCCGTATCAAAGCAGAACATGGGCTATATAGCTATATGCGAAGTAGTAATACTTGACTATAAATAAAGCTACCAAAAAGGTAGGTAAACGACTGAAAAATTAGACATACAAACTGGACTGTAATACCTTACTGTAGACTAGATTTAAATAGTGGACTGTAATTTGGGACCTTGAACATTATGTATGTAGTTCACTTAATTGTTCGACATCATTATTAATGTCTATAGGAAGAATTATAGACAACAATATAAATGGTAATATAGTCTATTATTTATACAAATATAACAAGATATAGTGGACTATAATAGGACATCAAGGATAAAACAAAACTACATACTAGTATAAAGACTAGATTATGGCACCAATTTTCAAACATATTTAACTATAGTTTATATTGTAGATTAGACTAGATAGAGTGTTTAATATATAAATTTAAATAAGACTACAGACTGAACTATAGACTTAATTGAAGACAATAGATTAAACAGTAGACTATACTATAAGCTGGTTTATAAACTAGACTATAGGCAACAATATAGACTATGCTATATTGTAGAATATAAATAATACAACTTGTTCCTTCATATTTATAGTTAACATATTTGTAAACAACATGTTAGCTAGTTACCGTAAATTACAATTTTTCATGACTGCCATTAGTGAAATAAAAATACCGTTAATTAAATGCAAATAATTTCCACATCAAAGTACTAAGAGTGACGGTTTTCATTAAACGAACAATTGCAAAATTAAATTTTAATATTCCCGGGAATTTTCCACAAACTATTTAAAATTCAAAACATAAAATTTTTTAATCACTCAAACAGAGTGGCGTCTATTTTGATAGAAGTGAAGGTTAATTTATAACAAAGCGCCGAAAGGAAGTCGTATCTAGTTGAGAAAAAAAAAATACTTAAAAAAATCATAAATCAATTAAGATAAATTTAAAAAAATGCTATGACTTTCAAGTAGACATTAAGTATAGTTAAGAATCAAAAAATGATCTGTTAATTGACATGATACATGTTGCTAGAGAACCACTAAAATGATTAGAAACATTTCCATATGATTTTTATAACATTTAAAGAACAAGAGTGAAATCTAGAAAATAAAATAATTTTAAATATTTCCAACATTTACCAAATTACTCAGAACACACATTTTGAACTCATTTTTATTATTTTAAATATTTTTTTCATTTTTTACTAAATTTTGTGTTTTTTTTAATTTTTAATATGTTAAAATGCTAACGCTAATATTATGCTTGCCCGGCACTGCTAACTGATTAACCGCCACTGCTAAACAAATAAAACCAAACAAAAAAAACACCAAAACAAAAACAAATTTAAAAAAAATAAAGCAAGAGGAAAATATGAATGATTTACCTTTGCCACCACCACCATCACCCACACAACTACAACAATATGAAATATACAATAACATTAATGACAGTCAGCATACACGTACATTAAGTAGCCTGTCATCAATGTCAACTGGATCAAATACCACACATTCTTCTTCACAATCCTTGTCACCAACTCCCTATAATTATCATCACAACAATAATACAATAGTGCAACAACAGCAGCAGCAGCAGCAACAACAACAAATGACCCATTTCCAACCCCAAAATGAAACAACATATTCTAGTCTAGTTTCATTGGATCAATATGGTTCCAATTCACCCTTACATTCCCGACAGGCTTCATCATCATCATCTTCGCTAAATTATAACTGTAATAGTGATAATTATGGCACATTAACAGCATCAGCAACAACAACAATACCTCCTCCACCACCACCTCCTTTGCCAGAGGATAATAATGAGGAATTGTATATAAATACAATGAAACAACAACATAATACAAACAATAGAAAATTGTTGATGACAAAACAAAATGAGAACGATATGAATACATATAATAAAACAAATGTGACTTCAGCTGCTATGGGAGGTGGAGGAGGAGTAGGTAATAATACAGTAACCTCTGCGACCACAGCAACAACAATAACACCTATTGTGCCCACAACACAAAAAGTGTATAATAAGTTTTTAAAAGAATATTCCAATAAGTTGTTGACACAGGGTAACAATAACAACAACAATAACACAAATTCCATTACAAACACTTTAAAACATTCCGATAATGTTAGCAACAATAAGACCAACAGCAACAACAACATAAATTCATTTATAAATAATGGCACACCCAAACCTTTCATTGCTTCCTCCAGTAACAGTCCCAAACAAACACAACAACAACATAATCATTATCTCCAACAGCAGCAACAACTACAACAACAAACTAACAATTGCAATAATAATAATAACAACAGCAACATTATTAATAATAGTTTACCCAGTGTTGCTGCTATCACAGCAACACTAAATAATCAATTGAAATTTGATTCATGTCAGGTTGCACCACCACCAACTCCTCTATCAACTCTACCAACATCTACAGCAACAACAACAATTAAAACACCTTCTAGTAGCAATTTATCAATTGTAGATAAGAGTCCTTTTAATATTAATAATAGTAGCAACAACAATCAAATAATCAACGACCTTAGCAACAACAACAACACCACAACCACAACTAACGAAATGTCTACGACCATGGCCACGGGGCCAAGTGGTGATAAACCCTTTGAATATGTTACATTAACCGGTAATGTTATACGTAGTGTTGTACCACCCGGCAAGGGTAATGTTAATTACAAGGTAAGTTTAACTCTGTGTAGCCAAGCAAACGTCCCACCCACCAACAACACTTAAGCCCCTTGAAACGTCCCCCAAAATATCAACAACAGCAACAACTTTGGAGAGCATTTCAAACTTTTCAAATTAAATTGTTTTCAATTTTATATTAAAACCAGATTAATGCATGTGATTCTAAATGCTATAGCATGTTGAAAGCTATTTATTGTATTATTTTACTTTGTTGTTCCGCTAATATGTTGCTAAACATTTTGATATTGTTTAGAAACATAAATAAATGTAGTGGTTTAGTAGAAATAAGCTTAAGTTAATTATTTTTATTTATAATTTATTTAAAAGAAATATGAGTGGTTATTCGAAAAGAGAATTGGAAAATGGAGAAAATTTTTTGAATTTCAGCAACGTGTTGAGCATCATTTTATAATGTGTCTGGGCTAGATTTTTGCATTAAACAATCTTTATAAACAAATTGAATTTACATCTTATATACAAACTACATTTTCGTTGTTATCATATCGGTTCAGATTTTTTTTAAAATCGCTTATCAAAGGATATGCGATTTAAAAAATACATATATATTATATATATAATCTTAATAAAGTTTCAAAATAAAAATACACTTCCGGGATACCAACAGCAAAATGGTCCTTTTTCGATATTTATGTAAATTTCCAGAGAAACTTAATTAGGTTTTCATAAGTGAGTTTTACAAGATAAATTTATACTCAAAACAAATTAAAATTTTTTTAAGGATTTTTAGTAAAATTTTCAAGGACTTTTTTATTATCCTGAATGATTAAAAAAAGTAAACCAATATTTTTAGTTTTTTTTGATTATTTTATATCCATATTGTAATCATTAATATGTTCCAAAATTTCATTTCCTTTAAGATCCTTTTTAATTAATTCGAAAATTTTCATAATTTAAATTTTCATAATTTAACATTAAATATTATCTCCTTATACATGAAAAGACTTCCGAGATCTTGGACATTATCCTAGTAGAAAACTTAAAGTATTATAGTAGTTCTGCTTGTTATAGGAATGTCTGTCCATCTGTCCATCTGTCCATCTGTCCATCTGCCCATCTTTAATAGATGAAAACTTCTGTTAAAAACCTTAATAATTCAGACAGAATGATTTTTGTTTCCTAAATTTAATTTTCTGTAAAAGAAATTATTACTTCTGAGCTCGGGAAAAAGTTCGCAGGTTTTGTATGGTTGTCAGTCCTTCCGTCCATATATACAAACAAATATATTACATGGATATGGAAACAGATATAATTTGTTACTCATGTCCATAAGTTATTACAAATAAATAATTCCTTTATTACAGCAAATTTCAGAAATTCCGCATACTATTCAAATATAATAATTGAGACACTGCGTTAATCAAAATAGTAATACAAATATCTGTCCATTCGTCCTTCCGTTTGCATTTTTTATTATTTAAAAAAAAAATTCCATTCTTTTTTCATTCAGATGTATAAAGCATTAAGTATTGTTCTACAATTTCCACCGAAAACTGCTCATATTTCCTGTTCCCAGAAATTGCAATGAGAATTATTCTAATCTCCTACATTACTCTTATTCTAGGTTAACCAAGGTGGCTATGCTCGTCCTTATGGTGCTGCTCCACCAGCTGCTGCTCCCAAGTCACCTGTTTCTTATCCACCACAACAACAACAACAATGGAATCAACCACCACCAACTCAACCCAAACCATCTGGTGTTAACGCTTATGCCACTTTGCCACGCAACAATGTTGGTCAACAAGGTAAGATTAATGAACTGCTTAACAAAGATGTTATAGATTATTTACATAATCAAGGCGATTGGGTTTAGAGGCTCAAATCGATTTTTTAATAAAAAAGCAAAAAATATATCTTTTTGAAATACCTCAATATTAAATGTGACTATATATTGATGTGATATAACGAACATATATATTTAAATATTTTTTGTTAATAATATTTATCAAAAAACAAATCGAATATTCTATAATAAAATAAAAAATAAATTAACCCAAAATTTTCAATGCTTCAATTCTAAATTTAAATTATTGTTAATCCCTTCAATTAAACAAAAATACTCTGCAAAAAACACAAAATTTACTAACACCTTTTATACCCTCCACCACTAAGCGGTCATAAGGGTATAATAACTTTGTCATTCCGTCTCTAAAGCCTAGAGGGAATAAACTAAGACCGCAATAAGTATAAAGAGCTGTCTGTCTGTTGAAAACATTCTTACACCAAAAATAATCATTGTCTGAATGCCATGAATGAGACAACCCAAAATTCCGAAAAACGACTTTTATTTCACTTAAATTGTATCAATAGATAAATAGTTATAGATCAAAATATGAAAATTTTGATACACCCCAAAATTTTTTGTGTCATATGGCTCGCAATTCTGAAGATAATTTTCTTAAATTTGGCATATGCATTTAGTTTGACACAATAATAAACTCAAAGATATTAGATTCGGCTGAGGCATATAAGGCCCTTTCGCGGAATAAGGTTTATAGCTTAAAAACTAACTAGATATAAACCGATTCTATTGAGATTCGGCACTATGTCTTAGATGAATATGAACCAACTAATTTAAAATCATCATTATTCTTGACGAATATTGGTTCATATTTCGCAATAGCTCCTGCTGAATCTCGTTCCCGGAAAGAAACTTTAAAATTATAAGATTTTTAAAGTAAAAACAATTCTTTCGAAAGTCGAAAAGTACTCTATACGTTACAAATTTAACGAATATCGGGACATATTTGCTACAGTTTCTATTTAAGGTTCCCTCCATATTACACTGTAGTTTCTGTATAAAGGCGTTTTCCGTAATAGGTGTTAAGCTGAGGTACGAATAGAAAGCTCTTTGGCACAATATCTAAATTTTAGTGGTGAAGGATATTTAAGATTCGGCACAGTCGAATATACCATTCTTTATTGTTTGATATATAACACTTAAATTTTGAAATCACATTTGGCCCAGCTTTTAGTTTGAATTATTTTCTACCTTTTATTGAAAACGTTTATACCTGACAATAATTATATTTTTTATTTATATTTTATATAAATTTAAAATTTATATGAAATTTACAAAAAAAAATCACATTTTACACTTTTTGTAAAAAACAAAATGTAACTAAAAACCAAAAACATAAAGGTCGTAAAACCCAGTCTATGTACAACAATTATAGCAGCAATTATTCATCATCAACACAACATCATAAAAAATATCCCAGTGTTGGATCCAATAGGTATTCAACTTTGCCTTCTTCCTTGAATAAAACTTCCTACAATAATTATTACAACTATCAAGGTAAAATTACAACAACAACTCGAAAACGAAACTATTGAGCAAAGCAACAACTGAAAATGAAAGTTGTTAATTTAGTACACTGCAAGAAAAAATAACATTAGTTTTGTTATTTTCCTAAGAAAATTTAACGTTTTGCATTTAAAGGCTTTTTCACATATTTAGCTTATTATGGCTTTTGTAGTTATCGTTCATAAAAGATCATAAAAGTATGTTAAATTTGATTGAGTATAAAATTTCGGACTATTAAAATTTTTGGAAATAATTTTAAGCAACACAGATTTATTACAGAATTATAAAAATATACAAATAATGTTAATCATAAAGAATTTAATTTAATGTCATAAAAAAGTTTACTTATTTAATTTTACAAAAAAAAAAAAATGGTTTCAAATGAATTAAAATCTCGAGTAACTTGGAAACTATTTCTGTATATATCTGTATATGGAAAAAAATTTTTAGGCTTTGAGCACAGATGTGTCGAAATAAATATTGTGATCAACCAATTTATAATAAAAATATCTGTCCACTTCTAATTGCAAAAAGAAACATGTATTAACAAATAGTTTATAATTCAGTATGACTTTTATTGCCTTAAATACGATCTCTTATAAAAAATATTTTAATGAAACACCAGAGCTTTACTTTGATATAACATTCGCCATTTTATAATAATCTAAATAAGATACTGGATGTCTGTCCATCCGTCCATCTTTAATCGTTAAAAGCAAATATTCAAAAGTCTCTTGTAGTTGAGAGGATGATCTTTTTAAATTTTTCTCATTCGAGTAATTGAAAATTAAATGTTTTTTTATGGACCTAAGAAGTTGAGCATTTTCTGATCTACAACCAAAAAATATAGTGAGGGTGTCTGTCCATCCGTCCGTCTGATTTGATTTGCAAACAAGAATATTTAATAAAAATTAAATCACACATACACTTACAAACATATTAAACAGTTATATAAAAGTTTTTCTTAATTTAAACACAATAACACGTAATGAGTCATAAAATTAGTTATATTTTTAGCTATAACTTCTTTTCTACTGAACCGATTTTGATAGTAAAATTTCATTCTGATTCGTAGATTTATAATTAACAATTTTACGAAAGTTTTTCTTTTGAACTTAGAGGTTGCCTTAGGTATCGGTCTATAACTATATATATACTAATATACTAAACCGATATAGGAACTTCTCAGGAATATATCAAATTCTCAGGCCAAATGTCATTACACTATGTCGATTATTATGAATATGTACATGCCAACAAAAGACAGACATACAGAAAAAGAGACGGATAAGTAGAAAGGACATAGCTATCAACTCAGATTTAACTTCTCGTTGAAGAATGAATATGTTTTCTTAAGCAGAAAAAAGTTCAAGACCTTTAAAATTATTCTCTTTTTCATTTGCAATAAGCAATATTTTATAGCAAAGATGTCAGTCCATTCGTCCGTCCATATTTATTAATGGTACGTATGCCTTCTATATTAAATAACACTCAGAGAGTCGGCTCTCTTAATATACTCAATATAATTAAATAGCTTTCTTCACAAATATATATCAAATTGTTCCAATATTTTCATTATATATTCCAGAAATTCAAATTGAGTTTGTATTACTGCTACGTGTTCTTATCGCCATATTTTACGAACAAAAGAAATGTGATAAAACTCTCTTAGGTTTCCAATTAATTACTAAATAAATATTTTTATTTTGGGCTAAAAGGTTGAAAATTGCAGCTTTAATTCAGATACAAAAATTAAGTTTAACCCTAAAAAAATATAATACAAATGTCCTTCCGTCGGTCAACGCTAAATAAGTCTCTTTATAACATAAAATAATTTTTGTTACAAATTTTACTCAAAATTAAATTCCCTACTTAAATCTCGAATATTAATTAAATTTTCCTTTTTTTAAGGTAAATAAATGTTTTAAATTCTTAATTAAAACAAATAACTTCCTTTATCAACACTGTGCTGCTAAAAATCCTTTAATATGAGTCTTTAAAACACATCCTTTAATATTTTTTTATTAAATAAAAAGAATTATAAATTGCTTTATTTATTGTTAATATGTATATATCTATAAATATATACATACAATGTATTGATCTGTTTTATAGGCAGACATATAATTTCTTATGAAAATATTTGTATATATGAGTAAAGAATACATATTCTCACTCACACAGAACATTTAACAATCGACAACAAAATAATCAAAATATAAGAAAATACATACATAAAAATATATAGGAATATAAAAAAATAAAATATTTACCAGACAGGAAACGGAAACTGACAACAACAGTATGTTAAACACTTATGTATATATGGACATAAATAAATACGTGTATATTCGCATTTATAAATATGTGTGTAGGTAGGGATATGTACAGGGAAAAATAACATCAACAATCATTTGTATGTAATAATTTTTATTTTATTACTGTTGTTGTTCTTGTTGTATTTTTTATTATTAACATATGAAACTTTATGTTTTTCCGCAGAAAAAATCGAGCGTAGTTGAAATAAAACATTAAGGATTCATAAATTTTCCCAAAAATTTATTTATTAAGATCATATAAATTATGTTTTTATTACTGAAAATATTTTTCGAAAATTTCATTTCCTTTTCCTTTAGTTTGTAAGCCAAGTCTCTGGTTTAAACAATAATTTTTACTTACATACACTTATTATATACTTTTGTTATTTGTTATTGTTGTTTTCGTACTTTACGAATTGTTAATCATAACAAAACAAAAGTAAAAAACAAAACAAAGTTTTTTGGTAGACATGGTTTCCATACTGTATTTTTTATACCCTCTACCACCACAAGTGGTAAAGGGGATACATTAATTTTGTCATACCGTGTGTAACGTTAAGATGGAATCATCTCAGACCTCACAATGTATAAGTTTTCTTGCGTCCAATCAAAATCTGAGTCGATTTTTTCTGTCTGTTGTTGGCACGCTCAAATCCGCAAAAACTGAAAATGAAATTTTATTTGAGTATTTGTTATTGTCCTCAAAAGTTTCCCTATATCAAATTAGCAAAATCGGTTCCGTATATTAACAGATGTAGACCGATATCTGAGGCAACCTCTAAACTGAAGCGAAGAAAAAGTTGTCATAATATAAAGGCAATGAGGTACATATGATCATTCCTAAATTGGTCACAATCGGTTCAGTAGAAAAAAATTTATTGTCAAAAATATAAGACAAACCGATATATATGTTTTATGCACGTACACCGTGTATGTACGTAACATGACGTACTTACTTCACCCACACTTGTAGTAAAGGGTATTGAAAATTCGGCATAGACGAATTTAATATTCTTACTTGTTTTATTATTAAATTCTTCTTATTTGTTATATCATGCGTATGTATGATGATTGTATGTGTAAATAAAAGCGGAAATTCCTGTAAATACTTCAGTGCATATACGCACATACAAACAATATGAAATGTAAAATGATATTTATTTGTATGTAAGTAAAAGTAAAAAAAAGAAAAATATCCATAAATATTATAAAAACACAAGGAGAAGAAATATTATTGAAATTTTCCTTTTTTATCAAGATTATTTACATGTATGGATGTATTAGTAAAATTGTAGAAATGTATTGAGTTGTAATAATAAAACTTTTACAGTGGGTTAAAGAAAAAAGTGAAATTTGTAAATTATCACTATAAGACTTAAGACTTAAAACATGACTCAAGTCTTTTTATTACCAAGTGGATAATTCTTCATTTTAAATTTTGAAAATATTTTGATTTTCACTGTAAATTTCTTGTCTAGAATTGGGATGACAACTTTTAGAAAATATATGAAAATTAACCAGTAATAAATTGTTTTCCTACAAATTATCGTCATGAAAAGCTTATTGCCACTAATAATTTACATACAAAATAGAAAGATATCAATTTCTTAGCAATTTGATTGTGTTGTTATTAATACTGTTATCGGTTAACAGTAACTCTAAGAAGGAATTGCCTCAGATCCCATAATGCATATATATTCTTACATCAAATCAAAATCTGAGTTGATTAAACTTTGTCCGTCTGTCTAAAAATATTTTTCAAATGCCTCTAAGATTTCAAAACAACTAGAGATTCAGCTATTTATGTCGTGATCCTTACAAACTACTTTCTTTTTAAATTACCCAAATTACAAAACTGTAATTTGCTGTAGAACATATTGTTCAAATATTTTCATTACTCATTCTTAGATTACAATATAATTTTATATTCAAGCAACATGTTTCAATATGAACCTAAAGTTTAGTTTTCTAATTTATGTTATTTTAGAATCCTTTTTTTGATATCTTAAAGAAATCATTAAGAAATATTTTTATTTTTTGAAATTTATGTTTAGTTATATTCGATATATAAATATATTATTATCCTACAGGATGTAGTTTTAGGTCCTTTATGAAATTTATAAGATTTTACATTATAACATTTGTAGTTTCAAGGCCAGTCATATATCCTTTTTTAAAAATATATAAATTCTTAATTCTTAATATTTCTTTAGAAATGTTAATTATTATACGTAATAATATAAAAATTATTTTTTAATTCATTTTCTATTTTTTAATTTTCTTTCAATTTTTTTATGCAAAATATTCGAATTATTAAAAAATAATTTTGCCACAATACGTAGTCGGAGATCCTTTACAAATCCTATAAGTTTCAACTTTTTATCTTCACCAGTTTAAAAGCTCGCCATATATCCTTTTTTTTTATAAAATAATTTTTTATATAGTTTTTTGCTGGGTTATTACTATTCCTTATTTAAGCTAGCAATTTGTAGTCATATGGCATATATTTCCTTTTTTTTTGAAAATTGCCTTATTGTTTACAATTTTAATCAGAAAGCAAGTGACAGTCATAGCTTGAAGATGTTGTTGATTTAAATCTGCAATAAAAAGGATTTTTACTATTATGAATTCAATGATTGTAGTTTTTCAAAAGTATTTTTTTTCTTATTTTCTTATTGCTTTTTCACAATAATGTACGATGATAAAAGGAAATCCGTTTTAACAATATTTAATATTGTCCCAAAAGAATAATTTTACAATGAAATTGTTTTTAATAAAAAATAATAATAGTTTTCATTTTAAGATTGAAAACAAATAAATTTTTGTAAGGAAAAGGAATTCAATAAACTTTTATAGGATCCTTAAAAAATTGATAAGAATGATACAAATAAATTTGAAACTTTATATTGGGGCCCTGATTTCCATTGTTAACAGATATTAATAATTTGTTTTGTTCTTTTACTAACAGTTTTTTCAATTTTTAAGAATTACAAAATTCACAAAAAAAAATCCTTTAATTTTTGAAATTTTTCCTTTCCAGGTTATTATAACTATTAAATGTTATGTTATCCCTCCTTGACATAAATACAGACAATTCATTTATTGGTCCTGTGAGGACCAAAAGGATTCATATTAATTAGTAACATAATAATTGTAAACAATATGTGTTTGTTAAATTATATTTAAATATAATTTAGTTTCTTTCATTAATAAAAATGTTTTTAAAATTCAAAATTTTGGAAGTTTCAAATATTTTTTTTAAATACATTTCGTAAAACTTGTTACAGAAAGTAACCCTTTAAATACTTTCTCAAATAGTTTGTATGTTTTAAATTATATTTCTTTTAATTAATTAAAATTCTAACAAAAAATTTACACAAAACTTCTATAATTTCTATCAAAATGTACCCATTTCTCTCTTCGAGAGTGCGTGTAAGACTTTATATTTTTTGGTACTAATTTTAATTAATTTAAAATATTAATTAATTTACACATATTGTTTTTGTTGTATACTTTTTAATTGCATGTACTGTGTCCTATTTTTTTTAATTTTACTAAGTAAAAATGCTTAATTTAATTTTTGAAAAATTTTGTTAAAATATTTTGTATAAATTTGTGGACCATATTAAATAAATTAATTCACTACAACTTGTCAAACGATGTCCTCTATAAATTCTTAAAATTTCAGCTTTATAGCTTTAATAGTTTAATAGCTAATCATATATCCTTTTTTGGTACTTTTTTATTTCTTTGAAAAATATATTCATAAAAATTTTTATCTGTTTCAAACCTTAAAAAAATATCAAATTCTTTTTCTTTCCAAATTTTCAAAAAAAATCAAGCAAAAAAGTTGTGGCTTAATTTAAACTATAAATTGAGCGAGTTTGTTATTTCTAACTTTTTTCAGTTCAAAAAATGGTCATAATTCCCTTTTTAATTTTAATTTAAAAAAATAAATATATTTTTAATATTTTTAGTTTTATATATTTTTTAATTTTGATTTATTTTTCAAGAACTGGACAAAAAAATCGAACAACAAAAATTTTTAAGACCTTCATACAGATTCCAAGTTTTATATTATTTACTTAAATGGTTAAAAAGCTGCACTTATATCCTTCGTTTCACTTATTAGAAAAATGAGTTTCAAAGTGTTATATTTTAATATAAAGTGATTTTAATATATGTTTTAATTTGATATCACTTCCTCTGGATTTTACTCAAATACTTTGAAAAAAGTTCCAAAAAATTATTACTCTATTATTCATAGTTTTATCTTCTTTCAATATCCTGCAATTTTCATATTTCTTAATTTATTAGTTTATTAAATTTTAATTTGAAACAAGTTCTTCCACAGAAAAGATAAAATTATAATGGAGTTAAGAATGATTTTTATAATAAATTTTTAGTTTTTGTTCTTTTTCTTATCATTTGATTGTTTTAAATGAAAATTTTGAAAATTTATCCTTTATTAAAAGTTATAGTTTTATGTTTCCAAATTTAAAGAATTAAAATGCGGTCATATATCCTTTTTATACATTTAACTACAAAATTAAGCATTGATAAATTAGAAATGGGAAATTTGTATAAATTACGTTTTATAAATATATTTTTTGTTTTTTTAGATTATAGATTTTTTTTGATTATATTCTTTTTTAATTTTATCGAAAATTTTTCGAAAAAATATTATTGCGATATGTAGTTTTAAATTCTTTATACAACCACCAAGTTTCATGTAAAAAACTTTGATGGTTTAAAAGCCAGCCATGTATCCTTTTTAGAAAACTTAAACATTCCAAAAAAGTTAAGAATTTTGTATTGTTTTCTCTAAAGGTCCTTATTTAAAATTTTTTTTAATACTCTGTGTTGCTTAAATTCCTTCCTTAATTCAAAATTACAAAACCTTAATTCAAAATTAATAAAAAATATTTTTTTAAACAAATTTTAAAAACTCAAAAAAAGGGTCCATTTGTGTTTCACATACCATAAATATATGACTGCAAATATTCACTCACACACACACTTAAACTCTTAATGGCACTTAATAAAATAATGGTCAAACATCATTTAGCTGTATATAGTTAGATAGATAAATATCTGCACTGCTGCTTGCTACAAATCTAACAAATATCAACATTTTTTATCTTTCTTCTTTTTCTTAAATAAAAAAAAACATCGCAAACAAACAAATAAATCCACATACAAAAATGTTCACTTGTTTGCCAAAATAAAATTTAAAAACAAAATCTAAAAAAAAACTATTCCTGGGGAAAAATAACCACTAACCTTCTTAATCTAACCTCAAAAATACACATACACGAAAATCCCATAAATTTTCACAAAACCGCCCATTTACACACAAATACGTATACACCTACCACACCCATACACAAAAATCCATTATCATTCGTTTCAAAACAAACTGTTGTTGTAACTCGTGTCAAATGGTTTGGCGTTGCTGACGTATTTGAATTCCTTGAAAACAATTGCTAAATCGATTTTAATGAATAGAAGAAGAAGAAAATGAGGAAAGCTTGCAACCGCAATATGCCGAATGTTATTTTGAAGAGGATTATGAAGTCGATCAGGCGAACAGGCCACGATGTTCGAAATTTAGTTGGCCACCTGCTGAAGAAGATAATCAGCGTGCTCCTACAGCAGCTCCTTTGTATATTGCTCCACCTGAAACACAGCACGTGGTGGCCAAGCCAATAGAAAATCCTCCGCCTCCTCCACCGGGTAATGCTAGAACTTGTGGTCGATGTGAATGTTCAGGTGGACTATCTGAACAGCAACAACAACAGCAGATACAGCAACAACAACAGCATCAACAACAGCAGCTACAGCAACAACATCAACAGCAGCAACAAGCTCAATGGGTTAGCCGATCTGCCCCACAATTAACCAGCCGTGTAACTCAGCAACAACAGCTAGAATGTGAATCTAGTTCGGATTCTTATACCTCAACTAGCACTACCACCACTACTACCTCCGAGGAATATCAACGCATGTACGCAGCCCAAGTTCAGGCCTATCAAATGCAACAGGCATATGAACAGTCCGGTTCAGAATTTGATTATCACATGGATATGGAAGTTGCGGCTATGCAACAACAAGATCATTTACAACTTTCCTCGTCTCACTATTCGGAAAGTGGCCGCCGTAGTGCTCAAGAATGTATAGAAACTTTAGTGCCTCCCTTAAGCACCTATAGACTTGTAGATATGGTAAGGGAGGTAACTCCTAGTCCTGTACCCGAAACCTCAACTCAGGGATCGCGTCATGTGGTCTTCTTAGAAGAACCCGAAGTTAAAGAAGTTGATAAATGTTCCCAACAACAGCAGCAGGAACAACAAGGTAAAGAAGAACAACAAATACAACTAGAACAGGAACAAAAATACACCTCAGAAACACAAGAATCCTCATATGAGGAACAATCTATAGAGAAAGGTTTTATCAAAGATGATCGTTCTCATATCTTAGAAAGTCAGCGAATTTTCCAACCTACACCCGAGATAAAAATTGAAATTGCCCCTGTCAGACAAATACCACCCACTAAAATTCCCAATCCCGTTCCTAAAGAATGGATTAATCCTATGGTTAAAGTCCTAACCACTGCTCCTGAAACTCCCTTTCATATGGTAGGTTGTTTGTGTCCAAAACCTTGCGAGTGCACTTGTCAAGTAGATCCAGAGGCAGAAGTTGCCGAGGAAATACCTGAAGAGCCACCAAAAGAACCTATACCAGAACCTTATGAAAGACCTCCCTCTCCGGAACCAGAGCCGGTACATATCAATACCATATGGGATACCCCTACACTTTCCAAAGCGATGACTATAGCACCGGAATTCGAATTGAAGTTTGCTCCACCCGCTTCTGAGGGTATTCCTTTGCCCGAGGAAACCGAACCTTATATGCCTCCTCCTATCGAGGTTAAACCCTATGTGCGTGAGGACTATCGCCCAAAGACTCCTTTATTGCGTGCTCTAACTACGGCACCAGAAAAACCCATGGAATGCCATTTTGATCGTGATGTTCCCATACATATACTTGATTTGCCTACACCTAAAGAACATCTAACTATGAAAGATGCCCTGCGCACAGCTCCAGAACGTCCTTATACTCCACTCAATCCTGAAAACGCCACCCATATGTTCGAAGAACAACAAAAGGAAGAAGAAAAGAAAAAACAGGAATTTCAAGTATTAGACAGAGAAGAAGAATTGGGTTTGTCCAAGGAGGCATTGGAACAGGTGGAGTATTATACGACTGAAAAGCGTAAATCATCGACATCAGCATTTGCGGCCATGCAAGCATTCCAACCATCCTCACAACCTTTATCCTCTACAACGACACCTCGCCACTCCATTTCCTATACTAAAGAAGAAAATGATCTAGAGTACAGAAAATATTATGATGCTCATGAGCGTTATCAGAAAAGACGTAGTTATTTTTCACAAAAGGAGCAAGAGCTCTTACAACAACAACAACAACTACAAACCAACACTACCTCACAACAATTACAACAACAAACTAATACACGTGAAGAGTCCTCATTATATTCCACTACCAAAGCTAGCTCTTCTTCCTCTAAATCCTCTTCCGCAGTCCAACAACAGCAAACAGCCTCATCATCATATGCTTCGAACCTAACACAAGCTACCAAATCATCCCAATCAATGGCTTATGCGACATCTGGTTCCGCCACCACATCCACAAAAATCGATGTTCAAGAAGTAATCGAAGAGGTAACCGATGAATTAGAACATTCGGAAGTTATCTTCCCACCACCCTCACCCCTCAGCCACTTGAAACCCAGACCATCATCGGGTCTCCATAGACCTGAATCCATACCAAAATATCAGCGCAATTGGACAGTACTGCCCACTCAAAGTCCTTGTCGCACACCAGAACCACCAGAATTGCGCGAAAATATACCCTTGGCTTTTGTTGATACTCCTAAAGCTCCCTCTACCTCAAATGGTTCCAATGGCAATACTGTACACAAACCAGTGGCTCAAATGTCCGCACGCTCGGTCAGTCAACAGCAATCACAGTCACAATCACACCAACAGCAGACAACTGCTTCTGCCTATAGTTCATCTGTTATGAGTTCTAAGACCGAACAAAGGCAGCAGCAGCTGTCATCTACAGTCACTTCCTCCTCAACAACCGCTTCCGATTCCGTCAAACAGCAATTACAGTTGACTAAACCTACAATACCAATTATTGTTGAAGATCGCTCGGGACCAGTTACCATGGCTTTTCAAGCTTTAGATGAACATATGGTGAGAGATCAGTCGCAAACGCCCTCACGGCCTTATACGCCTTCCATGATAAATAAACCAGCTCCCATTACTCCATATTATCAGACGCCTGAAAAATTATGCTTTGATGAATGTCCGGCTACTCATGCTCGCGATTACGATCGTCGTTCAGCTTCTCCCTTTCCAGATCGCGCAAGGTCTCCAGCTCCTGGACCACCACCAAATCCTTTGGCTGCAATACGTGCTCCACGCTTGAAGGAAACTGAACTGTCACCTTTAAGTCCACGTGTACTACAAACAGGTTCCATTACCACAGGTCAGAGTTATTTGGGGGCTCAACAAGCACAGCTTTCCCAACAAGAAAGATTGCTCTCACATAGTGCAGCTGCCACACAGTCAGCCATGCAAACTTATATTCAAGAACCGGAAAAGAGAGAGACAAAACAAATTGGCAACATGACGGTTGAAAGAAGCGAAAAAGCTTCTCGTTTGGAGGAACAAAAACAAAGTCAAATGCAATCGCATACCAAAACTCAAGTGGGTAATACTCAAATCGAGCGTAGACGCAAGGTAACTGAAGAATTTGAGCACACTTCATCAGCAAAGACTGTGGAGATACGCACTGGCTCTCAATCCTCGACTACTGAAAGGAGACAATCGTATGGTAAAACTGGTTATGTAGCAAATCAAGCCAGACGTTTGTCGGGCCTTGAGCAGGAAATTACAAATTTAACCAGTCAGTCACAAGCAATTAGTGCCCGTGCTGCTACTTTAACCGAAACGAAATTTCCCGAATTGCATAGTCCGAGCGGTGGATCGAAATTCCCCACAAAACCAGTGCTTTCTCCTAACCATGAACCTGAGCCACCGTGCTATATTGTTTCTGGATCCTCTAATAAAAAACTGTCTGAATCGGCTGTCACGAGCTTCCCACCAGCCCAACAACAAAAACAAATGCAGGCAACTACGTGCGGAACATCATTGGTTTCTGCGCAGCAATCACAATCACTACAACAGCAACAACAACAGAAATCATTAACTACATTATCAACAACATCATGCTCATATCAACAACAACAAGCTAACACTGTTAGCTCTAGTCTAACCAAAGCTTCTGCTACTACTTGTACTAATAATCAAGCTTATCAATCGATCACAGCTGGCTCTAACCATAATGCTACTTCTACTTCATCTGCAACTGGCAGTACACCCATGGGTGTTTGCCCAGTCACGGGTACATTTTGTCGTCCCGGTCATACGTGCTGCAAACAGCAAATATTGCAACAAACAAATAATGGCTCACGGCCGACTGCTTCTTTAGGTTCAGCTGGCACTAAGGCAACGCAAGCTCCACCAGCATCATCTTCTTCCGTAGCTAATACGCAAGCACAAGCTCAATCTGCAGCACCAACCGCTTCCAAAAGACCAAGTGTTTCAGCACCATCTAATAATAATAACAATAATAATGATTCTACTACAGGTGGTTTGGCTCCTAAGGGCGGTGCTTACGGTGCTACTTCTGCTCCCAAACGTGGTCGTGGTATCTTGAACAAGGCCGTTAGTCCCGGTGTACGTGTACCATTGTGCAATAGCTGCGGCACCCACATCAGGTTAGATAAAGCCAGAAATGATGGAGTTTCTGAATTTATTTGTCAACGGTTTTTATTGTTATTAATCATTCGTTGTTATTCTTTGTTCATGTTTTTTCTTTCTGGAATGGGCATGTTATTCCTTATCCTTGATTTTTTATTGAACTCTTATTTGATTTAAAGTTATTTTTCCATTATTTAATTTTATTTTGTTGCTTCCATTTGTTTTCTAACTAACAATTGTTGTTTAAATTTGCTTTGTTTTCTGTTTTTGTGTTAATGCCTTTCCAGAGTCCTTAATAAAACCATCCATGTTAAGTGATACCTTGCCTCGCAAAACTAACGCTAAGCCAAAAACCAATGCTTCCTTTGTCAATGCAAATGCTAATGCCTCCTTACAGCACACTGACTTACCCAACGAAGATCCCACTGCCATGCTTAATGAATCGATTGGTAAAATTAATATGGGCCAGAAGATGGACAATTTTATGGCTGAGGCCGGTAAAGTTATATCGAATATGTTAGAGGCACGTTTGGCCAATCAAGGTAATGGCATGCCTTCACCCCACAGTAGCAGTTCTTTGAGCTTGCGTAGTAATAGTAGCTCAAATCTTTCCCGAAGTCCCATGGTTGTACGTAAACGTTTAGATTTGGATGATTTTAAGGATATCAATCCTTCTGAACCGGCTGCTCTTAAACCCGTCATAGCAGTACATCAGAATGTGGAACTTAAGCCAGATTTTAAAATGCAATCTCAATCTCCAAAGGTCGTGCATACTACCGATTTGCCCACTAATCATCCAATGGGTAAAGTATTAGAATTATGTGATAATAAGGCAAAACCTCAAACGCCCGCTAAGCCAGAAACTGTGGGCACTAAATTGCCTCCTTCGGAAACTGTGATATATCGTAATAATGACCGTTCCAATAGAAGAGCCAGTCATGCTACAGATAGACGTTCATATATTGAAAATAATACACAAAATGAACAACCCAAAGATGGGCCAGTATTTAGTATAAGTGTTAAAGCTTTAGGTAAACCAGGAGAAGATCCCAATAAACCTATGTCGCCCGAAAATGAAGAGGTGGTAAGTCAGTTGCTTAAGGATGGTAAGAAACCCATATGTTGTCAGTGCAATAATGAAATAACATCGTAAGTGTTTGTTTTTGTTTCATGTTAAATGAACTAATAAATTTAATTTGAATTGAGCAAAATAATAAAATCTTCTATTTCATTTATTAAGGGGTCCTTTCATTACCGCTTTGGGTAAGATCTGGTGTCCCGAACACTTCCACTGTGTCAACGGTAACTGCCGTCGTCCATTGCAAGATATTGGTTTCGTTGAGGAGAAGGGTGATCTTTACTGTGAATATTGTTTTGAGAAATATTTGGCTCCTACTTGCAGCAAATGTGTTGGTAAGATTAAGGTGAGTGGAAGGAAGTGTTTAATTAGTTTTCTTTTTAATTAATTATATTTTTGTTTTTTACCCTTTAGGGTGATTGTTTGAATGCCATTGGCAAACACTTCCATCCTGAATGCTTTGCCTGTGGCCACTGCGGTAAATTGTTTGGAAATACTCCATTCTTCCTAGAAGATGGTATTCCCTACTGTGAAGCTGATTGGAATGAATTGTTCACCACCAAGTGCTATGCTTGCGGTTTCCCCGTTGAAGCTGGCGATAGATGGGTTGAGGCTTTGAACCACAACTATCATAGTCAATGTTTCAATTGCACTGTAAGTATTTTTTTTTCAGAGATATAAACGAAAAAACTCCATTTAAAACATAATTTTATTTATCAACCAATTTATCATCGAACGTCTTAATTCGCCGATAAAAATATCCCGCTTCGAATATTTTTTATTCGCCTTGGTAGGCTATTGGTTTAGTAAAGCCTAAGAACAATTATCTTTCTACAGGATAAATTATTGAAGGGTGCTTAAGGTTAAGCTTTTGCCAAAATGGTTTCTCACTTTTTATCATGTTCAAAAAGAAGGTTTAAGATCTATAATACCATTCTTTCATTTATGATGAATATCCAAGAAGAGCTAATCCAAATCGTGTTAAGGGGAATTTGAACTGTGGTGAATCTGATCAAATCCGGCAAGTACTTGTAAATCAACCAATATTGAGGGCTCCGTATTAAGCCCAAAGCAAATCTCATTCGTTTTGAAAATCAGCTGAAATTTGTAAATTTTTTGAATTCGAATCAGATCAACATCAATGCCGATATTGTTATTATCATTTTCTCGGTAGCTGAAGTCTGAATTCCAAGATCATATCCAAATTGCGATCTGAAGCTAAACGCAAACATGTTAGAAGATCAGCGGAAATATTCCTCCACCAATGTCTCAGGTCGGTTGATTTCCTATGGGAAACCTGGAATACAAAATTACAATCCGAGGCGTATATCAGTCCAATTAAAGGGGCGTTGAAATACTTTTGAATCCTAATTTGTTCTTGTTCCTCTCTCGATATATGGAATTTTTCAATCACAAAATCATAATGCTTAGGTTACAAATGAAGACCCAGTTGAGTTAAAAGGCCAATTTCTGACATAATGATTAAAATTTTTACTATAAAATTAGTGCGCTACTGGATAAAGAAATCATTAGTGTTGTATTATAATACGATTTAAATAATTGTTATTTGCTTTGGTTTTATCCACCCTACGTTTTGCCCGGTAAAATAGATCCTAGAGAACATGATTAGGACCAAATTGCAAAAATTCTCACTATTAAAGTTTTTTAGATATGCTTTAGAGGGTATCCCCTCTTCCTGGTCCTATCCGTCCAACGTTTTGTTCAGTAAAACAGTTCCTTGAGGAAGTAGTTGCTATCAAATGTAATAACTCTCGCTGTTATAGTTATTTAGACATTGGATGATCAATATTTGCTTGGTGTGGGCGATAACACTTTCCCGGTCATATCTGTACAAAGTTTTGTCCAGTTTTGGCCAAACTTTAGAACTTTTATATATAGATTACTCTCTTGTTTAACAATATAATTAATCTCTCATTCTTTCTCTCTTTTTTTTAGTACTGCAAACAAAACTTGGAAGGTCAAAGCTTCTACAACAAGGGTGGTCGTCCCTTCTGCAAGAATCATGCTCGTTAAAATTTAAGTTGTTTATCAGTTAAAAAAATCGCAACAATTGCAACATCAACTATAACAACAACAAAAACATTAACCACGCACCTTCTCATCAGGGATCATTTAATGCATAAAAACATTGATTTTAATTAAAAATTAAAAAAAACACACAATTATATATTTCTTTTATTTAGTTAATCGTATAAAAAAAAAACATAAAACTTATTAATTTTAATTTAATGAAACAAACAACAAGAAAAACAAAAACAAGCTTAGCTTTTAATCTTAATTATCCACACTCAACCCCCTTGTGACGTTGTTTAAAGTTAAAACTATATATTTCTCCCAACGTTCTTTCGCCCTTTTTTTGGTTTAAATTTAACGAATTTTTGACGATCAACGATCCCCCACTCTCGCCAACACATTTCTTTTTGATATTTACTTTCACCAATTGGTCCAAGTTTTGCGGCAAAAGGAAAGTGTTTTAACGAAAACCTAACAATTTTTTTTTGACTTAAATTCGAGAACGCGCAAAAAAGATTTCATTATTTAAGAAAATAATCCGAAAATGAAATTTAAACTAAATTGTTAGGTTTTTCGAATCCAGACTATTTACCCTCCTTTTTTGAAAATTATTGTAAAATTAGTTTTGATTATGGTATTTGGAAAAAATTCTCATTTTTATCCTCGTTTTGGCTTTAAATATTTTATTTTTATTATTAATAAATATTTATTATTAAATGTTATATTAAACAAAAACAAAAATATTATTATATCTGTATAAAATTATAATAAAACTCAATTGCAATTATATTTAATGAAAAAAAAACAACAAACAAATTATAACAACAAAATCTTAAAATATTTTTATTAAATAATTATGTAATTAATTTTTCAACATTTTTTGCTGGTATCAATAAAATTTTGATGAAATCTTTCTTTTCGCGTTAAATTCTTGTTATTTATATAAAAAATCGCCGAAAATTTTAGACGAGAAGTAAGTATGTGTAAAATCGCTTAAAATATATTGATCATAATTGCTAGATAAATTTGGATAAAAATCGTTAAATTTGATGGAAAAAAATATTAAACCTTCTTTATTTCCCCAAAAATTCGATTTTACTCTCTTAAAAATCCTAAAATATCAATTCCAGTTATGAAAGTGGTTTCATTGCGAAAATGTTCGTTTTACTTTTTCTGAAGAAGCAGAATACGGAATTAATTCTACTTTCGATTGGAAACTAATTCTGTGACAGGCTTTATACACTCCAAAACTTTTCGAGAGAACGAAATGGCACAGTACAGTTCTGGTGACCTTGTTTTTTCAGTTTTTAAAACTAATTAACATTGACACTGTATTAAAGTTGTTTTTCCCAAAATATGTTATTTTAATGAGTTTAAATTTCTTTGTAAAGTATACTGTAACATTTTCTTTGTATCTTGGAGTTACCTGCTGATACCAATGTGTAAATTGATTGAGCAAAAAAAATGTTATTGATTTTTTACTAAAATCATTATTATATTGACTTTGAGTAATTTTTATTGAATTGATTTTTTGTAAAGGAAAGAAAAATCGTCAAATTTGAATCATTAAACATCAAAACGTCAATATGCCATTTTGGGCTCATAAAATCATTAAAATTATGATAAATTGTTAAATCTGGCAACACTGTCTACAGGTTTTCAGCTGCAGAAACTAAACTTTATTATTCATCTTCCACAAATACGTCCTGAAAATAATATCAGTTGGAATTTTTCTCCACCAAATTAGATTTTAATTCAAAATTAATATTTTGCCATGTTATTATTAATATAAAAACGCCATAACAAGTAAGGATACTAAATAAGTAAGGATACGAACTAAACAATTAAGGATACCATATTCCGCATTGCCGAATATTTAATACCCTCCACCTCAATCGAATTGGAAATAATTGTGGGAACATATTAAAAATTCTGCTTGTAAAAGGATACCACTCTCCCATTCCTATCCCAAAATTACATTATTTATAATATTTTGCCATTATCGCTTAATCCAAGCATCAAATTTCATACAATTTCTGTGCTAAATTTTATAGTTCACAATAAATGGGTGTCAGTGCACTAAATTGTCTTGTTTTTCAGTCAAATTTCATAAAAATTCAAAAAGTCATAAAGATATAATCGTTGGTGAAATTTTTCAGCTGTCGGAAATAATGTCAGATGTACGTCAATAACTTTTTTTCTACTGAACTATTAAATTTAAAATTCTTTAGAGGACAATAACAATAACTTAGGACAAGTCTCACTAAGACATTGTTAATCAGATTTTGATTAAATGCAAAAATATATATATATACGTTATACAAAGAATGAGAAACTGAATATGTCCTCATCACTATTTGTGGTGATGGAGGGTATAAAAATAATAAACAATGTTCTTACGTTATTTCTATTAAAAACATTGCATTACACTGTATCCAAATCGTTTGCGTTTGTGCAGAAGTTTGTAATGGACAGAAAAAATATTGCTTTTAACTTAACTGAACCGAGTCAAAAAATAATTGGTCGCCCATGTAAAACATGTAAACAAAATTCAGATCGCAGTTTTAGATATATCCCGACGTTAAGTGTCATTATTTCGGCCCAAGGACGATGTTTATTGTAATGATAATTATACGTCGATCAATTATTTCTTCTAGTTCCCAAACAACCATCATTTTCGAATATCATTTTGAAGGGCATAATAAGTATATTTCCCGGTAATCTGATTGCTATGATTGCAAATTAAAAATAAAAGTGATTTCGTTGTTATTAAGCGAAGCGTATGAGTTATAAATCTGGACATAATTACCTGCTATTAAGTATACTCCCTTTACCAGAAATATAAACACATTTAGTAAGTAAAAAATTACATTTAAATAAATTTTGATACACTTAGACAAATTTAACGAATTTTGACAGAGCGCAGAACTTACAAAAATATATTTAAGAAATTTAATTATTTTATGAAAAAGTTTATTTTGAAAGATTTATTGCAATTTTCATTCAAAGGATATATGACAGGTACCATTAGTTTTTTGCCGATATAACAGGATTTTTTTTAGTTTTTTAATTAATCCAATTAATAGTTTTAAAATTATTTTCAAATTTAATAAATGTCCAATTTTTGCCAATTTTTGTACGATAACGAATCACTGTGTATTGGTGTTGATAGTTTTAATATATTTATTAAATGTCAAATCGTTAAATAATGTGTTCATCCTCTACTTTATAGTAAGTTACATTAAGGCATCCATTTTGCAATACCCAATATATTCATATTATAAAAAAAACTCATTTTCACCATTTTCTCCTCCTCTTCTTCCATCATCCAAATCATCATTATAGTGTTAATCGTTTTAAACACTTGTGATTGTGGTTTTTATACCGAACTACCGAAATTAAAACATGAAAATCTACCGAAAAAAAGGTTAAACCACAATCACATAACAAAACACAATCAAACGAACAAAATACATACCAAATTGAAAATCGAAGATATCGAATACAAATAAAAAAGGTTTCCACTAGATTAGGCTCAACAACAATAACCATAAAAATGAACCGGAGTAGTAAAACACAAGAAAAAAAATGTCAAAAGGAAAAGGATATTGAATAACCACTAAAATGGTTATGTTTTCATTTATTTCCGAAAAAAAATAGGAGAAAAGAAACCTTGAAAATCACTTCAGTGCAAATGTTGAAAGTCAATGGGAAAAAGGTCCTTCTTAATAACTAAGGATTTTTGCAATTTCATTTTTTGCTCTTTAAGGATCAATTGAAAAAAGGAGGATATTTGTTTCAGAAAAAATATGGTTTATTTTATTAAGAAATTGAACTCGACAAAATGTAAATGGATTTTTATTAAAATGAGAAGGATAAATATAAATTAAATTTAATGAAAAGGTTTCATCATATTTTTCATTCTTGGGATATTTTTATTGCAAATTACAATTTGCACAATTTAAATAAATGGAAAAACATTTTAAATACAATATTTATGAATCAAAAAATAAGTAAGAATGCTATAGTCATTTATACCGAATGTTTAATACCCTTCTCCATACATACATTTAAGTGAATGCGTTATGTTTCGTTCATACATACTCACACAAACACTTAAAAATGTATAACATTTATAAACGTTTTTCTTAAATACAAGATAGAAACACTTAATGAGTCATTAAATTAGTTATATTTTTGGCCATAACTCCTTCACTTCTGAATCGATTTTGATAATTTTTGGAATGATAATGAAGTACATACAACTTTATATTATGATTTAATCTTATTCTAATTTGTCGATTTCTAATTGAGAGTTTAACGAAAATTATTCGCTTGAACTTAAAGGTTGCCTCAGATAAGGTTCTATATCTTTTGATATACTGAACTGATTTTGCTGATTTTAAATAGGAAAAGTCTCAGGACTATAACAAATACTCAGGAAATTGAGCTCTGTCAATTATTGTAGATGTGAGCGTGTCAGACAGACGGACAGACTGATGGATAGACAGACAGACAAACTAACGCACATAGCTTAATCGAATCAGATTTTTTTAATACAAGAATATATACATAATGGGGTCTGAGATGATTCCTTCTTAGCGTTACACACGGTATGACAAGGTTAAAATTTTAATTTTCATTATTTAGTTTAATTAAATGGAGAAGAAAAATGGAAGTTCTTAAAGTTCTATATCTTTTAACCTTCTGAACAAATTCTACAGATCTCAAATAGACAATTTCTCAGGACAATAACAAACAAATTTATTGTGCTCTGACATTTATTGTTGATGTGAGCGTACCAACAACAAACACACAGACGGACATTCAGACATGCGGGCATTGCTAAATCGACTCAGATTTTAATTTGATATATGAATTTGAATTCATTATTGCGTCTTATGCGATTCTTTTTATATATCGTCTTCACCTCTTGTGGTGGATGAGGGTATACAAGTTGTCATTCATGTTTGAAATACGGCTAAAGAATTATTAAATGGACCATTAAGTGTATATAGTCCTGGTTTCCATTTTGCTTTAAACTACCCTTTCTCCGTTTGTCTGTTGTTCAGAGAAAGTACCCCATTACTATAATCAAAATGATAAAAATTCGATTCAGTAAAAATTAAGTAAGAGATTCGGCTAAGACCAATTACATACTACCCTGAACCATCACACAAACATCGAAAATTATCGATAGACCAATTTAGAAATATAAAAAAATTATACCATTTGAGGTAATTATGGTCTAACGATCTGAAAATTGTTTATGGCGTTTTCGAAGTATATAAACTTAAAAATACTAGATGTAATCACAGTACTAATATATAAAGTTAATTTTGTTCTATTAAAATTATTTAAAGATCTTTTAGCGACATACTTGAAAGAAGATTTAGCACCATTTTTTATATATATTACAAACATCACCAGAAACGTACAATATACCTGAAACATTAATATTAAATGATATATAATGAACCGATCCTTATTATTTGTGAATTTCCATTTTAATTTTTATAAAAATCACTTTATATTTAGAACTTTTATAACCCTAAGCTTTTTACATGGGCAGCCAGCCAGACGGATGGACATCGTCTGGCTGGCTTATTTACTACATTATTATATCGTCAACGATCGATCTGATCGATTTAACAGAGAAGTTGCTGAATGGTATCTGAGACAATCTCAAAATTCAGACAAAAAGCTTTTCTAAATATTTTGTTGAAAAAAATAAATACGATAAAATATGTGTAAAAGAAAGAAATTCAAAATAAGATGTAGCTCCAGTAGGAAGCTGCTTTCAACATATGTGTGTGTTATTTCCTGAATACCACTATATCTTTTCCCGGAACCAGCACTTATTTTGTTAGTGTGTAAAATTATATTTTCTAAATGTATTCTTGAAAAGGTTTTCTAGTGTTAATCAAAAGAAATGAAAGAGAAAGACCAAAAAGGGTCTTTTCCCAAAGGTCAGTGTGTTACAACTTACATCCACTGTCTCCTAACAAGTCTCACCGTAATATAATGCACAGTGTAATTAAAATCCTTAGTTTTGGACAATAAATTTTTTTAACTTTATTTATATATAACAGGATATGTGTATGTATGCTTGCATGTATGTATGTATGTATGTATGTATGTATGTATGTATGTATGTATGTATGTACAAGGACTGATAGATTCAGGGGGGAGCAACTCCCCATAAATTACAAATTATCTATTTAAATCGCATGATAATACAATTTGCTTAGGGCCAGCAATGCCCTAAGAAGTTTGCCGGGTCTACCAGTACTATATAATTTTCCATAAAATTACAAATCCATGTGTCGAACATCCCTAAAACGTTAACGTAATATATTAATCCAGATCTGATTAGATAATTTTTATAGTTTTTCTTTATGAAAAAAGTTTAAAACATTGTTAAAACTCCCTTCAAAAATGATCAAGAATCATAACCCATGTGTACTGGTGAAGAGGATACATTAAATCTGTCATGTCGTGTGTAACGCTAAGGAGGAATCATTTCAGACCCCACGATTTATATACTTTCTTGCATAAAATTGAAAAAACAGAGTTGATTTAGTTATGCCCGTCAGTCTACTTGTTATTGACTCGCTTAAATCCATAATAATTAACACAGCTGTACTGAGAAATTTCTCAATTGAAACCAGCCAAAAACCAGGTTCAGTATACTCAAAGATAAAGAGCGATATCTGAGGCATCCTCTAAATTCAAGCGAAGAACTTTCATAAAATTGTCAGTTATAAATTAGCGAATTACAATAAAATTTTTTAATATCAAGGTCAAAATGTCCGAAAAACTACTTTGTATTAAGTCCATATGAAAACTAACTTAAAATATAGTAATTTTTTTCATTATATATTTGAAATAAATTATATTATTTAATCTTTTTTCATCACCTAAATCATTTAAATACTGTTCAATTTTAAAAACAGAATAGAAATCTTCAAGAACATTTTAAATCACTTTAAATTCATATAAATATGTTTGTAGAGATTATATATTTAGTTTATGTCGTCATGTATTATTTTTAAACTATATTATACGTATATATATTTCTAGCAACGCCTTAAAGTATACTTTTGAATTTCAAATTTGTTTTTATTTAGTATTTCCAACATAAACGTAATTGACATTTCATGGAATTCTTATCAATATTTCATAGAAAATTTTTATTTGTTGTATGGGCAGTATTATGTGGTTGAGGTAATATGACGTTTATGGTACGATTTGTAACATAACAATATTTTTACTCAGAAACAATTTACAAAAATATTTGATAATATCTACATATTTAAAAATGGTTCTGTCAAGGTTTATTTGGAGGTTAAAAAAGGTTGGAGTTGAATGCTAAATGAACATTTTACACGGGGTTAAAAAATTTATGTAAGAAGTATTCTAATTTTCACTCATATAACTCCTCTCAAAATACCCTATTGTCGTAAATTTCGTGCTAATTCATCTGTTACAGATTTAATTTCCAAAATTCTATATAAAACTGTACAGCTGTCATTTAAATTCTATCTAAAAACAATTACTTCTCGTTGTAATAACTACAAAAAGTTCTTCCTACGAATTTTGATGTTTGTTTTTGCTAATAGATCAATATAGTTAGTTTTGGAAAGGAAAACAACTAAAAACTTCACCAAACTTAATGAAATTCGAACAATTATGTTAGGCGAGATAATGTTTCTAACAGACAAAATAAAATATTTAAATCGACATAGGTTTTGATTTGATGCAGGAATATATTACTTAATAAGATCTTAGGTAATTCTTTAACACTTGAGGTGGTGGAGGGTATGTTTTAAACATACATAAAGTTGGTGTTCGACCCGCTTTTAAGTAAACCGATCATAATTTCTTATTGATGCTGTTTTTCCAATTGGTGGTTTCAACCACTCAAAATTCAATTCTATTATTTTCAAGTCAGCCTTTAATATCAATCACTCTAATAAAACTACATCTTTAAATATAGAAAAATTCTTCTGATTACTCTAAATTTCTTTCAACTAACTTGATATTTTTTTCTGTGTACAGTCCTTTAACTTCTATAAAATGTTAAAATAAATCTAATATTTTATTCATTTTCTTCTTCCAAAGGAAAAAAAAACTAGGAAAACATTTTATGACGAGTTGTATTTTTATAAATACACCTCAAACGAACACACATACATATAGAGAAAACAGAACAGTAATTCGTTTTATGTGTTTTATTTATTTTAGATTTAGTTTAAATATACATACTTATAGCTTAATAATCAAAAGAGAACAGCTGCCAGTTTTCTGTTTTTTGATAAAAATTATTTTATATAAACGTAATATTTTATTATATTTTTTACCCAAATCTCACAAAACATAAACTTTTCGGCATGGAAAATGGCGTCATGTGTATTTTGATTTTTTGTTTTTTCATTCAATTTAACTATACACACTAATAGATCAATAAAGAAAACTGCTTTCAGTTTTTTCCTTAGTTTGAGAAAATCGATTTTATATAAAGGTAAAATTTTCAACATTTTCTATACAATTTTCGCAATATATAGAATATTTGAAAAAAGGCAAAACGAGCTTTTTTTTATTTTTTCAATTTTATTTAATTACACGTTATTATAGATTAATAATTAAAAGAGAACAGCTGCCAGTTTAGTACAAATTGTGTGTGTGTGTTTTTTTATTTTTAGTTCAAGTTTGTTATAAATACTTCCAGATTAACAACCAAAAGAGAACAGCTGCCAGTTTTTAAATTAATTTGAGAAAAAAAAACATTATATTTTCCTTTTTTCATCCGATTTCAATGACATTTAATTAACAATTGGTAAGTAAAAAGTAAATAAGGATTTTTGGCAGGGCGAAGAAGTCTACCAAAAATAATTTAAACAAGTAAGAATGCTAAATTCGGCTTGGTCGAATCTTCAATATCCTCCACCACAAAAGCCTAAGAAAAAACGCATTTGGTTTCGTACATGTACATTATACACACATACACACTCATGTATACACTCTCAAACGCATACATTATATGACTGTATTTGTTCTATATAACAAAGAAACCTTTATGAGTCATAAAATTTTTGGTTAAACTTTTTTCCACTGGATCGCCTTTGATGCCATCATAAAGAGGTATATATTTCTTGATATTACGAAAAATTTAATTTCGATATTTATTACCTAAGTTTCATTTAATTAAGGTTGCCTCAGATATCGGTCTATATCTTTTTATAAACTGCATCGATTTTTTTGGTTTTAAATAGGACTTTAACAAATTCGGGCCAAATTTCATTGAGCTGTGTCAATTATTGTGGACGTGGGCATGCCAACAACAGACTTAGATTTGAGGCAAAAATGAATATACATTATGGGGACTTAAATGATTCCTTCTTAGCATTACACACGGAATGACGAAGGTAATATACCCTCATCACCATATAGGGATAAATACCCTATTTTTGGCCATTTTTGTAAGAGAATGGATCAAAGTGAATCGCTGAGAGAAAAGATGTATTAAATTTAGTTAGACAAAAAGAAAATTAAAAAATTACATTGTTTTACAAGAAAAATCATAATTTTACGTATTTTTTTTATAAAAAGGATATGTGACAGTTACCACTATCCTTCTTCCGGTATTAGAGAAATATTTTATATATAAATATAGCAATAAAAATTATTTTTACAAAATATCAGATTTTTCGATCATAATTTTGGGCAATATTCTCCACTCCATGATATATGAGAGGTGTCTGAATGCTCGAACCGATTTTCTTAAAAAAAATTTTTATTTCTTAATTATTTCAATATAAAGCTGTGTGAAAGTATTCAGGACAATGGGATAAATAAGCTTTTTTTTGGCGATTTTTGTATGACAACGAATCACTGTAAGCCGCTGAGAGAAAAAGTGTATTAAATTTAGTTACAAAATTGGTTTATTTTTTGTTTAATTATGCTAATGAAAGAATTTATTTTATTTAAAACAAAGCTTTATTTGATAAAAATGTCTTTTCCCAAAAATGGTTTTAGGACACTTTTAAAATTAACGGTAATTCTTATTACTTTTACTTATTTTTCCCCGGTGATTTGCAATTTCCAAAAGAATAAATAAAGAAAAACAATAAACTAATTCTTTTTCTAACAATTTGTTTATACATTTATTTAAAGTTTAAATTTATATTCACATGATTTTTCTTATTGATTTATTATTATTATTATTATTATTATTATTATTATTATTATTATTATTATTATTATTATTATTGTTATCATTATTATTTTTTTTTTGTTTAAATTTATTTTTTATTTATATATACAGACAAATAAAACACAATTTGACTTATAAATTACATAAAAACATTTATAATAATTATTTAATGAATATATAATTTTTGTTGTTGTTACTTTTAAGTTTATAATTTATATTTCATATAAGATTATTTACATAATAATTTTATTTAAATTATATTCATTTTCTTGGTTTCATTTTCATTTTCTTTAAATATTTTTTTTATATTTTTTTAACAAATAAAATATAAAAAAATTAATAACAATTTTCTTTGTTTTCATTTTTAATGTTTAAATCTTAATTTTGTAAATATATAAAAATAAATACCTTTGGATTAATAATGAGAAGGAAAGTAAATATATATATTTTATATATAATAAGATTTTTCTTATCCTAAATTAAGATTAAAATAAGGAAAAGTTCACAAAACAAGACTCGATTTTATTGAAAAGTTTTTGGCCTTAATTAAGGAAAAACTTCTAATTTTAAAAAAAATCAAATATGAAAAATAAAAGGATATGATTTATTTTGGTCATAAGAGATAAATGAAGTATAAGAGAAAATTTATGAGAATAAGAGAAGTTGAAACATATCCGACATACTACATACTGTTGCCAGATTTAACGATTTTTCGTCACGATTTTCCACAAATATAACATTTTGAATTTTATATTTGTTATCGATGGTTTTTATATAGTCCATCACCAATTCTTGGATGAAATTGAAAATTTCTGCCCGCCTTTAACCATAACCCAAATTGCATATAATAATGACTGGTTTAAAATTAATAAAATCATTAATTCAGTGTTTTAATAAAGAACTTAAAAAGAATTGAAAATCGTATACAAACATTATGAACGAGTTTTCTGCAAATTTTCCGTTAAAATTTAAATTTAAAAAAATAACAGCAGCTATTTTTATAAGTTCTTTATCTTGACGATTTGCGGAAGATTTTGAAAAATAAACTTCCTATAAATTTAACAATTATTACACTCTTTAGAGCAGTAGCCGGTAAAGAGATCCACTTGTGCTCTTTTAACCTTTAACTTTTTCACATGTACATGCTCTAAATTTTTACAAAATTCACACAGTCTGGCTTGAGCCGTCACAAAAATTGGTGATGTTGTCTATTAATTTTTCAAATACACCGAAAGAAAAATTTAGCGAGATATGGTTGGATGATTTTCTAAAAGTTAATATTATTTCAATCTGGAATTAATGTTATTTTTGAAACAATGGTATTGTTTCATTAAATAAACTTATTATTTGCTTTTCACCATGAGAGAAAGATAATTATGAAGAGTTCTCTCTCTGCCGGCTGCTGTTTTACACATTAAACTTTTTCTCCCTGGAACTTCAAAGGAGAGTATATTTGTTTCTCTCTCAGTTTAAACAAAGAAAGCAAATTAGATTCAATTCTTCGATTATTTAATCATGATATTCCGATAAAAACAAGAAATACAACTGAAAGACAACATAAACATTTTTTGGACTTAATACTGAGAGAAAATGAAGTAATGATAAATTGATGGTATTTTCTATTTTTCCTTGAAGAAATTGTAAATGTGATCATTTTGTTTTTCTTCTGAAAGAGAAAGAAGTGTCAAATCAAGGAATTTTATGTATTTTCTCGTCTCTCTCTCTCTCATTACAATAAAAGACATTCGAAAATACATGTTTTGAATTTGAAGTAGATTTTCATGTTACACATGAAAATTCGTTTCTCAGAAACTTCTAAGCAGATGCAAGAGAATCGTAACACGATGCGTTAGGCCGATATTTTGATAAAAATTATACAAAGGCAAAATTTCTCTAGATATTAGAAATTGTAAGAAAACGTATTATAAATTAATTTTGTATTTTTCTTTTAAAAATTCCGAAATTTGAACATTTAATTTTTCTTCTCGGAATAAGTAGAGAGAATGAAATGTCAAAACAACGAAGTTATTGCATTTTCCTCTCTTTCTCTATCTTATTACACTTAAAGAGATTTGACAATCAAATAATAAATTTAGTTTGCTATCATTATCATATGTAACTAATTGCCAAGATCTCTTACAAATTGTGATGTTAATTAAAATTTCTGCTCTGAATATGAGAATGAAAAGCATTCCAAAATATTAAAGTTTGCTCTCTTTCTAATATCAAATTACGTTGCAGATTATTTTAAAAACTGTTGTGATGTGAGAGAGGTTCTGTCTCACAAAATTTATTTTATTTTACTCTTCATTCAAAATTATCTGTAATGGACTGTGATAGAATAAGTGTGAGTAATATATTACTCTCTCTCTCCTCCATAAATTCCAAATTACAATTAAAATTGCAGCAGGAATTTGCAGAAAAGAAATTGATATTAAGTAAAAACTTATTTTGATATTAAATTTCTCTTAAGAGCTGTGAAAAGTGATGTGGAGAAGGGAAATTTAAAATTGACTGAAGTCTCTTCTTCCGTTATAATTGCTAAAGAATCAAGTGAGAGAAATTCATATTAAAATAATTGTTATATAAAATGCAGTGAGAATTCTAGAGATGAAAAGAAATAAAGACAAAACTACGACGAACTGTAACTGACAGATTTGTAATTATTTTCAATCCACAACTAATTCTTTCGGAAATTCCTACAAGAAGCTAAGAGAGAATGAAAATGTATTGTTCTTTCTCTTACATTTTTCTCTTGGAAATTTTGGAGAAAAAATAATATCCAAACTGACAACAAAAGAGAGAGACATATTACTATATACATATGTTCAATTCTCACAAAAAGTACATTATCTTCAAAATTTTTATAATGTATCTTACAGTGAGGTCATATCGATGAATATATGAATCGAAAAGTAAGAACAGAAATAAATATTACGGATGAAGACAGAGAGAGAAAGACAGAATAATAAGATATGATTTTCCTATAAACTTTAATGCAATAAACATAATTTTAAACTTGCGAATTATTCTTTCAATTATTCTGAAAGTGAAATTGTGTGTGACAAATATATCGATTTTCCTTTCTATGTCACAAAATCGGAATTGGAACGATCAAGATCGTGCTGTGAAAATACAAACTAAAGTATCGGAATTCTACACTCCTTTTTAAAGGATCTCAATAAATAAATCATATCCCTTTCAATTTTTTTTTGCATATATCTAAACCGTTATATTTCAATATAACTCTGTTGATCCTAATTTTATATATTCAAACAATTTTTAACCCTATTTTCAATATTTTTTTCGATAACAATTAAATATTTTTGTATGTCATAATTTATTTACAAATGAGCCAAAATCTCAATTTGTTCTCTTGACTCCGTTCGTCCCATTGTAGTATTTTCATTATTAGCCCGATTTTCATTGGCCTCTAAATTATCATTTGTATTATTTATATTATTAATATTATTTTGTGGTGTTATGGTAACAATCGTTACTAAATCATCTTTTTTATCAATATTATTTAAATTATTTAAATTTGTATCTGTTTTCGTTATTAAAATATTTGTATCCAATTGTACAGAATTTCTTTTTTGTTCCGATTTCTGATCATTAGCATTATTATTATTATTTGATGAATTATTATTACAACGTTGCTGCAGTGAATTATATTCCGATAACTGTTCAACACTCAATGGTTCGGGTATGTCTTCGTTGGCTAAAAGACGTCCTGAGGGTTCAGTTTCAATGCTTCGCTCACTACTTATAGTGCCGGGTGTTGTATTGCGTGAACGATAACTGGGTGGGAAACTATATTCGGAACCTCCTATACTGCTTTCACAACGATTACCACCATTACCGCCGCGTATGGTTGATGTTAAGGGAGCTCTGTAAAGAGAGAAAGATAGAAAATAGAAAAATAAAAATCAGAAATCATCATCTCTTACATTCTGCGTTTATTTTATTTTTATCTTTCGTCTAACACCTTTTTTTCTGTGTTTATGTTTTAACTTTAATTTACATATTGATTGATTATATTTACTTTAGCCAATCTGTAAACCCTGGATACACTCACTCATATACACACTAACTCATACATAGCTACTGTTGATTATATAAACAAAAAAAGTAAAATTTCTCTCTTAGATTTATGTATTCCACAGTATTTTTGTATATTTTTTGGTCGAGTTTGAGTTTGTGTTTATTTTAGAAAATGTCAAAGTTTTGCATTTGACAGGTTTATAATTCTCATTCCAAAAGCAAAACTAGGAAAAATATGTTTTCTATTTGCATTTGTTTATGGAAAAAATTAATTTGCAAAAAAAGTTTGTGGGTGTGAACAGAATTATTACTACCGACATCGAAAAGGAAATATGTTTACACGAGAGCAGGAGCGCAGACACATTAATTAATTAGGAAGAGAATTTAACTCACATCTTTATTTGTTATAACATTTCCTATTTAATTATTCATAACCTTTTTATAACCTGTTTCCGCTGACTGTAAACGATGTGAACACTGTGCAGGTCACAATTTTAAAGATGTCTTGGCGAAATTTTACCAAAGACGAAGCGTATTAAGCAAATCTGTCTGATTATTTCACAGGTAAAGAGTAGATAAAGAGGATAATTATAAATATGACTATTTACTCTCGTTACTTCAAAACTGTTCTCATTGGTGTGAGGGAGGGAATAAAATACTTATATAGTTCTCTCTTCTCTTTGCTCTAAATAATGGTAATAAAATTTCATAAACAAAAATACTGAGTATGAGAAATGTGTAACTCTCTCTCCCTCTCCCATAAGTTCAAAAATACAATACAAGTTGCAGCAGGTATTTGCTGAAGTGTAAATGGAATTAAAAGCGGAAGACTGTGTGTGACAAAATTTCTCTTAGATGTTGTAAAAAGTGATATGGGAAAAGGAAATAAAAAATTAAACAAGGCAGCTTCCTCATATAGCTCCCACACAAATGTCTTCCCGCAATGAGACTTTCAGTTTATAAAACTCACAAATACGACGATATTCTAATTAAGAAATTTTATACTGGTCCAAAAATCTATTCAAAAATGTCCATAACTTCTATACAGATCCTCTTCTGAAAATTTTTAAAAATGCATAAATCTCAAAATAAAATATTAATATTGCGATAATATCGATTGTAACAGGTTTTTTCAACCCGAAGTAACAGAAAAAATCTTGCTAGGATCAGTTCATTATTTTCTCTAGACCTCATATATCCTATGAAAACAAACGCAAATAATAAAAAATCTCTTTCAAATAATATTTTAAAGTATTTCTTTTGTCTCAAAAAAAGTGTTGGGGAATTTTTAAAAATTCTATTTACTTAAAGTGCCCAACATAGGTAGATTGACGTCCTTGTAAAATTTCATTAAGATATCTTGGAAAAGTTATAGAATTATTTCAGAAAGAAATGTATTTGGACACACTGTACTCTGTCACTTTTTATGTAACAGATAAAATGGAATTGATAGAGAATAATCGAAATTTGAATCTTTTTTCTACTCTAAAGAAGGTTCATGTAACTAGGGATCAGAGGTTTGTTTCATTTACTTAAATCTATTTGTATAACCTCCACCATTAAAAGTGGTGAAAAGGGCATATTAACTTTGTCATACCGTTTGTTAAACCAAAAATAAATTATCTACGATCCCATAAGGTACATATTCTTGCATCACATCAAAATAATAAAAATATGACAAATTTTATTATTTTTATTTATTTTATTAAATTTTTTAAGAAAATATATTAATAGGTCTCGGTAGGTATGTATCTATTGGGTACTTCAATTTTTTTTTTTCAAATTTGAATTTTTATAGACTTTAAATTTTGGCGTCAAAAATGGTCAATCACAATTTACAACAAACGAATCTGATCAAGTTGCGTTAGTATCGAGGACGAAGAAAGAATTGGCGGACAAAGGAAGACAATCGGATATTCTTGATGTCAATACCAGCTTACTTTTGCTGTTACATGCGAAGAGATAAAGTTAATTCTTACCTTATCATGGACTTGCTATGGATTTTCTGAACGATGTCTGTAGCTTATTATAAACTACACCATCATAGGTGCTGGGGCTATTATGCGTTTGTACAGGTGTTTAATTAAATCATGCCCGTCCGTCCGCTCCTCCGTCCGTTCGTCCGTTCGTCCGTCTGGGTGTCCATATAAAGCTTGTTCGCAAAGTAAAGGTCGCAGTTTATCTTTATGAAAATTGATACGTACTATTATTTTGGCCTAAGGTCGTTGTCTATGGTTTCGATTTATCCACTGTTTCATATGGGTCCCATAAAAATGTCCCCCAGAATGTGGTTAAGTCTATAAAGTTTCTAAGTATAAAATGATTTAATCAAAGTTTTACGAACATAAGACTTATTATATTCTGAAACGATGTGCATAAAAATGAAAAAAATACGAGGTCCTTTAATAAATTTTTTATAGCAGTTATTTACAACAACAATGTGGTGTAGGGTATTACACAGTCGGGCTTGACCGACTGCAAAATTTTTACTTGTTTTTTATTGATTTTTTTTCCTTTTTAAGCATTTTGATCCTTATTTTTAGTCTGTTATAAAAAATGAGATTATGGTTAAAACGTTTACAATATGAACCTTCTCGTCTTCTCATGCCTTTTTTCTGTCTAGCAAATATTACCAAAGTTTATCGTTTTTGGTTTTATAACAAAAACTGACTTTGTCTTTAGGCCAATAATACAGTGAGGTGTCTTTAATAGGATTTTTTTATTTTCCCAAAAAAAAAAGAAAAACAAATATGTAACCTTTTTTTCATTTATGTTGAGAATATAATTCCTAATTTTATTCTTATCTCCCATTTCTATTTTTTCATTTAGTCCCATTAAATGATTAAGTTTAGGCTCATTTAACTCATAATTGCCACTTTGATCTCTAACAATAATTAGTAGTAATTAAAACCAAAAACAACAAGAATAAAGAAAATATGAACAAAAGTTTTTAATATCTTTCAGACTTTGAGAGGGAGTTTCCTTCCTTTGCAGTTCCTTTTTTTTTTTTTGGAGTTTAACAAAACGTATTGAGGCTTAAAAGATATTTATTCTTGGTCTTTTTTTGAATAAGGATAAGGGTATGGATGTTGGGTGCTGATACTGATGATAATAATGATGATGGGAAAAGTTTTTTCTTCTTTTGTGTGTCTGTATGTTTGTCTATCATCAATCTTGGGCTCTTTAACTTTTAGTGGAAAATTGGAAGATAATTTTTGTTATAAAACAATTTTTTTTCCTTTTTTTGATCTTTAAATTTTAAGGAAAATTTAAGGTAGAAACTGGGTGAGAGTAATGTAGGTCAGAAGAGAAAGAATATTTAAGAGTTCTATTTAATTATGCAGATATAAGTCTTTATATTTTTCATCATTATAATTTTGATTTATTTTCCTTTATAAAATTTCTCATAAAAATTCTTTAATGCAAAAGGAATTTAATTTAAAAACATGAACACTTTTTTTTGGACCATAAATTAAACCGGAAATAAAATTTTTATATTTTAAAGTTTTTTTTTTATGTATACACGAGTTCCTGTTCCTCTATACTGCTATCCATAATTATGTATATGTATTAGTGTTTATAGAAAATTCTATATTGTCAAGAGGGCAGAGTTTAAAAACCTCCTTTTTCGACAGCATTTACAATGAAGAGAAAATTATTGTGGTTGATTGTATTGGGTCGTTCGGTTGGATCGTTTGGTTCAGTTGGCTCATGTTATTGTTGTTTAGACTTAAATGTAAATTTATAGCTTTTTTTTGCTGCAAAAGAAAAAAATTACAATGCCAACCCATATTGAACTAAAAACAGTCTACAAAGTTTAACGACAAAGTTTTTACATGTATTTAATGCAATTTTTCTCTACCAGAATAAAAAAAAATAGTCAAGGAAAAACTCCTATATTTTTCCTGTCTGTCTGAGTTCTACTTCTTTGTTTTTTTCTGCTATTTTTTCTGAGTATTAACTACAACAATAATAATTCAAAATTGGCTTAAGAGTAAAAGAGTTTTAAGGTTAGTTTTATGTATTTTTTTGTTTTGGGGTGTTTTAAAAAGTTTGTTTTTTTGCAAAAAAAAAAAATACAAAAAACTTTTAGGAGTTTTGGGTTTTTGAAGGGCAAAGTTGTCAATGGTAACACTATAAAAACCACTAAGTTTACGGTCTGTTATTTTATATAAAAAACATACATACATATGCAAAATATATGTGTAATAAGTATCTAAAGAGGTGAGTCAAAAAAGTCGTTTAATAAAATGTAGAAACAAATTTAAAAAAAAAAAAAAGATATAATAAAGCATGCTATATTCGGCTATGCCGAATCTTCATTACCCTCCACCACAAATTAGTGTGAAGTTAATACATAAGATTTCGTCCATACACACACACTTACACAAACAAACGAATACAATACAATACAATACAATACAATACAATACAATACAATACAATACAATACAATACAGTTTGTCTTAAATCTAAAACAGAGACACTTAAAGAGTCTAAAAATCAGTATAATTTTTCACTATAACTTCTTTTCTACTGAACCGATTTTGGTCCATCTCAGTTAAAAATCTACCACACATTTGTACATCTGTTTTGTGCTCTTCAATTCTCTTTCAACAAGAGTCATATATCTCTCCACTGGCCTCAGCTCGGGCAGTTTGTAGGATTTGCCTCTCTTAGTACATATACTACATGTGTGGCAGAAAACACAAGGCTTTTACCTCTTGACAGTATATCAAGTCAGACAAAACTGCTTTTGTGTCTTAAACTTTCCTTCTATATTCCTTCGAGGATCAGCAACATAAAGCTTTTGACCAGGAAGTTGCGAAAAATCTGCCAGAACACACGATTCGTCATCAGTGGAAAGTAAGAATATATTCTTAAGAAAACTTGACCTTAATTTCCGTCCTCTGTTTGCCTATTTGGCCCTGGGGAGAACTTTCTGAGCCTTGTGCGTTTTTAAACCTGCATTAACTTTAACTATTCGCACCAAATAGTCTAAACACTGTGCTAACCGGACTGCTTTCCTACTGGATGTGTTTGAAAATCTTTTGGAACTGTTTTCCATTCTTTGGCTTTAGAAATATCATATGGACCATTTCTTTTTCCAGAACCAGGCTTTCAACAAACGGACATGATTTTTCCGGTGCTTTTTGATGAAAATACTTAATGAATAAAATATTTTAATTTTTAATTCTCTTTTCTTTCCATTTTACAAACAGCCTTCGTATAATAACCATATATTCCAAACAACTAGACTCCAGCCACAGTTTTTGGTTGGCAAAAAATAATTTCAGTACAAAAGTTTATATGGTGTTTGTGATTATATTATAGTCATATTTTATTTAAAACGTTTTATTTTCCCCTTTTAATTTCTAAGCAAATTTTATTTTCTATACAATCGAAACTATTTACATACACAAGTACATGGAAATTACTCCCTTACCTTAGCAAACTTCCGGCATGTGAACGATAAGTGGGTGGTGGTGAACTTCCTCTTACAACACCATTCTGACGATCACGATCCAACAAAAGTAGTCTGCACATAAAAGAACATGAATAAAACAGCAACCATGAATTAATTGTTTTTTTTTTTTTTGAAATTTTTATAATAAAATATTTTGCAAAAAAACTTAGAAACCAAAAATAAATGTTATCAAGACATGCGATTCCTAAATTTATAGACTTTCAATTATTTTTGTTTTTTGTTAAAAAATGATTATTTACTTTATTTTATTTAACTTTTGAAAAAACGTGTTATTTGCACAAAAAAAAACTAAATTATTTGCCACATTTTGTTGTAGAGCTTGCTACACCCTCCTCTAAAATCCCTTAAAACCACTTAATGTGGTTTACCACATTTAATGGTTTCATCTAATTTTAGAGTTTTTTGTTTGTTAATAAAAATTAATTGAAGTTATTATTGTTTACCTTAAACGATATTCTTGCATACTGGCTTGATATGATGGTGGCGGCGGTCTATGTTGAAATTCTGGATAGAGAAGACCTTGCGGAGCTCCACCTCCTCTACTGCAAGGTCTTCGGCCACATCTACCTAAATCTACACTGGAACCAAGACCAAGACAAGGAGGACCTCCAGGTGCTGTCATACGCCAAGCAGCACCACTTACTGTTACCAAAACAACACCAACACCTGGAATAAGAGAAAAAAGAGGAAAATTAGATAAAGACATACAAAAATGATCTAAATAGAAAAAATATTCGATAAATTATCTATTTAGAGAAAAATTTCGATAAATTTTCTATTTTGAGAAAATTTTCGATAAATTCTCTATTTTGAGAAAATTTTCGATAAATTCTCTATTTTGAGAAAATTTTCGATAAATTCTCTATTTTGAGAAAATTTTCGATAAATTCTCTATTTTGAGAAAATTTTCGATAAATTCTCTATTTTGAGAAAATTTTCGATAAATTCTCTATTTTGAGAAAATTTTCGATAAATTCTCTATTTTGAGAAAATTTTCGATAAATTCTCTATTTTGAGAAAATTTTCGATAAATTCTCTATTTATAGAAAATGTTCGATAAATTCTCTATTTTGAGAAAATTTTCGAGAAATTCTCTATTTTGAGAAAATTTTCGATAAATTCTCTATTTTGAGAAAATTTTCGATAAATTCTTTATTTTGAGAAAATTTTCGATAAATTCTCTATTTTGAGAAAATTTTCGATAAATTCTCTATTTTGAGAAAATTTTCGATAAATTCTCTATTTTGAGAAAATTTTCGATAAATTCTCTATTTTGAGAAAATTTTCGATAAATTCTCTATTTTGAGAAAATTTTCGATAAATTCTCTATTTTGAGAAAATTTTCGATAAATTCTCTGTTTTGAGAAAATTTTCGAGAAATTCTCTGATTTGAGAAAATTTTCGAGAAATTCTCTCTTTTGAGAAAATTTTCGAGAAATTCTCTATTTTGAGAAAATTTTCGTTAAATTCTCTATTTTGAGAAAATTTTCGTTAAATTCTCTATTTTGAGAAAATTTTCGTTAAATTCTCTATTTTGAGAAAATTTTCGATAAATTCTCTATTTTGAGAAAATTTTCGATAAATTCTCTATTTTGAGAAAATTTTCGATAAATTCTCTATTTTGAGAAAATTTTCGTTAAATTCTCTATTTTGAGAAAATTTTATATAAATTCTCTATTTTGAGAAAATTTTCGATAAATTCTCTTTTTTTAGAAAATTTTCGATAAATTCTCTATTTTGAGAAAATTTTCGATAAATTCTCTATTTTGAGAAAATTTTCGATAAATTCTCTATTTTGAGAAAATTTTCGATAAATTCTCTATTTTGAGAAAATTTTCGATAAATTCTCTATTTTGAGAAAATTTTCGATAAATTCTCTATTTTGAGAAAATTTTATATAGATTCTCTATTTTGAGAAAATTTTCGATAAATTCTCTATTTTGAGAAAATTTTCGAGAAATTCTCTATTTTGAGAAAATTTTCGAGAAATTCTCTATTTTGAGAAAATTTTCGATAAATTCTCTATTTTGAGAAAATTTTCGATAAATTCTCTATTTTGAGAAAATTTTCGAGAAATTCTCTGTTTTGACAAAATTTTCGATAAATTCTCTATTTTAAGAAAATTTTCGATAAATTCTCTATTTTGAGAAAATTTTCGTTAAATTCTCTATTTTGAGAAAATTTTCGTTAAATTCTCTATTTTGAGAAAATTTTCGATAAATTCTCTATTTTGAGAAAATTTTCGATAAATTCTCTATTTTGAGAAAATTTTCGATAAATTCTCTATTTTGAGAAAATTTTATATAAATTCTCTTTTTTTAGAAAATTTTCGATAAATTCTCTATTTTGAGAAAATTTTCGATAAATTCTCTATTTTGAGAAAATTTTCGATAAATTCTCTATTTTGAGAAAATTTTCGATAAATTCTCTATTTTGAGAAAATTTTCGATAAATTCTCTATTTTGAGAAAATTTTCGATAAATTCTCTATTTTGAGAAAATTTTCGATAAATTCTCTATTTTGAGAAAATTTTCGATAAATTCTCTATTTTGAGAAAATTTTCGATAAATTCTCTATTTTGAGAAAATTTTCGATAAATTCTCTATTTTGAGAAAATTTTCGATAAATTCTCTATTTTGAGAAAATTTTCGATAAATTCTCTATTTTGAGAAAATTTTCGATAAATTCTCTATTTTGAGAAAATTTTCGATAAATTTTCTATTTTGAGAAAATTTTCGATAAATTCTCTATTTTGAGAAAATTTTCGATAAATTCTCTGTTTTGAGAAAATTTTCGAGAAATTCTCTGATTTGAGAAAATTTTCGAGAAATTCTCTCTTTTGAGAAAATTTTCGATAAATTCTCTATTTTGAGAAAATTTTCGAGAAATTCTCTCTTTTGAGAAAATTTTCGATAAATTCTCTATTTTAAGAAAATTTTCGAGAAATTCTCTATTCAGAAAAACTTTGCAATGGATTTTCTATTTATAGAAAATTTTCCATAGATTCTCCCTTTGTAGTTGTTACTGCTGTTGTCTTTCAATAAGTGTAAATAAAGTTCATAAAATATGAATTCATTTTAATTATTAGTTATTGTCTTTTTCCTATGACTTTTTCGTTATTTTCATTATTTTCTGCTTTTTATAAAAATATAAAAATAATTGTTTCTTATGTAAATATTTTTTAAAAATGTTTTTCTTTTTCTTTTGTCTTTCTTCTAAACTTTTGTAATGTCATGTTTTAATTATATTTATTTATATTTTTGCTCTTTCTTCCATTCTATACCCTCTTCAGCTTCTTTTGTATAAATTATGACTATTTCTTTAGTCTCTTTTGTTGTTGTTATTATCATCAGTATTCAATAATACAATAGAAATAAAGTTAATAATTGAATATTAACCCACTTAGTGGGCGTAAAAAAATGGTAACGCTTGAGGTCGTTTATATAGACGGTTTCTTTTATTTGTCAGATTTTTTTGTTTTGTTTTTGCATTGCGTAGCAACAATTTAATTTTTGAAAAAAGTAACATATTTTGTTGGTAACCTAATATTATTGTTATTTTTTCCAAAAGACTTTCTCTTTCATACTTTATAATGTTAAATATTTTTATTTCTTAAATAAATATCTTGATACCCTCCACCATCACAAGTTGTGATGAGGGTGTATTAACTTGGTTGTTACGTGAGTAACGCTGAGAAGAAATTATCTCAGAACCTATAATGTTGGTTAAGTTGGTTAAGCTATGTACGCCTGTCTGTATGTCCGTCCGTCTTGCTGTTGTTGGCATGTTCACGTTATAATCATTGATGGAGTTCAACAAAATTTGACCTGTGTAATTGCTAAAGTCCTGAGAAGTTTCGTATTTAAAACCAGCAAAATCGGTTTTGTATATTAATTGATATAGAGCGATATCTTAGGCAACCTCTAAGTTCAGGCCAAGAACTTTCGTAAAATTATCGATTTTAAATCTTCAAATTAGAATGAAATTTTCCAAAAAAATAAGTTTTATGTACTTCAAATTTCCGGTAGAAAAAAGTTATATAACCAATTGTAGGATCCATTAAGTGCTTCTGTGTTATTTTTTTTCGTTTTTAGAAAATCTTTTGTGTGAGTATGTGTGATTGTGTATGAATTTGTGCTGAAGGGTATTGAAGATTCGACATAGCCGAATAAAGCATTCTTACCTGATTTTGTGTTATTTATAAGCTTTTTATTATTTTTTATATTAATTTCAAAATGATTCATTTAGTTTTTTTGCTTTTGTTCAATTTTAGTTTATTATTTTTTGTATTGTCATATTTTTTTAAGTAGCAGATTATCTGTATTATTTCATCAGATCACACTATAATGAATTTTATAATGTTTTCTTTTTGTGACATAAAAATAAAAATTATTTATTTATCAAATTGTTAAATGATTTAATTAGTTTGAAATCGTTTTTACTTAGAAGTAAAAGGAATATTGGAAAAGAACTTTTTGAAGCCCGTCATTCTGTATTTTCTTTTAAGAGAATTAAAAAAGTTAATTTAATTTATAACTACAACAACAAATTCTAAATGAAATAAATAAGAATTATATAGCTAAGTTTGGGAGATTTTTTTTAATTATGGTGTCAATATTTTTTAAATAAGTTTTCCGAAACGAGTTCTATAAAGTAAAAAAAAAATTAAGAGGTTCATAAATGGGTCACTTCTTTTATTCTTTTGATAGAAAAACAAATTCTGAATGAATTCTGCTAGTTTTTATAGCAAAGCTTAAACTAAATTAGGAAAAAAACATTTAAAATTCTGATAAAACGACTGCTGTAACATCTGTCCTTTTGTCTTACAAACATAAAACATGTAAACATATCTGTTATCATGTTTTATATCCAACAAATGAATATATTCTAAATCAGATTAGTATAACTCTCCAGAAAAAAGTGCGTGCTAAAATTGTTAAACATTTTCAACAAAACCCAACTTGGTCGCATAAAAGGTTGGCCAAGCATTCTGCTGTGCAACTGTTTCCACTGTTATTCAACAGTACATGGAGAAATTTTCCGATGGTAGTAAATTTATAAACATTATGTGAAATGGGCCACATAATGTTTATAAAGACAAATAAACAGAAAACTTTTCAAAAGAGGTTCCAACACATTCGGTAAAAAGCAACCTGGTTACCTCTGTACTCGTACCAAGTTAAAGCTAATGCAGATTCAAAAACCTAAAGGCTCAAACAAATGTTTCTAAAAGAAACGATGCCAAAAAACAGAACACAGAAGTCAAGTTTCCCAAAAAAAAAATATATTTTACACCATAATGGAAGACGAAATGTAAGTTCTGGCAAATTATTCGCAACTTGTTGTTAAAAAATGCAGTATAACATGCATGAATCTCGAGGGAATGTTAAAAAAGTTTTGAGACCGACATCAGTTAAAATTTCCCAAAATGTTTTTGGTATGGCAAGCAATATGCAGTTACAGCAAAAGAAGCCAATCATCTATCACAACGGGCTCTATAAGTACCGAAGTCTACATCAAGGATGTTTACATAAAAACTGATTTTATTCAGAATACTACATAATTTGTCCACTTAGATTTGGCCTGACTTGGCATCCTGTCACTATGGTAAACATTGCATTTCAGTGGTACAAGAACAATAATGTGCAATTTGTACCAAGATAGGCGAATCCAATCAAACTGACCAGAGTTAAGGATAGTGGAGAGAAACTGGGATTTTATTAAAAAATGATTAAAAATAAAAAAACTGTCCATAAATGTAGTAGATTTTCGACGGGTGAAAAAAATTAACGTTAGAAAAGAGTATCAGTAATAAATATCTACGAAGATTTGACGAGAAAAAGTTTTCAAATTAATTTTCAATATTTTCCAAAATTTTCTAATGACAAGTCTTTCGTGCTCTTTTGTGCTCGTCCTTCCAACTTTCCAAGCGGACGTATAAAATAATTTGAAAACGGTCACTTTTTTGTTATAAAACGCAACAAACAACTTTTAAATGGAATTTTAACAGATTATTTTGGAAAACATTTATATTACGGATCGCAACATAAATATGTTCTTAAATATTTCTGCGACATGAATGACAGTGTCCTAATCGTCCTTCTTACTAAATAAATAAATAAATAAATAAATAAATAAATAAATAAATAAATAATTATATGTTATAGTTTTTAACTTAATATTATAAAATAAATCAAAATTTCGGAACATGGAGAAAATTTTTACCAAAAATGATTGTGAAATTTGTGCGGTAGTTCTTTCTATAAGATAACAGTATTTTATGTCATTAAACGCCCTTCTATTCATTTTACCGACATCTGTCCGTCCGTACTTCCGTGTATTCAGCTTTAAGACAGACGATTTCAGTTAGTTTTATTTTATGCCCAAGATTTTATCAAAAATGTAAATTTAATAAAAATTTTATAATATTTTAAAGATTTTCGTGCTTCTTTAATCTCTTAAAAATTACCTCAACATTAAGTTTCACTGTTTAAAGTCAATTAAATTGTTTTTAATTAAAATTATGTAACATTTTTTTCTCTTGGTAATAAAAAGACCTCTATTATTTCATTTAATGTTTTATTTTGGTCTGTTTTACATTTAAGTACAATTTTTTTCAATTTTAATTATACTTAAGGTTTCACGGCTCACGTTAAGCATGTTTGTTCAAACAAACAAATAAACAAGTAGCTCAACATAAATGTATCTAGTATAATGTATCTATACATTGTGTATGTATTTATACTTATCAACAAATAAACGTATTTAAATCTGTAACTACCGAGATACTGAGTTCTGTTTGTATGAATGTATGTGAGTTTAATAAATATTTAAAACATAATACTTTTGCCTTGTTTTTGTTTATTTGTATTATTCGTTTTTTTATTCTTGTCGATGCGTTTACTTGCGACCATTAAGTACCCACTTAATTACAATTTTTTTGTGCAAAAAATATTTATGATTACAAAATACATGACAACGAAATTAACTCATTACAAACACACATACACACCAAGGAAATTTTATTTTGTCATTTTTACACACAATGTCACTGAAAAATTGGTCACCATCATTCTTTGGCTAAATGACGCATATAAAAATATTTAAATATTCGAATATAAAATGTTAACACACAAACATAAACATTAATAAAAAATATATATACTGGCATAGAAGGATATGCTGATGTCCACTAGGGAGGTTCACATAATTTGAAAACATTTTTACAAACATTTTTTACAAATTTGATGGAAATTTTCTTTCAAGAGAAAATTTGACCAAAATTTTTTGGAAATAAAATCTTTTAGAAATAAATTGTAATATTTTTTATAATTTGCGATAATTTTTGTATTTCGGGATAAAATTTATGGAAACTTTTCTCTGAGGAAGAGAAAATATTTTATCACAAAAAAGTGCAATATTTTGTTTCCTATGCAAATATGCGATAAATTTTCTATAAAAGTTTTCCATAAATAGAGAATTTATCGAAAATTTTTCATTAATCGAGAATTTATCGAAAATTTTCCATAAATCGAGATTTTATCAAAAATTTTCTATAAATCGAATATTTTCCGTAATTCGAGATTTTATCGAAAATTTTTATAAATCGAGAATTAATCGAAAATTTTCCATAAATCGAGATTTTATCGAAAATTTTCCATAAATCGAGAATTTATCGAAAATTTTCTCTAAATCGAGAATTTATCGAAAATTTTCTCTAAATCGAGAATTTATCGAAAATTTTCCGTAAATCGAGAATTTATCGAAAATTTTCCATAAATCGAGAATTTATTGAAAATTTTCCATAAAACGATAATTTATCGAAAATTTTCTCTAAATCGAGAATATATCGAAAATTTTCTGTATATCGAGAAATTATCGAAAATTTTCTGTATATCGAGAAATTATCGAAAATTTTCTCTAAATCGAAAATTTATCGAAAATTTTCTGTATATCGAGAAATTATCGAAAATTTTCTGTATATCGAGAATTTATCAAAAATTTTCTCTAAATCGAAAATTTTTTCGAAAATTTTCTCTAAATCGAAAATTTTTTCGAAAATTTTCTCTAAATCGAGAATTTATCGAAAATTTTCTCCAAATCGAGAATTTATCGAAAATTTTCTGTATATCGAGAATTTATCAAAAATTTTCTCTAAATCGAGAATTTATCGAAAATTTTCTCTAAATCGAGAATTTATCGAAAATTTTCTCTAAATCGAGAATTTATCGAAAATTTTCTCTAAATCGAGAATTTATCGAAAATTTTCTCTAAATCGAGAATTTATCGAAAATTTTCTCTAGATCGAGAATTTATCGAAAATTTTCCATAAATCGAGAATTTATCGAAAAATTTCCATAAATCGAGAATTTATCGAAAATTTTCCATAAATCGAGAATTTATCGAAAATTTTCCATAAATCGAGAATTTATTGAAAATTTTCAATAAAACGAGAATTTATCGAAAATTTTCCATAAATCGAGAATTTATCCAAAAATTTTCTCTAAATCGAGAATTTATTGAAAATTTTCCATAAATCGAGAATTTATTGAAAATTTTCCATAAATCGAGAATTTATTGAAAATTTTCCATAAAACGAGAATTTATCGAAAATTTTCTCTAAATCGAGAATTTAGCGAATATTTTCTATAAATCGAGAATTTAGCGAAAATTTTCTATAGACACATTTTCTGTTAATGGAGATTTTCTGTCAGTTAAGATTTTATGAAAAATTTATAAATTTTTTTGTATCTTATCAGGACCACTGTGCCACATTTCAACCGTATAAATCTCTACATTAATTATGAATTTTGTTGTTGTTTACGAGTGCTGGCAATATTTGTGTTGTTGTTAAACAAATGTTGCTGTTTGTTGGTCGCTTGTTTACTGTTGTTGGAAATTGTCCAGAAACAAGTGAAATAAAACAGGTGAAAGAGAGAGTGAAAGAGAAGATAAAATGCTGTAAACAAATTAAGCGTAATGCACAATATTCACACGCTATTTTTCATGTCGCAAAAAATAATACAAACAAATAAACACTTTTTTCATTTTTTGAGAAAATATGACATAAAAATAACAACAATAATTCTTTTATTTAATTTCCTTTTTTTTTTCTATTTCAGCTAAAAAATTTAAGGTGTAAAACAAATTTCATTTTTTTATGAATGAAATTTAATGTTTGTGTGTGTGTGTGTGTGTGTGCGTGTGACATAAACGCCCTTGTCTATGTGTTTGGGTGTCTGTTTGTCTTGCCAAAACAAAATAAATGTTTACCATATGACTTTGAACTCTTTTGTGTATTTTCAGATATTTTGCTAAAAATGTGTGTCTGTTTTTATGGGAAATAACTTTTTCTACCTTTTTTATGTAACTCAAAGAGTTTTAGTAGTTTTCGTGTTTGTAGATGACATATTTTTTATGTTTCTGGATGTGTGTTTGTTTGTTCGTTCGTTTAACATTAAACAGGAAATTTGTTTACAATAGAAAATTGCAAGTTTCCGGCTATAATTTTTTAGAGTTTTTTTTAGCATAAAAAGGGGTGTGAGAAAATATTTTTTTTTTAATAAGAAGACACGCAGGCGTCATTTTCTCTACAAGAAATGACAAATTTACTAATAGATAGAAAATAACCATAGAATGTTTCTCGATATCATACTATGTTAACTGGAAAAAAATCGTTTTATCATAGCAGAGTGCTCCAAATCTGTGCTTTAGGAATAAAATTCTATAGCCCCTGAACCGTTAGAGAGTTATCTTAATGAAATGTTATATGTTTACAATTGAAGGTCTTCTGAGCAGTATAGACTCATATCTACTCAATGGCGTAGTTTTTAACTTTTTAAAGTTAGCCACCTCGTACATGTTGATTGTTTAAAATTTGTCCAATATCCTTTTTATAGTTTTTTTTTTTAATTAGGTTCAAGATTCCCTATACAATTCCAAAAGGTATTCGTGCAAAGCCATATGAATTCTTAAAAATTACTTTAATCTGAAGTGTTTTTGAATTTTTTTCCAAATAGATGGCAATATTTATTCATTCTTGTAAAGAAATATTTACGGGAATACGTAGAAAGAAATTGGGATCAAATCGATTTGGAAAAGAAGTTACTATTGCTTAGGGGAAAATTGCATATAAGAGTGAAAACAAAAATCTAAAGAATGGACCTCTTTTAAATGTTAAATGTTATAAAATATAATACGGTACACTAAATGAGTCATAAATTTAGTTACTTGTTTGTATATAAATTTTTTTCTACTTGACCGATTTTGACAACTTTTGTCGATTTATAATTTACAATTTTACGAAAGTTCATCGCTAAAATTTAAATGTTGCCTCTTTTAATATACTAAACTGATTTTGCTTGTTTTAAATAAGAAACTTCTCAAGACCATAGAAAATACTCAGACAAAATTTTAATTAGCTTTATGAATTATTGTGGATATGAGCGTTCCAATAATGGAAAGATAGACATACGGACGGACATAGCTAGATCGACTCAAATTTTGCATTGATACAAAAAGAATTGAACGAAAAAGTTAATATACCTTTTTCTGCACTTGTGGTAGTTAAGGGTGTAATAATACAAATAACTTATTTCTTCGAGTAATTTTAGACACGAGTCGTCTCACTCTAAAAAGGTCATCGTTATTATTATCTTACTATACCCCTCTAAATAAATCTCTAAAAAAATGTATCTTAACATTTTAAATATATTCATATCCTGTTTGTCTGGCTAAAACATACAAAACTGTTCCCCTTGTAATTATTGTTGTCTAATATCATTTTAAATACCAATTACTTTTCCTGTAAATAGACCTAAAAGGTCATCGTTTTATTTAGACCCGCTGTGACCTTAAGGATTTTCCTCTTAAATTGTTTGTTTACTTTCTCGTTAATGGGTAAAACTCATAAAAATAAAATTTATATATTTTTATGATGTCGTTTATATGAATGTATTTTCGAAGCCCAACCCACAAAAACTCATAAACAAAATAACAAAAACAAATAAAAAATAAAAAACTAAATTTAAACGTGGGTCTCTAACTTGTTACCATTTTCACACCTTTAAGATGATTAAATGAACAAAACGAACAAGAGAGCAAAAAACTGTTGGATACGACAACAATCATAACAACTTTTGAAAATGTTTAACAATAATTACAAAAAAAAAAACAAAAAAAAAAAAACAAGTAAGAATGCTATATTCGGCCATGAAGAATTTCCAATACACTCCACCACAAATGCGTGTGAAATAAATACGCTGTGTTTCGTACATACAAACTCACACAAAGGAGTTTTTCTTAAATTTTACACAGGAACATTAAAAAAGCCATAAAATTAGTCTTATTTTTGACTATAACTTTTTTTCCTACTGAACCGATTTTGAGAATTCTTGGAATTATAATAAAGTATATATAACTTTATGTCATGCTTGAATCTTATTCTTATTTGTCGATTTCTAACTGACAGTTATACGAAAATTTTTCACTGTTACTTAGAGGTTGCCCCAGATATCTGTTTTAATATACTTAACCCATTTTGTTGGTTTTAAATGGGAAATTGCTTACGACAATTATAAATAGTTAAGCTAAATTTCATGAACACACAGACATTAGCAAATTTACTTAGATTTTGATTGGTGGCAAGATTTGTGGGATCTGAGATTATTTTTTCTTAGCGATACACACGGAATAGCAAAATTAATATACCCTCTTCAACACTTGTGGTGGTGGAGGGTATAATAAACGACAATTTCTGCAGAAAGCATGTAAAACATTTTATAGCAGGTCCAGCCCGACTATTTAATACCCTACACCACATTGTTGGTTGTAAATACATCGTACAATTTGGCACATCATTTAGCATATAATAACACCTGATTTTGAAAAATTTCGATAAAAGTGTTTTATTTTAAGGAATTTTTTGAACTAAAAATTGCTTTCCGGAGGAACTCATATGGGGTCTATATAAAATAATGAACCAATCATAAGCAATATCAATAGGCATCGTCCTTGAGCCAAATTTCATTAAGAAATTTCAAAACTGTAACCTGTACTTTTCGAACAAGCTTTACATGGACAGTCTGCCGGTCGGACCGATTTAGGAAGTGATTTTGAGTCGAACGGTATATTTAAAAATGGTGGTAGGACTATTTTCTCGTGTTGCAAACACCTGCATAAACGCATAATACCTCCACCACCTATATAGGTGGTGTAGGGTATAAAAATATAATAAATAAATTTAATGACAACAATTTTAATATAATTCAAATAAAATAACAAAAATGTTATTTCTAAGGTCTTTTCCCGAGTACCTTTAATTGGTCTAAATTAAACAATCGATTGAATGGAAGCCTAAATGATGTAATGAACGAATGAATGAATGAATAATTGTGTTAATGAATGAGTGAATTTTAGTGACTGAACAAATTTGTTGAACATTGTTATTAAATACTTAATGTAGGTCAATATTTAAGTAGGTTTATATTTTATTTAAACAATAACTTATTTAATTTTTGCATTGTTTAATTTCAATTATTTTATTTTTTTTTTTTAATTTGCACTAAATAAAGAATGAACAAATTTAACATTAACATTAAATTATATGAAACAGTTGTCATACCAACAACAATAGACATTAAATTTGAAAAAGTTATGTAATATTGGCAAATATTTAATGGACTAACAGGTGTGTGTTTGTCAAAAAATAATAAGATCTTTAGGGTGCGCTACACATAATTTTGATAATGATTTTCATGCATCTTATTCCCACATAAAGACAGAAGGACGGACAAAGCTGAATAGAATTCGATTAAAATATGGTTTAAATATGATTTGTTTAGACTGTTCTATAAGGTAGATAATAGTTTTCAGAAGCTTTTTATTAAAAAATATTAATTTGAATTTGAATAGATTAATTCGATTTATGGAAACAGAATATCGAATTAAAAATTCAAATTTGCATATTATTTGCTATTTTCACCAGAGAGAAGGAAGGACGGAAAAAACTGTTGCGAAAGAGAAATTCATAAAGCCTCGTTGGATATGCTACAATATTTAAAATATATCTATATAGACTTTTGTATGAAAGGATTGAGATCAGAAAATTCTTAACATACATATATGATTTTTTTAATTGATTGAAATTATTATTACAATTTCACACCAAAAACTTTTGGGACTAAACTTTAATATTCGATTGAATATCAGCAACACAAATTTATTTGACCAGGAAATTGAGAAAAATTTGCCTGAATATGAGTTTCGGCATCCAAGAATATATTTTTAGAAAAATTTACTTCAATTTCCGTGTTCTGTTTTTGACATAAACTTTATAAAAGCGTTCCTTTCATTAACTTTTTGAGTCTTGTAGGTTTTTAAACTTGCATTAATGTTATTATTTTTCCGGTAACTGACCGATCTTAGTCCTTAATTTCTAACAGACGCCCTTAATAATGACGACCCTTAACATTTCACTAAAAAATGCATACTTTTAAACATATTTTTTAACGAATGGGGATTTTGGGTATTTGCGCCTAGAAAACTGGTGATCACTTTAATTCTTTAAATCCTGAACACGCTCATATACATCATAACGAAATTTCAATTAGATATCATTAATCGTTTATTTTTTTAAATTTAATTAAAAGAAAAACAACAAAAATTTTAAATCATAAATTTTTCATAAATTTTTGACATAAATTGACATTTCATCGATTTCATAGATTATTTTTTAGAAGTCTATACCTTGGCTGAAAATCCAACTTAAACCAGGCTTCTTCTAGTAAAATTTAGTTGTTTTTCATACCTAAGTTGGCCAAATTTGTTAGCGACTGCGTCCTTGAACAGGTAGTGGCATGTAATATTGAAAAATATCTGAAATATTAAACCAAAAAATATAAAGTCCAAAAAAGCATTGCTAACAGCCCAAAGAAATTATTTCGATGAAATTTCTTCATCGAGATATCTCTAAATTTTAGATACTACATGATCAAATAGCCAGATAGAGTAACATTATTAAATCGACTCAGGAAGTAAATATGAATAGATAAATGCGTTCAAATATCAGCACAACTGCATAATATCAAAATTGTGTGTACCTCACCTATAAGTGGTTTGAACCTTAAGAGGCTAATAAGCATTCCATAAACATTTCATTGTATTCGGGTTCCAGGGAGAAAGGCATTTTAATGTTGTAAAAATTGTCGCCTTGTAATAGTTTATAAATTTTCTTCAAGGTGGAATTTTTAACGCTTCATTCGATCTTTTAAAGAGTTTTAAATTAATTCAAAAAATAATTTTTTTCACTCGCGAGCAAAATCGGAAGAAAGATTAAAATTTTAAGTCCAAATAAAAATTACTATTTTCCTAATTTACGGAAACGAAGATTAAAAATGAAAATTATCCGAAAATAAAAATTTTGCTCCTAATCGCCGTGGAAATACATCTCCTACAACCATGTAAAATTTCACTCAAATAAAAAATATCGTTTATCAAAATCCTGTCCCTTATAACTTAGACATTGAAATGCTGTACTCAAAGGGCGGGAGTACTGACGCTGCTATATTTTATATAATTTAATAACGGATTTAAAATTATATTAATAAGGATCAATAATATGGACTCCCATAGATTCCAACTAATAAAGTGGGAAAATCGTAATATTTTCTATTTGTAGACAGAAGGACAGACTTAGTCTGGTCTTACTGAATACCAAAAAAATATATAAATATCTCTTGTAGTATGACATAAATTCCTTATGAATGACTTTAAACACAATCTGCCTGAAATAGGGTCTCATTCCACCTAACCTAAGTCATTTTCAGAAATTAAATAATAAACAACTTGTTGCCAAAAAAAAACATAAAAATAAACATACAAAAAACAAGTGTCATTACAATTAAGACGTTTTTCTGTTATTTTACCTCCTCAAAAAAAGATTATGAGGTAATTTTATTTAAATGCTTAAGCAAACACCTGTATGATGTAATCTGTATCTTAAACTTTCACCAACAACTGAAAACAACAGCAACAAACAATTGTAACAAAAGAATGTATGTGTGATTGTAGATGTATAAGAGTTGTAATATTAACTTACCAATCATTAATAAAGCAGCTGTAAAATGTGAACTAGGAGGTCCTGCTAAACCAGTAGCCCCCAAAGCAGCACCACCTAAAGCACATGCAACACCACCCAAAGCAACAACCGCTATTAAGGCACGTAAAGGAGGACCAGCAAACCATTGACCACAACAACCTTTGCCAGAACGTTCAGAAGGTGATCTAAAAGAAGAGAACAAGGAAACAAAATGAGATAAAAACATTAAATAAACAATTTATTATTTATTTGTTAAATGCGTTTTACTGTAAACAAAAGAATACAAAAAGTGGTAAAGGAGTGGAGGATTTAAAGGAGGATATTTCTTTTGTTTCGCAGACAAATAATTTCTTTTTTGATGATTTATGAGAGGAAATTTAAGCACATTTGCTAAAAAGGTGTATTTTAGTCTTTATTATAAGAATTTCTTAGAAAAAATAAAGAAAACAAAATAAAACACCTGTGTCACTGAAATTTGAGAGAGTATGAAAAGAATTTTGTTGGTTAGAAGATTTTCATTAACCCATAATATGTTTAGATATAGATGATAGTGAATATATTAAGGAAATTACGGAATATTTAATGAAAAAGAATAGATATCAATAAAGAGTTATTTTCTAAAGATCAGCTAATTTCGACTCACACTTAACTATCTTATGATTTTTTCATTCACAAGTTGGGTTTCCTCTACAGAAAGCAGAAAAATAGTGTTATTGATTCTTTACAGAACTGGATCTGTCCTTTTTGGGGAACTGGACTAATGTTTGTGCCAAATGTAATCAAACAATTTTACATCAACATTTTATAGAAAAATATCTGAAGTATAACACCAATTATCACCAATTCCAAATAAGCATTGCCAACAGACCAACAAAATAATTTCGATGGAATTTCTATATCGAGATATCTTTAAATTTGCGATAGTACATGGACAGGCAGCCAAGCGGACGGAGGAACATCATTAAATTGACTGAGGAAATGATTATGAGTCGATCAGTACGTTTAGATATCTGCACAAAAGAATATTACCAAAATTATGAGCTCCTCACCTATAAGTCAAGAGACCAATAAGGATTCCATTAACACCTTAAGAGTTTTACAATAGAATGATTGTATTTGGTTTCCATGAAAGAAGGTATTATACTGATTTAAAAATTATCGCTTTGTTATGTTACGTTTTCTTCAAGATACAGTTTTTGACACTTTTTTGATCTTTTAAAGAGTTTTATTTTAATTAAGAAATAAAGATTTTCTTCGCTCGCGAGCAAGATCGAAAGAATAAAGATTAAAATTTTAGTCCAAAAAAGAGACTAACATCGCCATTATGGCGAAATCTAATCTAAACGTCTACATAGTACAGATGTTTGAAGATTTATCCTTACTCGAATATGCTGACCATATCTACGTACAAACTTGAGAGAATCTTATGTGGGTTTCTGAGTTATATTCCTTGTCGAAAAAAATATAAGTCTTTGAAATAATATCAAACATAATTTCGGATTGGGTTCTTTTCTTACAATAGTTAGCAAGTTTTCACAGCTTAGATTATGAATAGGCCTTTTTGAAATAGATTTTTTTAACAAATCTTTTTCAGAACATATCCATTATCCATTATCCCTTGTCTAAAAAATACTATATGTTTTGTCTGATTACAACCGTGAGAGTTTGTCATCTGAACTACATCAAATTCTATACAGAATCATGCTATATAATATGGTTCCAATACTATGCTTCTAAGATTAACATGCTTCTCAAATTACGCTCTCATACCCTGGTTTCTCTCAGCTACAAATCGATGAGTGTTAACTTTTTACAAATACTTCCTTTTTATATTCGTTATGGGTTTAAAACCAAACAACCGAAATAAATTTATTATGCCTCACGCTTCGTCTATTGTGTTGGTGAGTTTGTGTGTGTGTGTGTAAGTATTTATATTTATGAATTTATGCAAGGTGTGAATTCATTCAGAAATCGCCAACAACAACAACTACAACAAACAATTGTAAACAATAAACTTAACTATAAAACATTTTTTCCAAAAAAAATTTCTGCACCGTTAGTTTTCCTGTCAAGGATAAATATTGTAGCATATCGTACCTTAAAAATACAAACATAGACTCACACCTACACTCTCAATTTAAAATACATATTTAGTCAGTCTAGAATATTTTTTAGTTTCTATTGTTGTTGTTTTTGTTGTTGCCGCTGTCGTAACAATTTCATTGTACTTGATTTAATGTACTTGGAAAAAACTAAACATCTGTGACAATGATTTTAATGTTTTTATATTTGTTTGTCTAACAACAAAGTAGGTCCGTCCGTCCGTCCGTCCGTCCGCTTATCTGTCTATCTTGTTTTGGAGAAAAGTCTGGCAAATTTTTTCTTCTTCTTCTTTTTTTTTGTTTGGTCTATTATAAAGTTTTTCATTTGTGAAGTGTAAGACAAAAAAAAAAAAAAAAGCAGCCAACAAACAAAACACCTTGTTAAAGATGAAAATGAAGCAAAATAGAAGAAGAATTAGAAAAAGAAAATAGTTACAGACAATTTTTCTGAAATACGAAATTTTTAAAAGAAAACTTTTTTAAATAAACATTAAATAAAGTCTAAAAATAAGTTTTTCCTTTTACTATTTATTCATGCCAACAATTGAGCTTAAAATAATATTTTTATTTAAGTTTAAGATTTTTGGCAAACAATTTCTCTACCATAAATTATGGAAAAATATGGTTTGAAGAAAAGTTTAACTGAATGTACTTGTTCTTAATTTAAATGATGTTCTGAATGTTATATTGAAGATATATGATCTTTTTCGATTTTTTTTTTAAATAATTTTCAAAGGACATTTTCAATATGACTACCGGAAGTAAATTTTTAAATAACATACAAATTTTCAGAAACCAATTAAGAATGCTTTAATGGGTCGAAACGATAATATAATTAAGGCTTTATAAGAAATTTAATAAACATGATAATCTGGGCTTTGTGATAATGAGATTTCTACTTGCATAAATATATCATGTTCTAATGTGAATCATTTAAATCAAAAAAGTGTGCGATAGTCAGCTAAAACAGACTATGGAATGTGCTACAGCTTGACAAATTGATAAAAAAAAAAAAAATAAAAAATATTATAAAAAGATATTAATATGTATGATCGCTTTGGAGGCTTTAAAAAATTATGGATCGATGTTCGAAAAATTCAATACAGTATTTTCTGGTAGTATAAATTTTAAATATAAGAGATAATTACGGTTACTGATATTTCTATCATATTTAAGTACTTTAAAGTGATTATTAACAGCGCGCATGGCAGTTTCGGACTGATTTCCCTTAAATTTAGCATATTAATTTATATTTATATTTCTTCAACATTTGAATGTTTCATGAGCTTTAAATCCCATTCCGCATATACATTGATATGGAAGTTGTAGGAAATAATGTAGAGATGGAGTGTTCACTACGCATTTGGACAAAGTTCAGTGAATTTTGATTATCATTGGGAAAAAAGAGCTTACAGTTCTATTATTTATATTATTTTTTATTTTATTGAAGTTATTATTACAATTTATAAAAAATATATATCTTTTTATACTTCTAACCACTAATGATGAAATTTTGAACCTTTTTCTGAAACCTTTCCATTAACGCTTTTATAGAGCATTCTATCACTTTGTTCGAACAAGTCCGCTGAAAATCTACTACACTTTTAAATAATTTTGTGCTCATCAATTTTCTTTTAACAAGAGTTCAATATCTTACATACATACCACCTTATAGTTCTTATATATCTCTTGGACTTATATACCATAGCGACACATTATGAAGTCTTATGAATGAAAGCGCTATGTATAGATTCCTTGATGTAAATTTCGGTATTTTTAGAGCCCAGCGTAACAAATGATTTTTGCCTCAACAGCATATGACGTGGTATACCAACCGTGCAGTTTTTGTAAATTTTGTCTGATTTGAGTCATAGGCCTTTCTTTAACATTCCTTTGAGCATCAGCAACATCAAATTTAAAAAAAAAAAATTGGAAAAAAAATGACTGAACATGCGTTTCGTTATGAGCTACGCAGCAAGAATCTTTTTTTAGAAAACTTCACCACTGCTGCTTTCGAATATGTTGTAAGCTCTTCTGAAAATGTTTTCCATTTTTCCTTTTTTTGGATTTAGAAACAGCATATGGAACATATAATTGGCCCAGGTTTTCTATCAACGGACAATTTTTTCCGGTACTGTTTAATAACATAGGAAACAGTTCGACGACAGACCTTTAAATGTTTGGCCTATGTTTCGTTGGTCCAAGTTGAATTTTGTTGAAAATCTGTTTTTGATCACTCATTAATTTAATCAGATTGGAAAAATGTCCATGTTATGTTCCATAACTTTTGAAGCAAGTTTAAATGAAAAAACATGTGTTAAGAATTTTTCGATCTCACTCGTTCAAAAGGTTCTGGAAATATTTTAAAAGTTAGCAACATTTGATGAGATTTTGAGAATATCAAATTTGGAATAGGATTTCCTCTTTGTATTCAGCGTGGAATCCCTATTTTAATATTTATTTATAAAAAACTTAAAATTATTAAAAAATTAAATTTATTAAAAAAATAAATTTTTAAATAACATTACGGAAAGAAAGAAGTACATAAATTTTATGATTAATGTATAAATTTCGTTTTTGGAATTTTCTTTTTTCCGAGAAAAATCATAAATATTCAAATCATATTCCGCAATTTTTATAAAGACAATAACAACAACATCATAATCCTAAATGAAAACAATTATATTTTTTTCTTTTTGCTTCCTTTTTGACTGCTTCTTAGCACTCTTCCTTATTTTGCTTCTTATTTTAAAAGGAAAAAGGAACAAGGACAAGAAAATTCTATGAATAACATTTTCCACAAAAACATAATTTATATTTTTGTTTCATAATTTTATTTTATTTTTTTTTCAAATTTTTGTTATGGTATTTATTGTTATTGTTGTTGTCTCCTAACACGAAGACAAGTAACGTCATTGTTCCTGTTTCTTGATAAATGATAATTTTGCTCTCTTTCTTTTGGTTTCTTTCTTTCATTCACTTTGGAGCACATAAAGTTCTAAAGGAGCCTTCTTTGTTTTTCTTTTAGCTGGAGTTTTGTTTTCTCTTTTGTTGGCTTTACATGACTGAGTTTTATCATTTATATTCCTTTTGGCCAATGTTGACACTTTGGGGAGCAAGTGTCAACACACTAACACAAATACAATAAAAAGCTTTGTAATTTTCTCATCTTCTTCTTTTTTAATTGTTGAGGAATGTAAATATTGTGTCTTTTTTCTCTGTTAAGTAGTGAGATCGAAAAAATCTTAATACAATTTTTCCATTAAAACTTTGAACTCGAGTATTACTTGATTCAAAGGTCTTCTATCTAACTGTTTCCAATGTTACTAAACAGTATCGGGAGAACATGTCGACAAAAGGTTCAAAACTTCATCACTAGTGATTTAAATTATAAAAATATTTTTTGTTGGTTTTTAGTGATATTGTCGTTGACTGTATCGCTCTTTGGATGCAGTTATATAGCACACCATCACCTGGTTTATCGCAAGTAGACAGTAAAAAACTTTTTGATCACATACACAAGTTTTATCGCTAAAAAGTATAAACTTTATGTGCTAAAGGAATAATCTTCTTCAACAAGACTTACTGTATACAAGTGACCCTCTGTTCAAGAGTCAATATGGGATAAGTACATAATAAAATGACTTCTCGAGACCTTATCAAATTAATATTGGTGTTCTTTCGGACTGTCGAATAACTAGTTCGGTACAATGAGCAAAAACTACTGGGAAAACAAATTCTGTTAAAAATATTTAAAGAAATCATTTAGTAGTCGCTAATGGGTTAACAAATTTATTCAATATTCCCTTTCCATTTCTGAATAAAAAAATTTTAATGAAAAAAATATGACTACTAAATTAATACACACTGCAATATAGCATCAAAAAAAGACTACACATTAGCTTAACATGACATTAATGAAGTGACATGTTGAATGACACATATCAATTTAGACCAGACATTTTAGAAACATACAAACATGAATATGTAAGTGCGTGGTGTCTGTTACAATGTGTGTAATAAATAGCAAATACCCAGCAAACAATTTGGAACATAAATAAACAATTAAACGAAAATTTTTCAAAAAATCTAAACTTAAATGAAGAATTCCGATAAAACACCTCTTTTAAGAAAAGTTTTCATAAGTTTTCAATTTAGAAAAGAAAATATTCAAAAAATTCTCAATTCTGAGAAAAATTTGGATTCTTTGAATACTTTCCAATTTGGAAAATATTAGATACTTTTTTTAAGCAAATTTTCGATTAATTTTCCTTTTAGAGAAAATTTATAGAAAATTTTCAAGAAATCCTCTATTAATAGAAAATTCTCAATAAATCTTCTATTTAAAGAAAATTTTCGATAAATCCTCTATTCGTAGAAAATGTACGATAAATCCTCTACTTATAGAAAAATTTCGATAATTTCTCTAATCGTAGAAAAATTTCGATAAATTCTCTATTCGTAGCAAAATTTTCGATAAATCCTCTATTCGTAGAATATGTACGATAAATCCTCTAATTTATAGAAAATTTTCGATAAATCCTCTATTCGTAGAAAATTTTCGATAAATCCTCTATTTGTAGAAATTTTTTGATAAATTTTCTATTCGTAGCAAAATTTTCGATAAATCCTCTATTCGTAGAATATGTACGATAAATCCTCTAATTTATAGAAAATTTTCGATAAATCCTCTATTCGTAGAAAATTTTCGATAAATTCTCTACTTATAGAAAATTTGCGATAAATTTTCTATTCGTAGAAAATTTTCGATAAATCCTCTACTTATAGAAAATTTTCGATAAATCCTCTATTCGTAGAAAATTTTCGATAAATCCTCTATTCGTAGGAAATTTTCGATAAATTCTCTACTTATAGAAAATTTGCGATAAATTTTCTATTCGTAGAAAATTTTCGATAAATCCTCTACTTATAGAAAATTTTCGATAAATCCTCTATTCGTGGGAAATTGTCGATAAATCCTCTATTCGTGAGAAAATTTTCGATAAATTCTCTACTTATAGAAAATTTGCGATAAATTTTCTATTCGTAGAAAATTTTCGATAAATCCTCTACTTATAGAAAATTTTCGATAAATCCTCTATTCGTAGAAAATTTTCGATAAATTCTCTACTTATAGAAAATTTGCGATAAATTTTCTATTCGTAGAAAATTTTCGATAAATCCTCTACTTATAGAAAATTTTCGATAAATCCTCTATTCGTAGAAAATTTTCGATAAATCCTCTATTCGTAGGAAATTTTCGATAAATTCTCTACTTATAGAAAATTTGCGATAAATTTTCTATTCGTAGAAAATTTTCGATAAATCCTCTACTTATAGAAAATTTTCGATAAATCCTCTATTCGTAGGAAATTTTCGATAAATCCTCTATTCGTGAGAAAATTTTCGAAAAATTTTCTATTTGTAGAAAATTTTCGATAAATTCTCTATTCGTAGGAAATTTTCGATAAATCATCTAGTATAAGTTATCTTTAAAGATATTTTTAAATACATTCTCTGAATACAATTTTACATAATAAGAGAATCATTAAAATAATAAATTTAACAATATTTTTTTCTACCAAAAATAATCTTTATTAATTGTTGGTTCGAAAGAACAAAGAAAAACACTAAAAAGACATTTTATTAAAGAAGCTTTATGAGACACGAGGGTCAAGTTTTATTACTTAAATTAAATGTAATTTTCAACACCTTTTTTTCGTTTATTAGAACCATTAAGTGAGTGAAAAATAACAAGACGAAAAATTTTTGAAAAATTCTTAAAAATAATTTCACAGATTTTTGTGAAAAGATAAATGTGATGAACATTTATAAAATAATTGCGTGTTTTTGTGGTTTTGTGTATTTTTGCTGTAAATGGCTAATTTCAAAATACAGTGAGTAATAAAAGGACTGTGAAACTATAATTATAATTTTTTGTTAAGATGTAGTGTTTTTTACGTCTTAGTCCATCCACTGTTTTGGTAAAATCTCTGAGACTTCAACTTGCAAATAGTGTTTATATTGGTACCCACTGTAGTTTTCGTTTTTGTTTCAATTTCCATCATGTATTTTAGTGTTTGTCAGGTAATTAGTTACAAACACTAATTTAGGTGTGAAGCCTAAGAAATTGTTTGTGTTTTTCTTTTTATTTTTTTAATTAAATTTAATTTCTGTTTTTTACACTCTTAATGGTCATTTGTTTTCAACAGTCAGTTTTTAATCAACACTAAAACATCCAAAACCAATGTCCCAATCACTTGTATGTTAAGAAAAACTAATACATGATTGTGTTTTTCTAGTGAAATTAACCCTCAGCAAGGTAAATCAAAACTTTTGATTAAATTCACAATTTGAGGAAAAATTCGAAAAAAATTTTAATTTCGATATTTTGGGGAAAATTTTTGATAAAAACTGTATCAAGGAAAATTATCGATATATTTTTCATTAAGAGAATATTTTCGATAACATCTTAATTTTGCGAAATTTTGATAAACTCCTTATTTCCGATAAGTAAATAATTTTTAGTAATTCTTCTTTTAATATGCATTTCAATTAATTCGACAAATTCTCTATGCATAGAAAATCTTCTATAAATTGTCCATTTAGAGAAATTTTACGATAAATTCCCTATTTAAAGTACTCGGTAAATTCTTTATTCATAGTAATTTTTCGATAATTTTTTTATTTATAAAAAATCTTCAATAAATTTTGTATTTATGGATAATTTTTTCGATAAATTTTTTATTTATAGAAAATCTTCGATAAATTTTGTATTTATAGGCATTTTTTCGATAAATTTTGTATTTATGGACATTTTTTCGAAAAATTTTGTATTTATAGATAATTTTTTCGATACATATTGTATTTGTAGACATTTTTTCGATAAATTTTGTTTTTTTGGAAAATTTTCGATAAATTTTTTTATTTGTAGAAAAGTTTCGATAATTATATATTTGTTGAAGGTTTCGATAAATTTAGTATTCATAGAAAATCTTCGATAAATTTTGTATTTATAGACATTTTTTCGATAAATTTTGTATTTATGGACATTTTTTCGATAAATTTTGTATTAATAGACATTTTTCGAAAAATTTTGTATTTAAAGATAATTTTTTTCGATAAATATTGTATTTGTAGACATTTTTTCGATAAATTTTGTTTTTTGGAAAATTTTCGATAAATTTTTTTATTTGTAGAAAAGTTTCGATAATTATGTATTTGTTGAAAAGTTTCGATAAATTTTGTATTTATAGATATTTTTTCGATAACTGTTGTATTTATAGACATTTTTTCGATAAATTTTGTATTTATGGATAATTTTTACGATAAATTTTTTATTTAAAGAAAATCTTTGATAAATTTAGTATTCATAGAAAATCTTCGATAAATTTTGTATTAATAGACATTTTTTCGATAAATTTTGTATTTATAGACATTTTTCGATAAATTTTGTATTTATAGAAAATCTTCGATAAATTTTGTATTTATAGAAAATCTTCGATAAATATTGTATTTGTAGACATTTTTTCGATATTTTTTTTTTTTTTTTTTTTTTTTTGAAAATTTTGGATAAATTTTTTTATTTGTAGAAAATTTTCGATAATTACGTATTTGTTGAAAAGTTTCGATAAATTTTGTATTTATAGATATTTTTTCGATAACTGTTGCATTTATAGACATTTTTTCGATAAATTTTGTATTTACAGATAATTTTTTCGATAAATATTGTATTTGTAGACATTTTTTCGATAAATTTTGTTTATATAGAAAATGTTCGATAAATTTTTTATTTGTAGAAAATTTTCGATAATTTTTTTATTTGTAGACATTTGTTTGATGAATTTTGTATTTATAGACATTTTTCGATATATTCTCTATTTAGGAAAGATCTCATATAAATTCTGTGTAAAGGGAAAATCCTTCATAAATTCCCTGTTTAGCGCAAAACTCTAGAGAAATTTTCCTGTTTTGGAAATTTTTAATTTTCTTTTAAACTTTTCAGGGTTAAAAATTTAACAATTATTATTTTTGCTTGTTTATTTATTTTCTTTCTCTATTTTTGACTTTCTTAATTTATTTTGTGTGTGTTTGTGTGTGCAATTTCGTTTTCCTCTTTCCAATCTTTTTATAGCAAAATGTAATTCATTAATTTTTTTAATTGATTTTATTCATTTTTTTATTTTTTGTTGCAATTTTTCATTTTTATGAATGTTACGTAAAATCTATCTATGAATTGGAAAAAATGTAATAAAAAATGGTGTTTTTAGTTCATAGATAATGAAAATAAACATGAAATAGATACAATAAATTTTTAAATAAATAAAAAAATTAATTAACAAATTCATAATTATAACATTTCATTTATTACATTTGAAATATCTTACGGTAAATCAAGTTTAAAAATTGCAAACGTGTTGAGGGGTAAAAATTGGAGAAATTTACACTTACGGATATGCAAATATTAGGTGATGAGGTGGTGAGCGGAAGGTGGGGAATTAATGTTAAATGAAAAATATAATACAGGTGTGAAATATAACACAATTATAACAAATAAAAATAATTTGGAAATTGAAAATTTTGTGAATAAAATTTATGACGAACTTGAAGATACTTTTGCAACAAAATGAAGATATATAGAGTGAGATCGAAAAACTCTTAACATAATTCTTAACATATATTTTTTGCTTTCTAAATTTTAGCAGAATTTCTGCGAGGAACTCTGTGAGCCTTTTAAATCTATATTAACTTTTACTTTTCAAACAAAGTAGTACGAGCACTGAAATTGGTGCTTTACTATCGGATATGTTGGGAGACGCTTTTTATTTTTTGGCTTTAGAAACATCATGTAGATCATTCCTATTACCCCAAACAGATGTTCCATTAACTAACCAGTTCTCCTAGTACTATTTTATAACATTGGAAAAAGTTTGACTGCAGGCCTTTAAATGCTTGGCCAGTTTTTTGTAGGACCAAAATGGGTTTTGTTGAAAATAGTTATAATTTTAGTAAGCACTTCTTTCTGGATTAACAATGTTTTCATCTATTCAAGGTAAATTTATTACAAAAATTCAAATAATACTTGGTTTAAAAGTTTTAATGGGAAAGGTGTGTTAAGAGCTTGTCGATCTCACTTCTTAGATACTTCTTATAGAAATTATCGTAAGGACTTGAATTAAAAGATTCAATTTAATTTATAATTTAAAATGATTTCTCAGGTCATTGACCTCTTTAGCTAACTTAAATTTGCTTATTAAATACTTTTAACTTTTAATGTATCTTATAGATACAAATTGAAGTGCATTTTATCATTTCATATCTAAACACATAAATACATTTGTTAATAGGAAATGATAGGAAATCCGATATTGTATTTAATTTATATTTTTCTTTTACACTGGTTTCTTTTATAAATGACTTTAAATAACAAAAAACTATAAATTTAATTTATTTATCTTTGAAATACATTTCTTGTCGATGTTTGTTTCATTTATTTGTTATTTATTTGCAGCAACAAGAAACTGTCTATCTATTTTGTCTATTTTGTCATTGATTTCTAGTTTAACAATTTATCTAAAAGTTTACACATGAATGATTTCAAACATTTTTATGTCAAGAAAAAAAAAAAAATAAAACTAAAATAACAAAAAAACTTTTTTAAGAAATTTTATAATAAATTTATGTTATTGTACCCTACACCACCACAAGTGGTGAAGAGTTATATTTAGCTTGTGATTCCGTGTGTAACGCCAAGAAGGAATCATCTCGGACTCATAATGAATATAAATTCTTGCATCAAACCAAAATCTATCCAAAAATTTTTCAAAATCGGTTCAGTAGAAAAAAGTTATAGCCAAAAATATAACTAATTTGATGACTCATTTAGTGTTCCTTTATTATATTTAAGAAGATCTTGTATATTTTGTATACATCTGTGTGTGTATATATGAGTGTGTATGTGTGTTCCTCACATGCATTGTGGTGGCATAGTCGAATATACCATACTTACTTCTTTTTTTCTATAGTTTTGTATTAATTTATGTAAAAGTATATGAGTAAATACTTAAAGAAAAAATAAAATATTCATCACATAGATACTCTCATATACAAACATCTGTTAACATTTTATATGTTTGAACATAAACATTTTATGTGAATGTTTGATGGGCTTTTAGTTGGTTGTTTTAGGTTGATTTGATTCGCTTGAATGGTCTTCGATTAACAAATGTTTATGCATTTTCCTTCCACTCTATAGATGGACATTTTTAAGGAAACAATTTTATAGGAGGGTTACTAGTGATAGTTAGGAATAGCAGTTAAGTAATTAAAAGCTTTCGGTCCCTTTTTTCATAGCAAATTAAATGAAACATTTTTGCCGTTATGTTTTATAAAATTACATCACTTTTGGCTTGGGAAAATTGGAATAGAGATACATAATTACTAACCCTCGTAATTTTGGCTTAAAACTGTCATTTCAAGCTTTTCAACAATTATTTGAATTAGCGAAACTAAATTATGCATTTCAAAGTCAACGTTGTATTCATAAAAAATAATAATGATGCATAAATACAGTTGCTTAATAGTTACAGTCGCTAACAAAAGTAAATAAATGTTTAGAAAAAAACATTTCTTGTCACTTTATAAATTAGAGAAATGACGTGTAGAAAATTAACTATTTTGAATAAAATTTCGATAAAATTTGGACAAAATTTAAAAAAAGATCTTAATTAAGAGGAAATGATCGATAGATCAACAATTTCGGGGGAATTTTCGATAAATTTTTAGTTTAGCAAGTTTTCGCTAAATTCTTATTCATAGAAATTCTTATTTATAGAAATTTTTTGATAAATTTTTAATCAAGAAAAAACTTTAGAGAAAATGTTTATTTAAAGACAACTTTCAATAAGTTTTTATTTCAGAGAAAAATTCCGATTTATTCTTAATTTAATTCTCGATTAACTCTCTTCTTGCAAAAAATTCAATAATAATTTATTTGCGAAAAATTCTTTATTTAAAGAAAATATCTTTATTGAGAAAAATTGTTTAGAATATAATCACAAGCCAGCGAAATTTTCTAAAAATTCACTTAAAAAAGAGACAATTTTCTCTTAAGAGTGAATTTATTTGAAGTTTTCTTAAGAAAAATGTTTAAATACATTCTCTCTTAAAGGAACATTTTTTAATAAATTTGATCTTAAGAGAACATATTCAGAAAATTATGTCTTGAAAGAAAATTTTCTGTAAATTCAGCCTTAAGAGAAAACTTGCAGTTAATTTTTCTTTAAGAAAAAATTTTCTGTAAGTTTCCTCTTAAGAGAAAATTTTCTGTAAATCCTCTCTTAAGAAAAATTTATATGTTAATTTTTTTCATAAGAGAAAATTTTGCTAAAAATTCACTTTTACTAGCAAATTTCTTATATATGGAGTTTTAAGAGAAAATGTTAAGGGAAGTTAAGAAAAGAAAGACTTTCGTTACATTGTTACTTAAGAGAAAATTTATTGTTAAAACACTTGCGATTCTTTTTCAAAGAAATCGATCAATTATCAGTTTTTTGTAAATTCACAATAAATTCTCTTTTAAATAGTTTAAGCGGATAAAAATATTAAATTTTTTTTGCGATTTATTTTTGCGTTTGCTTTACATTTGACATTAAGTGGTTAACATTTTGTGTACACTTGTTTACAGTATTTCTTTTAGTTGTTTTAACATCATAATAATGATAATGATGATGATGATGATCATGATGTGACTTGTTTTATTGCATTTCCGTTTATATAGAAAGTTTATTTTGTAAAACTTTAGTTACACCATAAATATTAAATGCAATTAACTAACAAAAACTTAAATATCATAATAACAAAAAACAATAACAATATAACGACAACAACAACTATAATAAAACAACAAACTAAGTAATAATAAACTAACTAACTAACAATAGTAACTATTTTACAAAAAATTATATCTTGTTTCAGGCTTCAAAAATTACTATAATTGCATAAATTAAAGGAGACAGAGTGGGAAGGGAGAGCAAGAAGTAAAGGAGGAAATCATTAGTCCTTTTGTTAAGTAGAAAATAGTTACAAATAATAATTTGATAATTTTCTATTGTTGTTGTAATTGCTGGAAAAGTGATTTAGATAATAGCGGGTTCTTTATAATATTAGAAATAATATATCAGTATTTATTTTATAATCGTAATTTGAGACTATATAAGTCAGTAGCCGGCAAAGAGAAGGAAACTTTTTTCTCTCTCTTAATTTTTTTTACACGTACATGATCTTATATTTTTAAAAAAAATATTCAGTCTGGCCTGAGCCGTTGTTGTAACAATTCGGTTGTTCTTTCTTGGGGAAAAACTTCCAACTGATACAGCTGTCATTGGGTTGACAATCTTTCGCGAGACTGACTCGGGTCGTTCCGAGCCGATCTCGGTCAAAGATTGTCGCGGAAAAGGGCTGGAGCCGTCATTGCCATACAACAAGAGCTTAATATATCTCCACTGGCCTAAGCTCAGGCAGTTTAGAGATTTTGCCTCTCTTGTTTCATTACTGTCATTGTACCACTCAAGGGCTTGTTTACTATAGAGAGAGGATGCCATGCCAGGCCAAAAAATAAAGCATGAAAGCAGTCTTATTTGTAACTTGTTAATGCTTTAAGTATTATTACTTGAGTATTAATTGAGTTTTCATATAAATTATTTTTTTTATAATTTTTTTTCTTAAAAACAACTTTTTCAAATTTGACTCACGTGAAATGAACTTCAATTTCAATTTACCTGCAAATAAAAAAAATATTTGTTAAAAATTTCGAAAATATAAAAATTTTAATATTTTAAATTCCATTAAAAATCTATAAAAATTTAAAATTAATTATCAAAATTTTTCAAAATTACATGAAGTTCAAAAATTATATTCATTCATTGATATTCTCCAATATTTTAGGCCAAATCTAATGAATTGACTTCATTGTTTTCCATTTTTTTAAAGAAAATAAATTAATTTATTTTTCTATTCAACAAAATGCATTTGAATTTTAAAATAATTCACAAGAAAAGCAAAAATTCAAAATCATGTTTAAGTTTTAAATGCATTAAAGTCCGCTTGTCCGCCTGTTCGTCCATCCGTCTTCGTTTTGGTGCCGTTTTTCAATTCTCTCGCGGTCAAGTGTTTCAAATGCATTTGATTTTTGATTTTGTTGTTTTTCAGTCATTAACAAAATAAATCAATTATTTATTTCTAATGCTTTTAAAGTATTAATTAAAACAAATTATTTGTAAATGAGTTTTAGTTTCAGTGTTATTTCAATTTTTTTTTGTTTTTGTTTTTTTCTTAAGTCTAAAAAGTGCGAATGTGTTACCCTTGAACTACATTTATATGAAATTCATTTATAAAAAATGAAAAAAGAAAAAAAAACATTAAATAAATTTATGTATTAGAATCATGACTAATTGTAAGCAAAATATTTCAAATCGGTTTTGGTCTGAGTATTTGCTATAGTCCTGAGAAGTTTACTATTTTAAATCAGCAAAATCGGTTTAGTATATCAAATAATATAAATCCATGTCTGTAGCAAATTTTCAGTTCCAGCGAAGAATTTTTGTAAAACTCCCAATTAAAAATCGAAAAATTATAAGAAGATTTTTTTCATTATATAAAGTTATATGTGCTTCATTATCAGTCCAAAAATGATCAAAATCGCTTCAGTAGAGTAGTATAAACGTCAGTGAGTGTATGTGAGAGTGTGTATGTACGCAACATAATGTATTTACTTCACATGCATTTGTGGTGGAGGGTATTAAAGATTCGGCATAGCCGAATATAGCATTCTTACTTGTTTTTTCTTCAGTTTTTGCTAATAAAAAGACTTTGAATTTTGTACCTCGCAGTCTTGCACTGAAATGTATGTTAATTGTTGGCTTCTTTTGTATTTCGTTCTGTACAATTTTTCATTTATTTATTTATTTTTTAATTTTAAGTTTAAATTCATTTCATTCCACTTTAAAGTTTCTCTCTATGTAAATAAGAAGAGTTTTGAAAAAAAGGTTTTGTTAAACAAATATAAATTCAAGGTTTTTAGATAAAAATAAACATATGTATGTGATTTAATTGAAGTCAATGAGTTTGAATTACATATGATGGAGATATAGACACTAATCATTTATGGGGGTTATATATAATTTACTATGGGGGTTATATATAATTACTAATTTGGATAACAGAACCAACAATTTGCTAAAATAATATATTTCCAATTGAATCCTGTTTCTAAATTATTAAGTCTCGTATTCAATAATTTACTTAATGATCATTGGTTGCAAATGTTCGAATATTCTACTGAACCATTTATACTCTTTCTATAAAAGTTATTGAGATATAATCCTTTCTGATAAAGAAATTTAGTTTCAATTAAATCCTGATTCTAAATTATTAAGTCTCGTATCCAATTATCTACTTGATGATCATTGGTTGCAGCCAAATCATTATTACTCTTTCCATAAAAGTTATTGAAATTTAATCCTTCCTGGAATAGAAATATGTTAGAGTCTTAAATGTTTTCTTTCCATCCAATTGCCTGCATCTGAAATTATGTGAATTATCTTATTTCTTCAAATCAGATTTTATTTCCGAAATTATTTAGACAACGAATGGCAAACAGCCATAAAATATAATAACGAGAAACTTCAGTGAATTCGTATTAATAAGAACGCGAGTGGGATCCAACTAGATTATACCGAAATTATCCGAAGTGTGTTTTTAAGATATTTAAAAAACGATTATAATTACAACTAAAATACGGAACATATATTAATATAAATAATATAATACATTTGACCTGATCATAAGCGAATAAAATAGACTTAAACTACAGGTATCATAGTCTGAATCATTAGCGCCCAAATATGAGCACTCGATGCAAGGTCATGTTCAATGGCAGCGGAATAACTGTAAAAATAATGTGAAAATCATAATGACGGTTAAGGCAAACGAAAGGAGGTCAATAAGTCCACAATTTTCCCTTTTTTATATTTGGATTGAATTGGATAAAGTCTGGAATGAGGGTTAAAGTCTTAACTATATCTCGATTAGGGCTAAAAATCTGTGGCATAAATATGAGCTTCCAAGAGATGATGCAAATTTTATGATCATTATCATCATAAATTACTCAGAACAATTACTCTAATTTAAATTAATGTGTATGTAACCTTGATACTTAGAGGGGCCCTGGGCTCTGTTAATAAAGTTGAATATTTTTATATTTTAGTTAATTAAATGTAGCTGAATTATGGTTCAAAAATCGAATGTAGCAAGAAATCAATGGAAAAGATACTTTAAAAAAACTACACTTAGAAGATGTGACCGATGAAAGCATTTTGGCCGTTATGGTCACAGATTGATGATCATGGATTTATCTGACTGATTGGGAGGTGAAACATTCAAAATAAATAGAGTGCTATGCGTCTTACAAACGGAACTATGCCTACAGTATATCTCTAAAAATGTTGTATAATATTTCATTATATTTGGGACAAGGATGAAGCCCTTATAAAAATATAACTTATATAAAAAAGTAGGATAGGGCACGGGGAGTAATATCCCCCTTACAAACGATATTATTTATATCAAATATCTCTGAAATTCTTACAGGAAATTTTATTAATCATTTATTTGGCACATGGACGAATGACAAAATATTATAAACAACGTAATTTTGGTATACGCCAGGAAGGAGTGGTAGCCTCAATTTGTTCCCATCGGGGAATATTTTAGAACTAAAATACATAGTTTTACCCTAAATACAGAGATATATGGTACCTCCATTAATGCGATTCAATACTCTTATTTCTTAAACAAATTAAATTATTACAATATCAAAATCGGTTATAGATTCCTTATGTTACTTAATTGATTATTATATATTTTTGTTTTCTTTTAACTTCTCTTTATCATTTGTTACACCAAAAAAAAGTCTTTACTTCTAATGGAATTGAAAAAATAGATTCAACCCACACACATTTAAAACTACTTTATTTTTTTTTTTCTCTATTAAAAACTATTTGGAAAAATAAAACTCAATTAAATTAAAAGCACACACACATACACTCTCACATGCACATACAACCACATAAAAGAGAAAGCAATTTTCAATAAAAAAACTCTAATGTTGCATGCAAATGTTATCTCATGCAATAAATAAAATGGAAAATAAAATTGGGAAAAGAAATTTAAATAAAAAACGATTCAATTATAAAACACACAAACACATACATACGCACACAAATTCCCAAAAAAGTAGAGAATTTTTTTGTATAAAACTCTCTTTATTTGGTAATCAGTAGAAATGAAGGCATCTAACACTTAAAAAAACTTTATTTAGATATTTAAATACAAGTGTTGGTGTATGTAAGTGACATATGAGTACATTTTTTTATTGTTGTTGTTGGTGTTGTTGATTTCAAATAGAACATAGAATAGAAATGATTTATAAATGACCTAAATTTATATGAAGTGATATAAAAGAAATCAGAAGCACGCACTCACACACATACAAAGTGATCATGGCAACAGAGTAAAGAGATAAGAAGAAGCTAAATTTTTGAAAATCGGTCTGATCAAGTAGTGGGATTCTTATATAATTTTACACAGAAAAAGAATGAGAGGGTATTATTACAATAGTGAAAGTTGGATTCTATGACTTAAACAGGGGAAGCGTTATTAAGTCTTTAAAGAGGGTATTTTTTAAAAAATAAAATATATTTAAAATTTTGATTTCCAAATTCAAAACTATACTCGAAATTCAAAACAAGTAAAAATGCTATATTCGGCTATGCCGAATCTTCAATACCCTACATCACAAATTCATGTGAAGTAAATACGTTACGTTAGGTACATACATACATACATACATACATACATACATACATACATACATACATACTCATACATGCACAGGAACACTTATAGAGTCATTAAATTAGTTATATTTGTGGCTTTAATTTGTTTTCTATTGAACCGATTTTGATAATTTTTGGACTGATAATGAAACACATATATCTTAAAATTTTTGGCAAGATTTTATTCTAATTTGTAGATTTATAATTTAACATTTTACGAAAGTTCTTCTCCTGAACTAAGAGGTTGCCTTAGATATTGCTCTATATATTTTAATATATTTAGCCGATTTAGCAGGTTTTAAATAGGAAACTTTTGAGGACAAACACTCATTCATTGAGCTCTGACAGTTATTGCCTACAAAAAACAGACCCACATAGACTTAGTTAAATCGATTCAGATTTTGATTTGTTAAAGGAATATATATACACTATGGGGTCTGAGTTGATAATTTTGTTGACAAATAAAATTGAAAATATGATGTTAATGTGAGACGAAGGAGAAAAAAGCGAAAATATCAAATAATAAAAATCAAAAGTTTTAGTAGCCCAAGTAACATTTTTTTATCATACATAATGACAAAACATCATTCCTATTGTCCATTTAAAAGAAAAGATCATTTAATAGTGAAAACATAACAGAGGCGGTGTTACAGTGGGGACACTTCGATTACAAGATAGTTGTGTTAATTGTGATAATTATTCTGGATGTGAACGTGCCAACAACAGACAGACAGACGAATAGGAAGCAAATGGATAGACAAAGCTAAATTAACTAAGATTTTGATTTGATGCAATAATATATATAAATTATGGGGTCTTAGATGATTAAATTTTAGTGTTACGCGTAATGACAAAGTTGATATACATAAATGATAGGAATTTTTCGATCTCACTCCTTATTTACATTCACAAGTTTATACTGAGATTTGATTGTCTTCCATTAAATTCCATAAAATAACCCTTTTCTACATCTCTGCTCACAGTTATCTTTCATAAAACATATTTAAATTATAATGACTACAATTTGTTCCATATTGCATACAATACAATCATATAAAATATAAAACACTTAAATTCATCCATAAAAAGAAGAATAAAATATCTTCATAAATACATACATATATACTTTTACATATAAAAAAAGAATACTGACATAAACACACACAAGGAAAATCTCCCACATTTTGTGATCATAAAAATACAAAAGAAAAAGAGTGTAAAAAAAATATCATAAAATAATTGTTTTAAATTAAAGTTGTTTTTTCCTTATCAAATAGTGGGGTTTTGTGTTGTTGTTATCTTTACTTTAAAACAATACAATTCCATTCAAATTTCTAAAATAACAACGTCTGTCCATCCGTCTGTCTACATACACCCTCCTAAAATTGTTCTATTGTTTTTTTTTTTACAAAACCAGAAAAAAATCTTTTATTCATTCAGTTAAGAACAAAAAAAATTATAATAAAAACAAAAGAAGCAAAAATAAAATGTGGCACAATCAAAATCATCATAAAATTAGTATGTCAATTTATTTATAAAACAAAAAACTAAAATTATCAAAAAAATTATACTTAAAATAATGATCATTTTTATGATACACTTCTCCATTAACATATATACCCTACGCCATTACAAGTGATGAAGAGGGTATATTAAATTTATCATTCCATGTGCAACACTAAGAAGGAATCATCTCAGACCATATAATGAATACATATATTCTTTCATCAAATCAAAAGCTGAGTCGATTTAGCTATGCCCATCTGTCTGTCCGTCTCTCCGTTGTTCGCTCGCTCTCAACCAAAATATTTCACTCATCTCAATGAAATCTATCCAGAGTATTTAACATAGTTCTGAGAAGCTTCCTGTTTAAAATCAGTGGTTCAGTATATTCCAAGATATAGGCCGATATCTGAGGGAACCTCTAGCGAAGAATATTCGTATAACTGTCAACTAGAAATCGACAATTATACTAATTGTTTTTGGCAAAATGTAAAATTATATGTACTTCATTATTATTCTCAAAATTACCCGGATCGTTTCAGTATAAAAAATGTTATAACCATATAATATAACTAATATAGCGACTCATTAATTGTTCCTGCGTTATATTAAAAAAACGGTTATATTATATATTATATATGTTTGTAGGTATATTTGTGAGAGTGTATCTACGCAAAAAGAAAACGAATTCACTTCAAACAAATTTTTGGTGCAGCGTACTGAAGATTCGGCGTAGCCGAATATACCATTGTTAATTGTTTGTTCTTGTTTTATTTTCTTGGGGCATAATTATGTTTATAGAGTAACTTTGGTTTGGCGCTGTAGTATGGAAATAAGAGGAGGATTTAAAGAATATTTAAACATTTCACTTCGTATTTTCCTTTTTTGGGTAAACAGAAGTATTAATGGATGAATTCTTTTTCTTAAGACATCACCACATGAAATTTAATGGTACATATGAATATAGCTCCTGCTATAGTGAAACTATAGTCCAGTTTATAGCGAAGACATTTTTTTATTGTCATGTCATGTGATTATTGTCCTTACTATAATGTGACAATTACCCCATCTGTAGTACACTCGATACCCTGACGGTAGTGTGAATATGGTTCGAAATATAAAAAGACAATAGTATTGACTCAAATATAACTATAATCCGACCTAAATGTGACTAAATATCCGACTACAGAGAGACTGTATGGTGTGTATTCTCCAGGCTTTAGCATCCATAATATCCCGACTATAGTGTGGCTATTATTCCTATCGCAGTGTGATAATTAGTTCTACAATAGTACGACATATTGTCATATTTTTGTCCAGACAATTATGTTACAATTGCGGCGAGTGCAGTGCTGTTACTGCCCCTATCACAGTGTGGCTATTATTTCTACAATTTGGCTTGACAATTGTCGCAACTATAGTGTGACTACAGTCCCCATTACGCATTGACTTAAAAAATGTATCATAAAATTATCACAAATTTGAAGCCAAAAACGAAATTTATCACAAATTTTTTACTAAAAACAAAATTTATTGAAAAATATCTTAAATTTTCTTTTAGAAGAAAATTTATCGTAAATTTTCTCTTAGAAGAAAATTTATGGTAAATTTTCTCTTAGAAGAAAATTTATCGTAAATTTTCTCTTAGAAGAAAATTTATCGTAAATTTTCTCTTAGAAGAAAATTTATCGTAAATTTTCTCTTAGAAGAAAATTTATCGTAAATTTTCTCTTAGAAGAAATTTTATCGTAAATTTTCTCTTAGAAGAAAATTTATCGTACATTTTCTCTTAGAAGAAAATTTATCGTAAATTTCCCCTTAGAAGAAAATTTATTGTAAATTTTCTCTTAGAAGAAAATTTATCGTAAATTTTCTCTTAGAAGAAAATTTATCGTAAATTTTCTCGTAAATTTTCTCCTAGAAGAAAATTTATCGTAAATTTTCTCTTAGAAGAAAATTTATCGTAAATTTTCTCTTAGAAGAAAATTTATCGTAAATTTTCTCTTAGAAGAAAATTTATCGTAAATTTTCTCTTAGTAAGAAAATTTATCGTAAATTTATTCTTAGTAAGAAAATTATCACTTATTCTTTATTAAAAAAAAATGTATCACAAATTTTCTCCTTAAATAATTTTTTATACGAAAAATTTTGTTGTAAATTTTATCATTAATAAAAGTGCTTTAAAAATTTTCTCTTAAAAGAAAATATCATTTTCTCTTTAAAAAAAATTATTCAAACTTGTTTCTTTAACGAAAATTGGATTCTTTTTTAAGAGAATATATCATATTTTTTTTCTGGGCGAATATTGTATTCTCCATGACATAAAATTATCACATTTTCCCTCTCAATTAAAAAAATATCAACAATATTTTTTCTGAACAGTAAAATTATTCAAAAGTTTCTCCTAATAAAATCAAATTCATTAAAAGTTTTCAAAATTGAATACAAAGATTTTCTTAACTGAATATATAACATGACTTTTTTGTTAATTCAAAATTTATCAAAATTTTCACTTATTAGAAAATTAACACGAAATTTTCTCTTAACAGCAAAACTATTTAAAAATTTCTCTCAATACAAGATTCATCTAACGTTTTGTCTTAATTCAAAATTTTACAAAATTGTTTTTTTCTTTTATTGAATTATGATCACGAATTTTGTCTTAATGGAATTTTTTATTAAAAATTCACTTAACAGAAAATTAAATCGAAATATTCTCTTAACAAAACATTTATTCGAAATTTTCTCTCAGTAGCAATTTATAAGAAAATTAATTTTAACTTAAGAACAAATTTTCGCTTAAAGAATTATTTATTCGTTATTTTCTCTTAGAAAATTAATAAGAAATTTTCTATTTAGGTTCTATTCAAAATTCTCAATAGAAAATGTAATATGATATTTTGTTTTAAGAAAATATTTTATATGTTTTTGCAATTTTTTCTCAAAAGAAAATTTTGATTCAAATTTCTCTTGATATAAAATTTATTTCACATTTTCTCTTAAAGAAACAAATTGTATCAATGATTTTCTCTTATAAAAAAATTTAATGCAAATTTTCTCTTAGAATTAAATTTATGGCATATTTCATTTTAAATCACAAATTACAGTTTTTTTCGTAAAAACATTCAATTCTATTATGTTTCTGCTTCAGTTTTGTCTTTATATATCACTTTTTCTATAAGAATCCGTTCATTGTTTAAATCGTTATATATAGTTTCTTATTATCATTTCTCTTTCCTTAAACTTTGGCATTGGAAAGCTGAAAAGAGAATGAACGTACCCGTACCAGTGAGTGAATGAGTGAGTGAGCGGTTAAGTGTCACATGTGTTGCTGCTATGAAAAAAGTTGGCGACAATGATATTTTAATGTTGTAGATAATAATGCTGCTGATGAGGCAGGCTGACGATGATTTTGATGTTGATGCTTGACGATTTACAAAAAATGAATATAAACTTTGATGGCGATATGGTTTTGTTATATTATGTATGATTGTGTGTGTGTTTATATAAAAATTATTTGTGTGTGTGCGTGATTTTGTTATAAAAAATATATTTCTTTGTTGTTGTTGTCTTTATTGCTTTAATGTACTTTAAGTCTTTAACAGATTGTTCTCATTTTCTAGACATTTGTGATTTTCTGCGTTTATTTTTTTCCATTAACCAGGATGTGAATAAACAGAAGAAAAAAATTAAGTTGCTTTACTCGTTGTTGTTGTTGTAGTTTTAGTTTTTTTATTAGTTTGTTTGTTTGTTTAAGTATTATAAGGCGTTTGCGATATTATGGTTAAATTGCGTTAAAGTGAAAGGCATTTCATTCTCTCCGGTCTGGTCTAAAGAGGAGTTTGAAATTATGGTACATTCAAATGAAAAAAATATTGTACCAACAAGTTTTGTTAGGAATTTCTTTTATATTGAGTTTGTTGTTGTTGTTATTTTTGCTTTAGAAATTCTAATAAATCTTAAGCCTTTTCTCTTTCAGGAATTTTATTTTATTATCAAAGTTAAAGTTAAAAAAAGAACAACAACAACTAATGTGTTTTTGAAATTACTGGGCATAAGTTTGTTGGCCGGAGAAAGTCCTGAGAATTTTTCTTTTGCTTTTTGATTTAGTTTTTAGGGCACTTTGGAGAATTTTGAATGGCATAATTTAATAAAGGATGTGAAAAATTATTTATATGTAAAAATAATGAAGGATTTTGAACATAAAAACTAAATTTAATATAAAGATTTAATTAAATTTGGTATTTCGCAATTTCATAAAAGTTTTACAAAATAAAAAAAATCCTTATAAAAAGTAAAATTGATGCTTGTAATATACAGAAAAAATGAGGTTACGCCCACCCTCAAGTATACTGTTCCACTCAAAATCACTTTTTAAGTCAATTTAACGGTGTCCCTCGTCCAACCGTCTTACCGGCCGCAATTTTTGATATATCTTGATGAAATTGGTTCATACTTTTATTGTGTCTCAAGGACAGAACCTACTGAAATTGGTTATGTTCGGTCTAATATTTCGTTTTCCCGATTAAGGTTTTAAGCTCATAAAAGTCCTAAATATAAAAGGATTTTAATAAATTTTACAAAAATAAATCTTATATATTCTAAGTCAATGTAAAAAATTTCGCTAGGGTTGGTCTATTGCTTCTGATTTGTCCAATACAAGCTCTCTTCCAAATATCACTTTAAGGGACATACACCTATACATATACATACGTTGGTTTTGTGATAATAACTTTTATGTTATGATAAATTTAAGCAAAAATCGATATGCAAAATTATTTAACGGTGGGTCCAAAACTTCTTGTAGCTCCCAATAAACCTCTCACATAAATTTAATTTAAATCACATAATTATAACATAAATGTTAGTTCCACAATAGTGTACTGCACACATAAGAAAAACATCAGAAAATAAAATTATACGATGGTTGTTCATTATTCTATTGGAACTACCTTTTACATAGTACATACATTTTTATGGTTTTAATCAATAGAAACGAAATTTTAAACCAATAACGTAGTGCTTTAGTGCTTTCTGTCACTTTAGTCCAACAGGTGGTCCATCTCAGTTTAAAATTATCTATATTTTTGGACCCCTTTTTGTGCCAAAAATATGTTTACACAATATGAAGTCATTTGAATGGAATCAACCATTTTTGTAAAGATTCCATGATGTAAATTTCGGTAACATATTATTGGATTTTTTTGCCGCAATTGCAAATTGCTTGTTATATCAATAGAACTTTTCCAAAAATTTTTACTGCTTTTGGGTCTAAAATTTTTCGTCAACATTCATTCGAGCATCAGACAAGAATGCTGCGAAACGTCTGTCTGAACATACGTTTCAAAATTCTTAATGCAGAAAAAATATTTTTTTTAGAAAACTTGACTTTGATTTCCATGCTCTGTTTTTGGACTTAAAATTTTAAGCAGACTTCTTGTCGTGAACTTTTTGAGCCTTGTTTTTAAACTTGCATTAGCTTTAGCTTTTCGAACTAAAATGCCCAAAAACTGAGATCATCGGACTGCTTTTCTACCGGATGTACTGGGAGCTCTTTAGAAAATGTTTTTTATTTTATTGGCGCTTTTAGAGTATTGAGATTATCAACTTATTTGTGTTCTTTCTCAAGTCTTAATCAAGCAATTCTATCAGGAAATAATAATTTACTTTTTTCTACATGAAAACACCCACCCTCCCCCTTTGGGCTTAAACTTTAATAACTTTGTTATACAAACATTATTAATTATAACTTAATAATAATATTTATTTACTACCATTAACAAACACAATCTACTTAAGTTCTCCCCCTCTCTCACACTCACACTCTCTTAGAAAATAGTCACCAACAAAACAATTTTTAGTAAAAACAAACTCTTGAAGCTTTTCAAATATTTTATTTGCTTTTTATGAAACAAAAACGAAAAAAAAAATAAAACAAATTTATTTTTATATTTATTTTGTGATCATAAAATTACCCTTGAATTACTAAGAGGAACTTAAATAAATGTGAATGAAAAAATTGTATACATTTTGTGGCTGTTTGTTGTTGTTTATGTTTCTAACAAACTGCAACAACTATCATCACCCACAACCGGAAGATAAATAGACAAACATACAAACATACATGTGTAAAGATGTATAGAAAAAAATCTTAATCGTATGTATGTGAAATATACAAGTTGAATGAATATTCAACCACCCGTAAATAAAGTTTATCTCTAACTGTTTGAAGCAGTCACGTGCATAAACATAATTACTAATGACATTCACTCATACAGATACACAAACTCATTTACCAATTCATAGAAACAATTCACATGAAGTTTTTAGTTGGGGTAGTACTTAGAGTCAAACCTTTGGAAAAAAGTGCAATAAAATATCCTGAAATCAAGAGTAAAAAGAGTGAGATGGAAAAAAAACTGAACAAAATATTTGCTTAACAATTTTTTCCCCTGAAAAATATCAAATTATCTAGTCTAGACAATGGTTCATACAATGAACTACACTGGTGCATATTTCTATTGACACACATAACATTTCTATAGACCCCAAAATGTATATGGCAAAGTCGGAATTGACTTATCTATGGCCATCTGTCTTTTGGCACGTCCACATCCTCAATAATTGACAGAGCCTAATGAAATTCGAACTAAGTATTTGCTACAGTTTTGGAAGTTTCCTCTTTAAAACCAGTAAAATCGGTTCAGTATATTACAAAAATATGGACCGATATTTGATGCAATCTCTAAATTCAAGCAAAAAACATTCGCTTCAATTATTAATCGACAAAAATTCCTTGAATCCCGACTACAGTTGTGTGTCTTAGACTTTCTTGCAACATGCACCGCAGCATTTTCTTGCCGGAATGTGTAATTCTCTTCCATTTGGTCATCCATAAAAAAGAGAAGAGCACCAACGAAATAACGTTTTGACATTCGAACATCGTTTTATTCAAATCATGCCAATTATATGAGCATTAGTCAAGATCGTCTAAGTCAGGTAAAACTTTCTCCTTCCACTCCTCGTCATGCCGACTATTTTCTTAATGCTGCTCTTCGTTTACGTTTAGTTTGTACTTTTATAAGATTAATTTGCCTTTTGTATTTCACTTGGTATATTTCGGAAAATCATAATTCTCTCCTTTCGGAACATTCAATCTTACGACTGAATTGAAAATTGCACTGGTCAGGGTGGAAGAACATTGAGCTTACCAGGGCAACATAATGGCTGATGCCCCATCGAAAATAGGCCTTAACCACATAGATGGTGACCTTGATCATCTGTGCAGTCTACCACTCACCGTTTGTAGTAAATGCGTAGAGGAAGAACTGGGCGAACTAGACAGCAACAATCAATCTTTTTTTTCTGTTCTCAATTAACAAGACTTTACTTCAACTTATTTTTCGGACCTTTAACTTTTCAGGTAACACAGGACCAAGTGAGCCAAATCTGTGGTTTTAATCTTTCATGGTAGCCCAATGACCAAACCTAACCTATACTCCAGTTATAAAACTAAACTATATGCTATGTTTAAGATACGGACTATACTATTGTTCAGAGAATGGAACAATAGTATAGTCCGTATATAGTTCATTGTCTATGGTCTAGTTAATGAAATATATTATAGTTTAGATTATCGACTGTACTATTGTTCAGATATGTTTAAGTCCAGATAATACATAGTAGATTTTAGTTCCTATAAAGGATTATATTTGAGATCAGATAATAGACTATTTCAGTTCATATAATGGACAAAACTATAATCTATATTATTGTAGTATAATCTGACTTTATATAGTTCATACAATAAAAATGACTACAGTTTAGGCTTTAGACAATATTCCAGGCTGCAAAGGAATCATTAAAATATACCTTAAGATTTCTTCGATCCCACTCCTTATATATCACAAAAACTCTATTGGCCATGCTAATTCCTTAATTACACACAAACACACTCTGAGAGTTTTTTTGTTCACAAAAATAAAATCCCGGTTTCCGTGAACAACAAGAGGTCTCCCTCCTCCTGCTGTACATCAACATTGATGTTTTTGTTGATTTCCCATTTTTGTTTGTGTGTGTGTGTGTATGTAAATGTGTTGTTTTGCTCAGCTTAACTGTAAATTGGTATTAGTCAATTACTCTCGCATATTGGAGACTACAAGAGAAGGGTATATAATATTTTTTCTTTGCTCTCTATAGGATATTTTATAATATTGGAGAGAAAAAAAACTTAATTATTTTTTATGAGTGCGTGTGTCCATGTATAGAAAGAGTATTAGTATTTATATGGTTATATGTATGTGTGTAAGTATGTGTTGTAGTGGTAAATATTTTTAAATGCTGGAAGGAAATTTATGGGGAAGTTAAAATTGCGTGAGGGTGTTTGTTAATGAAGAAAATGAAGCTTTTTCTGTTTATTATTGGAGAGTTATTTAAGTGGTAACGAGTTGAGTAATTACTTTATTTGTTATTGGCATATTTTCTTTAAATACACATACACACACATACTTACACTTATAATTGCATATTGCTAAATGAGTTTAGTGTAAGTGTTTTTTTCCAATGCAATAATTTTCCTTAACATAAAAGAAAATTGTTTTTAGTTTTTATAGAAAAGAGAATAAGAAATAATCATGTTGTTAATAAAAACTACTAATAAAAGATTTTCTTAATTAAAAACAAAAAAACTGCTAAAGAATAAACGAGAACTCATTACAAAAATCATAAAATTCTTAATCGCAAGGGAGAATATAATAATAAAAAAATAACTCAAGGTTTATGAAAGAAATAGTAAAAACTGCCATAAAAAAAAGCACAAAATGCTTTTTTGTTTCTATGGTATAGTGAGACCATAAAAGTCTTAACACGGGATTTGCTTGCTAATAGTTTTTTTTTTGGGAACAGTATTTTACATTTTTTTAAATTTATCACAATTTTTCAAACATCTTTTGAGCTCTTCGGTTCTCTTTTGGCTTCTTTTGTCCCAACTGCATATTGCTTGTCATACCGAGAACTTTTTGGGATACACTGACTGCTTTTGGGCCCTAAACTTTTTTCAAGATTTTTTTCAGTGACAATTTTTTTATAAATATTGAATATAATTTTCATGCTGGTTTACTTGGTCTCTAAATTTTTTGCCGCATTCAATTCAGGAACATTTAGAGCATTGTATATTTTTGAACTAAAAAAAGCTTTAACTCTTCGTACCGAATATTTAGAGCACTGAGCGAACCTGGCTACTTCCCTACCAGATGTGTTGGGAGCTCTTTTGGAAATGCTTTCTATTTTATGTGACTTAAAAAACATCAGGTGCACCATTCGTTCTAACTAAACGAGATATTCAAGTTGTCCCAGTACGTTTTAATAATATTGGAAACAGTCTGACGGCAGATCTTTGAATGTTTGACCAACGTTTTGTAGGATCAAGTTTAGTTTTGTTGAAAATCTATATATTGATAAATCAATGTGTATTTGTTTGTTTGTATATATGTATATTTGTTTGTAATTTATGGACGACTAAAGGGATGTACCAATTTTATTGAAATTTATGAAGTGTATTCCTTTGCGCCTGGAAGGAAACTTAGGATATACCTGTTTTTAATATAAAAAAGGAGGAGGTATAGCCCATACAAAGCAAAAAAAATTGTGAATATCTGAGGAACTATTGCAGTGAAAGTCTTAAAATTTTGTAATATTTACGCTGTTGTGAGAGTTGTTTCAACGAAAAAAATATAGGGTGGTTAGAATCAGAGAAAGAGGTAGCCTTCATACGAACCAAATATTGATTATCGAATATCTAAAGAACATTGTGAGTTTAAGAATTTGGTCCTATTTATTTTCTCAAGGGGATTTAGAATCAAGGGAGGAAGAAGCCCTTTAACAAGGCAATCATAATTTTACATTCGGAGATAGAGATTTTACATTCGGTGTTAAACATTTTCTTAAGAAACTGTTTTACTTGAAAGATATAAAAACAAATTTAAATTTAAAAACAAATTTAATACACTTTGTTATTTATGAAATGAATTTCCTTATTTGAGGCCGATTTGAATTTTTACGTAGCAAAGCGCACCGGGTAAAAGCCTGTGTTGTAGTACGCTTTTTTCATGTCACTTATTTCATATACTGATTCGATTAACATTAAACATAATAACAGACATAATAACAAAAGTTAATTGATCAAAGAAAAAATATGAAATAATATTTGAGTTAAAATTTTTAATGAAGAACGTCGTTAGAATTTTTCGATCTCAGTCCTTAGGTAAAAAATGCTGTTAAGTTTTAAGAGAAAAAATCTTAACACAGGTTTTGTCTGCTAGCAATTTTTTTGAAAACAGTATTATAAAATTGTTGCTCTCCGGTTAGCTCCGGATTATATAACGGATATAAAGTGGTTGTGGGGGTTTCAAAATTTCAAAATTTTATATAGGTTAAGACTTTTTCGTTCTCACTTATTGCATAAAGAAAATTGCAAAGTTTTCTGAAAAAAAACTAATTATCAATAAGAGAGAGATTATAAAATATTGAAAACAGGTCAATGACTTGAATTTAATTAAATTCAAAACGAAAATTTTTAAATTAATTTGTGGTTAGAAAAATTAAAACAAGTTTCTTTTCCATCACAACAATAATAAAGAACTCATACAGAATAAATAACAAAAATGTAAAAACTTGTCTTCTAACAGAAAAAAACACCACGAAAAGAAAACAAATGACATTCACCCAATTTGTTGGTGAAACATTAAAAAATGAAAGCAAACTTTGTCTTTGCACTCAGAAAGTCTTAATAAAGTAAAATTAATTTGTAGAACCAATTTTTCTTATAAAAAAAACCAGTAAGTAACACACACATGCAATCAAAAACTGACTTTGACTACGAGTCTATAATATTAAAGAAAAAAATATACTCTCAGCTCTTTATAAAAATATCTGCAACTAAACATTACAAATAAAAAGCAACAACAACAAAATATCTAAAACAAACTGTGAATTACACACACACAAACTAAGAATTAAATCGAAATAAAGAAGAAACAAATAAGAATGTTATATTCGGCAATGCCGAATCTTCAATACCCTCCACCACTACATTGAAGACATTAATCTAGTTGCCTGAATTTCTATGGAACTGATTAAAATTTTAGTCCGGGATGTGGGATTATAAAGGAGTAAAATTGTCAATCTAGTTTTATGCATTTAAGACAGTTAAAAAAATGAATCCAATTTAAATCATTTTGTGGGAACTCTAACAAAATATGGCCCGATATTCGACAAATTAGTGACATATATTAAGGATAGTTTAGAACAATAACTTTGCCGAATGTCAATGGAATTAGTATTTATTTAAGTGTTTTTAAGCTAAAATCCATTTTCCGGGAAGAGACGTTATATGGGAGCAATAGCAAAATATGGCCGATATTAATAAAACAAATAAAATAACGTAGATTCAAAATGGTTAGTAACCTAATTGTGCCAAATTTCAATATAATAATTATATTTAAGAGTTTTATAAGCTATAAACCATATTCCGGGAAGGTGCGTTATATGGGAGCTAGGTCAAATAATGACCCCAGCACTATCTTGTTTATTTGGATTTATTATTGATTAAAAATAAATATAAATATGACAAATTTCTGTAAATAAAATTGCGACCCTTATCGCACACAGATTTTTGGGCTGTAACCAAATTTTTCATATTTCAGTCTATGACGTTTTTCTATTGATCCTATTTTGATTATTTTTTGCACGATGACGAACTATAACTGTTATAATCCAGATACTTTTTGTTAAAAAAATTAAAAAAATATTTTTCGGAATTTTTAAGTTTTCTCAGATATCGGTTTATAAATTTTTTGTTGATGAACCGATATAGCTGGTTCTAGATAGGAAACTGCTTAAGACAGTAAAAAAATGTGGTTAAATTTCATTGAATTTGGACAATTATTCTTGGCGTGAGAATGTTTCCAACAGACATGCAGACGGACATAGCAAGGACGACTCACGTTTTGATTTAATGCAAACATATATACACATTATCGGGTTTGAAATGATTTCTTCTTAGTGTTACATGCGGAATTACAAAGTTAATATACCCTCCTCACCACTTGTGGTGCTGAAGGGTATAAAAATATTATTTTATTTTTGTTCACAATTTTCACACATTACTGACCCACAAATGGCGGCACAGAAAACGAACAAAAAAAAAAAACAGATACAAAAAGTGAAATACAAATAAAATTCAAAAAAAGATGCTTTAAACAAAAACTCAAACTGAACAGCAACAACAAACACATCATGAATTCATTACACCCATATGTTGAGTGAATGAATAAATGACAAAGAGAGACAGACTAGAAGACGGACTAGATATGTGAACGTATGTAAAGACAGACGACTAACTGCAAACAAGTGAGAACTTTTATGACAAGAAAGCAAAAGAAACAAATCAGAAGCAAAAAGAACTGCACAATGGGTTAAGAAAATAAAAATTTTAACATTGATTATAATCTCAGTATATTTACTACTTACGTTACAGACTTAAATAACGCTATAATTAAGAATTCAATTATAGGGATAATCGATAATACTAAGGAATGGTTTAACGGATTTGCAGTTTTAGTCCAGATAGTCCTATAGTCCAGATTATAGAACTTACTATAGTCTATAGATTATACTATAATCTGTATTAGATAATTTTAAAATTATCTTCATTCAAATTATTATTATATTATTATATATTTTATGTATACAATTCTGTCTAGGTCCTACCCAGTTAGATTTATTACAATCCAAACTATCACATTCTATGATAATAGATAAATGTTATATTTCCGTATAGATTAAAAATAAAAATTAAGTACGGATTTGTCATATATTTTATTTTAAAATTCAAAAACAGAACGTAGTTCAGGACAACTTAAGTCCGAGACAACAGGTAATTCTTACGTCTATAATACAATCTATGTCATATACGAAAAACGAGACTGATAAATTCCAGACATTAGACTATTCCATTCTGTACACTATTCTATACTCTAGACTGCAGAAAAAATGTATTGTAGAGTGTTATAATCCAGAAAATAGACTATACTATAGTCTCAACTATAAAATATATTATAGTCTAAACAAAAGACTATACAATATCCCTTACAATAGGCAAAAGTTCGAACAACTGGCAATATTATATTCTTTACTAAAGTACAGTCAACAAACTAAAAAATAGTTCAAAATGTAGATTTTACTATAGTCAATATTTTAGACAATATAGCCCAGAATCTAAATTATACTTAAGTCTATTTCTAGCGTATTTCGAGCAACAGACTATATGATAGTCCAGAAAGTATTATACAAACAGCCCACTTAGTACACAATGTTATGGTCCAAACAATAAGCTATATTAAAGATCGGAAAAATATATAATAAAATAGTCCATATAATAGTTTAGATTCTAGAAAAAACTTAGTTAGAATAAATGTTATAGTCCTGACAATATACTACATGATAGTTCAAAAAAAAAAAAAATAAATACCCCGGACAATATAACAAAATTTGAAAGTGGACTATATTATACGACAGGTAATAAACTATTTGAAATAAATTATATACAATAGTCTATTATATTCCAGGCCATAGGGTTTACTCTAACCTTGACAAAATGTTATATTATCCCGATAATAGCCATTTAAATAGTCTTGATAATAAGCTATTTTAAAGTTCAAACAATAAACTATATTACCACCCAGACAACAGACTATACTATAGTCTGGACAACGCACCGTACTGTAGTTAATATATGAGACTATACTATAGACTGGACAACTGTCTGGATTATAGTCTGGTAAGCAGACTTTACTATAGTCTGAACAACAGACTATACTCTCAAATGTTTGGAACAGACTATACAATGGTCTGAATAAGAGATTATGCTAGAAGCCGGGCGACAGACTAAAGCTAGGACAACAGACTTCACTAAGATCCGGGAAATGAACTATGCTACAATCTTAACAACAGAATAAACTACAGTCTAGATAATTTGAAAACTATAATAATTTTTTACTGCATACTATATTTTAGTACCAACATTATGCTCTCAATTTCTGTTCCATAGTGTCAGCTTTAAAAATCATCAACGATATTCTAAAACTGAAAAAAAGTGAACCAAAGAAAATCATATAAACCTATAAAACTGGCAATATAAATAAGACAACAACAAATAAAAGACTAAATTTTGAAAAAAAAAATCTCGATTTATGAAAAGAAAGCAAATGACGTTTAACGCAAGACAACACAAAAGACAATTTTTTTTATAATCAACAGAGCAAAAAAGAACGCGAACGTCTAAGGCAGAGAGACAATGTCAGAAAATATACGCAACTACTGAGATACAAACACGGACCTAACATATGAAAACGTTTTAAATATAATTCAAATATTTAGTGTTCAAATGAAAAGCAACAACAAAATTTTTAGAATTTTTACTTCTTTTATTTTGAGCGTTTCTTTTTTCCACCAAACTTCTGGGTAAAAGAGTTTTAATGGCTTTTTTTAATATTAGAACTTTTTTTTTCGTTTGAAAACGTGCTTCGAAGTGCAAATGTTATGCTTTTTTCGCTTTAGTTTCATGATGGACTTTTAATCATGTTTGTCGTGTTTAAAGTTCTTTTTGGTGTTTTGGCCCTTTTTTAATGGGCTGTTTAAAATCATAAAAATGTTGTTTCAATTTTCTTTTCATTATTCAAACTCTTGACATTTTTAAAGTTTGTTTCAACAGCCAGCAACAACAACAATAGAATTTCAATAGATAGAAAATTTAAAGCGTTTAAAGGGTCAATATTTCAATGAAAGTAAACAGGTAGTTTTAAGTTGTTATTTTGTTCTTGTTCTTGTTATTGTTGCTGTTGTCGGGTGAGACACGTACAAGAATATTTAATTACTTCAAGAATTTATAGAGGAAATTCTTAAGAATTTTGGATTGAAAAAAAAACAGCCTAAAGATTCATTATGATTTTCAAGTTAAGATTTTTTAGATTTAGATTTAAGCTTTAATAAGAAGCTGAAACCAAGCATGAGATTTTAAAACTTAATAAAAAGCGCCGACATTTTTATATCCCTTCAATTTTACGATCACCTTATCTTCTATTGTGCTTTTAACGAAATTTCTGTTTTTTATCTAAATTATTCCTTTTTTTTTGAAATTCATGTTTTATCGATTTCAATTTAGCAAAAGTATTGTATTTCTACAAATTTATTTCAAAATTATTTTGGGTGCAGTAAACATTTATTTCCGTTTTTTATTAGTTTCCGCTTTTCATCATTATGCTCGTATGCTGCTCGTTAAGATAAGAAATCGTCCATAAGAATAACAAAAAAAAAAAACAACTGGAAAAAATCAACCTAAAAACATCAACAGCAAACAAAAAATTCATGAATGAAAATAGAACTGAATGTTGGAATAAAGAAATATACAAATAGGAAATACTCAAACTCTTGGTCAACAATAACAAATGGAGTAATAGAGGAACACCAACAACAATAACAACAAAAGCAGTTGTTTAGAAGGAAATATAAGAGGGAAATATATTACTTGTGAGGAAAGCCAGTCATTTAAGATAAGGAAATCTTGCAAATATTTATAGAACAAAGAACATGCAAATATTGGATTATACTATAGTCCAGATAATGGATTATATTATAATCCAGACAATTAACTATACTATAGTTTTAACAATGGATAATAAATTATAATATAGTTCAGACAATGGACTACACTTTATTCCAGATAATAGTCTATATTATAGTCTTAACACATGACTAGGGTAGAGACAAAGAATTATACTATAGTCCAGACAAAGGATTATAATACAGTTCATGCAATTATATATAATACTTAAGACCAGACTATAAATAATTTGATAGTCCGTGTTATAGATACTTCGATAGTACAAACTATAGATAATTCGACAATCCATCCTATAGATAATTCGATAGTCCATACATTCATAAATTCATAAATTCTATAATCCAGACAATAGATAATGCTTTAATATAGGCTTTAGATAATTTGATAGTCCAGACTATAGGTAATTCGATAGTATAGATGGTAGAAAATTCGAAGTCCAGATTTTAGATACTTCGATAATCGATAATTCGATAGTCCAGACTATAGATAATTCGATAGTCCAGACTATAGATAATTCGATGGTCCAGATTATAGATAATTCGATGGTCCAGACTTTAGATAATAAATAATAAACAATTTGATAGTCCAGATTATAGATAATTTGATGTTACAAATCGTAGAAAATTTAATAATCCAGACTATGAATAATTCGATAATCCAGACTATAGATAATTCAATAGTACAGATGGTAGAAAATTCGAAGTCCAGACTGTAGAAAATTCTGTAGTCAAGACTACAGACAGTACTATAATCTAGACTAAAGATAATACTATAGCCCAAGCTATAGATAATACTATAGACCCAACTACAGAGCAAACAATAGATGACTCTAGAAAAATGATAAAACGGACTTTTGGCAATACCATAGTCCACTTAGCAGACTAAATGCTGGCGTACACAACTATACTATTTTTCGACTTTTTTATTCTTTTACATCTCTGACTTTAATAGAAAAAAATAACATAATCCATACTGGGCTTAAATAATGTGCTAAAATAGCACAATAGATTTAAGAATGCCTCTGCCCGTTTTTTTGTAAATAAGTTTTCTATGAATGACTGTATAAGTATAAACTACTACTTCTAGGCACAAGCATCATTATTGTAATCATCAGGAATAAAAGATGGTAGTTTCACCAAAAAATAAAAAGGAAATAACACTAACTAAACCAATGAAAATCATAAAAAACCAACCCAAAGTTTGTAATTCAAACGCAGAATAGAATGTTTCATTCCCTTTACAGATGGTGAGTGTTGAGAGTGTGTGTATGTATGTATGTATGTATGTATGTATGTATGTATGTATGTATGTATGTAGTTTAGAGACTATAATATTCCTACTAACGATTAAAGCTTCCCATACGAAACATATTTCATGTACATTTCATCTGGGTGTAATACACCTACATACACTTTGATAAATACGAATATATACTGTTACAATTGGGTGATGTTTGGTAAGAAATACACTCAAAATGTTATGTTAATACTGAGAGGAAAAGAATTTATTAAGAATTTAGGGAATTTAATGAGAGATTATGGAAAGGAAAATTTTTGTAATAGAAATTTTAAATGAATAGAAAAAAATCTAAATTATTAGAGTATAATCTCTTGTGTATATATTGAGTATAAGATATTTAGCATAAGACTTATGAAAGATTTATTATTCAAAAAAATCAAATTTAAATCTGGATAATTGAACTAAATGAATCTATGGAATTAATTTCTTCAGAATTTGATGTTTTCGCATAAGAGTTATTTTTTCAATATTTTCGTAAAAAATATATTTTGTAAAAGTTTCATTCCTCTATAATATTAATCCTGAGTTTGGCAGAAAGGTATATATCATAGTATAAGAGTTAATATTTTATCTTATACTCACCGAAATATAATATTTCATTGTTTATAATATTTCCAAAACTTAATTTGTCAAAATATTTACCTGAAATTAAATAAAAATATATTAATAGTTTATTTAATATTGTTACGATAATATAAAGAGTATAAGAGTTTTTGATAATTATTACATTTACATAAATTTACTAGTTTTTAATATAAAAATAAATCTAAAGTTTTATAGAATTATAATCATAGTATAAGAGTTGTCTACAAAGTCATTGCTTGGTTATAAAGTGAACAATCTTAATTATATATCTTCCATAACAGAAATTAAATAAGGAAAGGTTCTGCAGTAACTAAAGACCACAATAGGTTGATAGTTCGTTTTAGATGAATCAGTTGAATTCTACAGTTCCCCTGTGATCGTCGGAATTAATTTTGACAGATCATAACACAAAATACCATTTAAATTTTTTAGGAGAGATTTTATTTACATTTTCTCTAAAAAGAAAATGTGTGGAAAATTTTCTTGAAAGAGAGATTTAGTCAAAAATTTTCTTTAAATCGACAATATAATGAAAATGTTGTTTTAAGAGTATCTCTAAAGAGAAAATTAATCTTTTTAATCTTTTTTCAGCTCTTTTTCTCTTAAGAGGGTATTGAACAAAATTTTTCTCTAAATATAAAATTTATCGAAAATTTTCTCTAAATAAATAATTTGTGGAAATTTTTTTCTACAGAGAAATTTTATGGAAAGTTTTTTCTAAAGAGATATTTTATATAAAATGTTCTCTAAAGAGGTGAAATTTAGCGAAAAATTTTCAATAAAACTAAAATTTGTATAAATAAAATTTTATTGAAATATTTATAAATAGAGAATTTATCGAATATTTTCTTTAAAGAGAGAATTTAGTGAAAAAATTGAAAATTTTCTCTTAAGTAAGAAGTTTTTAGAAGAATTTCTCTAAAACGAGATTTTTCGGAAAAAATTCTTTAAAAGAGATTTTTAGAAAAATTTCTCTCTTTGAGAGAATTTCAGAAAAATTTCTTTAAAAGAGACTTATCAGAAAAATTTCTCTCTTTGAGAGGATTTCAGAAAAATTTCTTTAAAAGAGATTTTTTAGAAAATTTTCTCTCTGAGAAAGAATTTATAAAAAAGTTTCTCTGAAAGAATTACATTTACGAAAATTTTGATTAATGAGAGAAATTTTATAAAATTTTCTCCCAAGAGAGAACTTTAAAGAAAATTTCTTTAAATTATGAAAGAATTCATACAAAAAAACTAAATTTTCTATAAAAGTACATTTTCAGGCAAAAAGAGAAATTTATTGAAATTTTTCTTCTAAAATGGGTATTAAGAGGAAATTTTTTTCTTTCATTTTTATTATTAAGTTTTTTCTCGAGAGTTTTTTAATTTCTTTTGCTGCTCAACAGAAGCTTAATGATAATACAAAAGGACAGACTGGCCTGTTACTGAATATATGCTCCCTAAATTTTTCGTCAGTTTATTTTTCTTTTCCTATAATTTTTTTTAAGTACAAGAGTATATATGAGTGTGTGTGTGTGTTATCATACACAATTTAAATGAATACAAGTTGTAATTCTTTAGCATTTTTATTTTCGTTTCTCTCACTCTCATTTAAGTGAATTTCATTTAGTTCCTTCTTTTTTTCATATTATTTTCTTTTTGGGTTTGTTATCGTGAAGGAAATGAATTTGCGTTTTTCATAGCCGTCATTTGCTATGGGTTTTCATCTATTTTATTATCAGTAAAAGGACCAGAGCACAATGAAAAAATCACATAATATAACAACGTTACAGCCCTAACGAAGAACAAAAATTCTATATAAAATAAATAGAAAGAAATCATATCAGAGGAATATAGTTGTGGCACAAAAGAAATAAGATGCGAGAGATGCATGGAGGAAAAAAAAACTATTGCAAATAATAATGAAAATTCTCATTTAGTTTTACGATTGCAAAAATTTATATACTAAAACATAATGATTTCTTTTCATTTAAGTTGTAGCTTCTGTTTTGCAAAGCGATAGTTTTGTTTATGGTGATAAGAAAAAAGTAGGGAATGATGGATCTGCAACGACTTGAGCTAAGGGCTATAAAGAGTGATTGATTAAATGTCAAAATATTAGGAAATGAAAGTAAAAGCATAAATATACTCTTCATAATAAAGTTCCTTAACAAATAGAAAGTTGTATTTCAAACATCTCTTCCTTTATCTGGAACTCACTATACCCTCCCTTTCAAATGTAGTGCATCTCTTCAGCAATAAAAAAATGAAACCATATGGCAAATCAAGTTTTTTTTTTACATTCCCTATTTATCGTTTCCTACTTCCCAACCACAAATTATATTTCTTCATTATCACATCACATGATTTAAGGAGCGTAAGATGTAAAAACAAAAAATATATGAAAAGAAAATAATGAATCCAACCCATAAGTCTGTTATGAAAATAACAAGTAAGAACGCTTTATTCGGCTATGTCGAATATGTAACATCCTACACCACAAATTCATGTAAAGTGTGTACTTTATGTTCGTTCATACATACACTTATAAACATACACATACACACACTTATATAAATTTTTTCCTTAAATATGACACGAACCACTTAACTTTTATAATTTTTATAACTTTTTTCTACTGAACTGATTTTGACCAGGTTTGGAATGGTAATGGAGTTCTAATTCTAATTTATCGACTACTTAGCAGACCCGGCAATTTTTTCTTTACAAAAAAAAATTAGGGCGTTGCTGGCCCTAAACATGAATGTTTCATTATCATTAGATTTAATACGGTATTAGTAATATGGTCTTATCCGTCCTACGTTTTTTCGGTAAAACAGTCCTTTAAGAAAGAAGTTGGAAGTAGTGAGAAGTCACGCTGTTATACTCGATATATTTGATAATCAATATTTGTTTTGACCTGTAGGTTCTATCCATTTTGTCCAGTAAAACAGTTTATTAGGGAAGTAATTAGTAATAAAGTTATAGTTTTTTAGATATCCGATCATCAATATTTGCTTTGCATAGTAACTCTCTTCTGATCTTATCCACCCATCCAGTAAAACAGTTCTTGAGAATTTTATTGGGACCAAATTTGAGAACTTTTGCTGTTATAGTTCTTTAGATATTCGATAATCAATATCTGCTATATATGGGCGGCACCCTTAACCCTGGTCTTATCGGAATTTTTTAAAGTCTATGCTACTTTCGAGTATATTGGGATAATTCAATGAAAAGTTAATCAAAATTGACTCAGCCGTTTTAGAGTTTACACGTTACATACATACATACATACATACATACATACATACATACATACATACATATATACATACATGCATACATAACATACATATATAGATGCATTCATATAGATTACTGAAAATTTTACGAAAGTTCTTCACTTGAGCTTAGAGGTTGTCTCAGATATCGGTATATATCTGTAATATACTGATCTGATTTTGCTGATTTTAAATAGAAAAATTTTACAGACTATAGCAAATATTTTGGACGAACTTTCATTGAGCTCTCTCACAAAAGCTTTATATTCCGTACATACACACTCACATTATAAATAAGATTTTCTTACATATAACACGGAACATGTGTCATTCAATTAGTTATATTCTTCGCTCTTCAATTTTTTCTACTGTACCAATTTTCATAATTTTTGAAATAGTAATAATGTATATAGAGCTTAATATCATGGCAAATACCTAAGATATCAGTCTATATCTTTTAATATACTAAACCAATTTTGCAAGTTTTAAATAGGAAACTTCTCAGGACAAATTCTCAGATCCACTTTCAATAATTTCTGTCAATTAATGTTGATGTGAGTGTGCCAACAACAGACAGACGGACATACCTTAATCGAATTAGAGTTTGATGTATTACAAGAATATATAAACATTATGGGGATAAGCTGATTCTTTCATAGCGTTGCACACGGAATGACAGAGTTAATAAACCCCCTTTACCAATTGTAGTGTTAAAGGGTATAAAAAATTAAGTAAAAAGAAAAATTTTAGCAGATCGTAAAGTAAATAATAACACATGTATGTGAATCATCATCATGTGTGAGAAAAATAAGATTATTTGCCAAATTATTGTTAAACTAGTTAAATTTAATACCAGTGTCAAGTGCTTTTTACTCGATGAGTGTGTAAAGTAAAAGTGCAAAACTTTTTCACATACTAACACTTGGGTTTTATTGTTGTAAAATAATAAAAAGAAAAAGCTTTTCAAAAGGGAAAAACTTTTTATTATTTGCTTAAAAAGAATTTCCATGAGAGACGAAAGAAGTGGAATGAATACGTTTTCCCAAAAACACTTTAAACCTAAATTCAATATAATGGTGATAATAATCAATAGGAAAAAGAACAACTGAAAATTAGGGGGATTCAATTATAAGCTTCTTCATATTAGATAAAAAGAACAATATAAGAGTTTCAATAAAAAGATTTCTTGAATAATAATCCTAGTTCAAATTGAAGCAGCAATAAGTTTTCCCTACAGAAAACTATGAGATTTCAAAATTTTGTTTTAGTATAAGTCTTTAATTTTAGTATAAAAATAAATATATAAATTATGACAGATTTCGTATATCATAATATAATTATGATAATAAGAAGTGAGATCAAAAATCTCTAATACGAATTTTTGAAAACCAGTATTATTCGATATTTTTAATCAAGTTATCTTTGGAAAATATCTATTGTTAATCTGATTAAAATGAGTGACCAGAAAAAAAAATCGTAGTTATTAAACAGTACCAGGAGAGCTTGTCCGTTGGTAGGAAATCTAGGTCGATAGGAGGAATGGTCATCACGATTTTTCTAAAGCCTAAAAAGAAAGCACAAAAGATCTTAAAGCACATCCAGTATGAAAGCAACCTGGTTAGCTAAGTGCTCAGACTATATGATATACAATACTTAAGATCCTGATAGGAATGAGGGCAAAAACAAAGTAAGGAAATTAGAGTTATAAAAAGCACTCTTGCTGCATAATGAATAAGGAAACGTATGTTCTGGCAGATTTTTTGCAACTTTCAGGACAAAAGTGACTGAATGTAGCAAAAATAGTAAAAATGTTCCAAAATGGATTCTATAAATAAATATCGAAACTATCTTAAGGAATGTTTACAAAAAAGGTAGCTTCCACTCATAATGTGTTCAGTGTTTTTTGGCCACTATGGTAAAAAAGCCCTTAAATGGTACAAGAACAATAATGTGCTATTTATACCAAAAGAGGCATATCCTCCAAACTGCCCGAAGCTGTGCCCAGGGAATGGATATTGAACTCTTATAAAATGATAGTTAAAGAACACATTTTTCGATGTCAGACTAATTTTATATGTTTTAGTATAAGACTTAATTTATAATGTGATAAAAGTATTATTTTTATTTATAATCTGAAGGTTTTATAAGACTTTTTGGAATTTAATACTAAAGTAATTACATTTGAAGTAACAATTTTGAACTCCTCTATTGCCAATAATTTCCATTTCATAAAACATTCTTTTCCATTGAAAATGAAAGTAAAAGAACTGTCAATAAAAAGCATAAAAGTAACAACCAAATATTTGACAAAGGAAAAAAGTGTCAAACATTTGTAAATTTGTTTATTTTGCAATTTTTTTTTTTTGGTTTAAATTTGTTTGTTACATTTAAGCAAATTTAAGTTAACATATTGGAGACATATTTACATATGTGACAAATACACGAAAAAAGAGCTATCAAAACCCCACAGTTTTACTTTTCAAATAAATTAATTTAAAAAAATCCAATTTAATGCATTGACTACTCCTCTGTACCTTAGAAAGCCAATAGGTTAGTAAAATAAAGAATTATATATGTCTAGACGCTAAGTATAAGTGTGGTTATTTATATTATTTAATATAAAACTTTATTGTCTTTGAAATTATCAATTAGAGAAGTAGGTTGTAGTCCGCGTATAAGACTATATACTGAGGATTAGAATAGAAAAATCTAGAATTGTTAGATTTGAAGTATTGATTGTTAAAACCCGACAGTTTTACTTCTAAAATATTAGAAGTAAAACTGTAGAAACCTTCTCTGTACCTTAGCAAAGTAATAGGTGATAAGTAAAGTAAAGATTTTTATATGTCTTGACACTAAGTACACATCTGGTTATAGAATTTTCTGTAAGAATTTCTATTCTTCGAAAAGTCAATACACGAAGTTTAAGATTGAGATCATAGTATAAGACTGCGTTCTTTTTTCAATCAAAGAAATTGGTTGTAATCCGCGTATAAGACAAGTTATTATTTAACCTTAAATAGGTAAGACTTGAAGCAGTATTTCATGTGTAACAAATACAAGAAAAGATCATTCAAAATCCGACAGGTTTGCTAAACAAAAGAACAGATAAATTTAAAAATTCCGATTCAATACATTGATTACTTCTCTGTAACTTAGTAAACAAATAGGTGGTAAGTAAGCGAATTTAAGTTTTTTAATTTGTTTAAAACTACAGGGTCTTATTACTTCTTTCTATATGTGTTATTTTCTTTCATGTTCAATCACCTCAACACGTTTTCAATAACGTTGGCCACATGAACATGAACACAAACATGTTACATCCATATTCATACATCTACTATTTTGGTTATACATTTATTTCATATGTTTGTAACTTTGTTTTTGATTTTATTTTATTTTTTTTTTTGTTGGTATCTCTTCATTTTTCACCTACATATATAGAATTTGTGAATAATTTAAGAAAGTCTTCAGTGTGCAGAATAAAAGAAAGAAAGAAAGAAGTAAACAAAAATTGAAATAACAAAAAAAAAATATTATTTTTTAATGATTTTTCAATTTCGCTTTCATTTTTTGTGATGCGTAGAATTCTCTAGCAAAGCAAACAATAAAATAAATAAAAGACAACAAAATTGTATTCAAATTATTTGGTATTGTAAGCGAAATTATGTTGAATGAAGTCAAGCGTTGGCAGTGATACACAAATGGCGGAGAATTTTGAGTCTGTTTGAGTATAAGACTTGTATAAGAGTGAAAAAAGTTGGAATATAAAGTGAATATAAAATTAGGTATAAGACTTTTGATAAAATAAAAGATTGTTCTACGAGTATAAGATCGAAGTTTGAGTATAAGACTTTATATTGAATATAATTCCATAGTCTGAGAATAATTTTATAGATTCATTATAAGAATTCAGACTGTATTCTTATGAACTTTGAAGTGAATTTAATACTGTAGTCTATCTTTAAGATTTTTGCCTATGAAGAGTATAAAATTTGCCCAGTATAAGGCTGTACTCGGAACACAAATCTACGAACGAAATATATTAACCTTTAGTATGAGTATAAGTTGTAGTTTTAGTATAAAACTATTATCTGGGAATAAGACCGTGTTTAGTTATGAGTATAAGACTATATGTAGTCTAAGTAAAAGCCTATAAAATACAAACATAAAGGTGAGTATCGTCCAAAAATAAGACTATATTCATAAAATGTAGAGTATTAAAATATATGGTGTGAGTGTAAGACTATATAAGTATGACAATACCGCGATGTGTATAAGGAAATAAATCGGAGTATAATATTGTGTAGGCCAACATAATATTAAGTGTAGACAAACTTATACTTAGATTTTACATTACCTTATTTATTTATTGTATATAACCTGACCATAATGATTTATAAAATTTAAGTATTAGACTGTATATAGTTTCAGTATAAAAGACATAGATAGTCAAAGTATCAAATTATATAATCTTACCCAAGAAAATATAATTTAAGTATAAAGATATATATAGATTCAAAATATAGCGCGAATGGCGAAGTAAAAGATCAGATCATAGTATTCGACTATGCGCCATATTTATTTACTGTAATATATTGTAATTTTGTATACTGAGCATTTAAAATATATCACATTTTTTATTAGTAAATAACCTTGAATATATAAATAAAAAATTATATAATATGAAACGTAGAGTGTACTAGAGATTTGGATATTTATATACATAACACAAATCTAATCTAGATAGAAAAGAGAGAGTATAAAAATTCGATAAGTATAAGACTTTCAATCAGTTTCAGAATATAATGGGCTTTAAAGTGCATTTATAACAAGTGGATACTATAATTATTTAAAAGAAAACTTTTTGTTTACTTTTTAAATTGTTTACTTTTCTGTTCTACCAAATTTATAACTTTGTGCTTAAGGGTATAAAATTAGGAGTTCATTTTAGACTGCAGGGATTAATATAATTAGTTTTATAATGAATACAAGACTTTATGAAGTGTATAAATCCATTTGCACCACCTGTTCGAACAAAGTGACAAAAAGCACTATAAAAATGTTAATAGAAGGCCCTATAGCATAATAATTTCAAATTAAATAACTTAACAACTTACAAATTAAAAACTATATTTTGAGTATAAGAGTTAATAGATGATAAGATATTAGCTTTATAGAAATATAAATCAGAAATAGGATTTAATGGCAAATGTAAAAATTGTTGGGTATAAGAGTTTCTAGTTTTTTAACGCAGTATTCTAATATTTATATTTATTATCTTATACTTGTATAGATTATTCTATAATAATGATATAGTATAAGACTTTGGTAACATGATTCTATATACGTAAAAATAGAAAATTGCAGTATACTTATGTATTGTGCAAAGTTCAAAACAATAAGGAAAACATTAGCAAAAAACTCCAGTATAAGAGTTTTCTACAAAATATTTTTCTTAACTATTCCAACTTTAAGAACTACTGCCACTCTTTAATGCTGCTGCAAAAAACTATATGCGGTTTCTTTAATGGTTCTCTTTTTTTGGTTTAAAAAATTTATTTACATTTATTCACACAAAAATTTTCTATATGTGTGAGTGCAAAATTCACATACACAAATAAACAATTTGTATATATTTACTTAAATACTTAAATAGCACTTCTTTTACAGAAAAAAAAAAAAAACAAATAAATAAATTTTTAAAATTTAAATTTTGAACACAATAAAACGTGAGTTTGAATTAGAAAGTCGATGATAGAATTTGCATAATATTAACCATTAAAAATAAATAAAAATAAATGCTGAAATGGTGCCATTGTGCAAAAAGAAAAAAATAAAATAAAAAAATAAGGTAAAAATTTAAATTTAAGAAAAATAAATAAATTATGAAATAAAATAATAAAAATGAAATTGAGTTTTTTTTATAAAAAAAAGAAAGAAACTTCATAAATAAAATATTATGAAATTTATTATGAGAAATTAGAAGAAAAGAGAAAAATTTACATATAGAAAATGTATTTTACGTAATAATTTAACAAAAGAAGACTTTTCAAAAGCGAAGATCCCATAAAGTACATGCGCTCAACAAAAAACTTTAAACCGAGACGATATAAATCAGTCTGTTGTCAGTATTTTCAAACCTGAATAATTGTTTTAGGTCTAGAAATTCTGGTCAGATCCTTTGTTTTGAAAAATCTTCTGATTACAAACAGTAAAAATTTTCCGACTGATGTCTGAAACAATCTAAAAATTGAAATATTATCTACTAAATATTAATTGGACTTAAATATTATTTGACTGTACTATGTAACTTAAATAGATTGAAAAATTCTCACGTTTTTCATTAAAACCTCAGGTAGAATGAATGGTCCACATAATGTTGCTAAAGTCAAAAATTAAAAGAGAACATTTTTAAAAGATCTCCCAAATAATTTGCTAGGAAAGCAAGTATACTAGTTTCTGTCAAGAATGCTGCTAAAAATTTAGAGGCCACAAACAACACAGAAATTGAAGTCAAGTTTTCTGAAAAAATATGCCTCCTGCATAACAGATGACGAAACGCCATGTTATTTCTAGCAGATATTTCGTAACTTCCTGGTCAAGTTTTCTGTGTTGCTTATGGTCGAGGAAATGCATTTAAAATTTCCCCAAAAGTTCTTGGTATGATAAGCAAAATGAAGGGACAACAGAAAGAATCCACTCATATTCTATAATGGACTCTATAAAAACGGAATTTTCATCAAGAAATGTTTACAAAAATGGCTGCTTCCATTCATAAGACTTCATTATATGTCCACTTGTTTTTGGTCTGTATTGTCCTATAACTATGGTTAACAAGCCATTGAATGGTAAAAGAACAATAATGTAGTAGCAAATCCTCCAAATTGCTCATAATTAAGGTCATTGAACAAATATTAGGCTCTTGTTAAAAGAGAATTGAAGAACACAAAAATGGTGTCCAAATATATGGTAGATTTAAAAGGGATGACCTGTTAGAGCAAAGTGACACAAAGCTCTATAAAAATGTTAATAGAAGGGTTTCCGAAAAATGTTCAAAATGTCAAGAATATTTCGATCTCGACCGTGTTCAAAATTTTAGGAGGGTTACGAGGGTTATTTTGGCCTAAGAACGATTCCTATGGAAATGTTCGATTTAATATTTCAGGTACCTTCCAAACAAATCCTCTTCTGGAATGAGGTTTTAAGGCCCTAAAATTTCTACATACAAAACTATTTAAAAGAAATTCTAAAACGATGTGCCAAAAACTGCGTCGGTCGGCCCATTATTTCTCATATGTCCCATACCAACCCACTTCCAAACATCACTTTTAAGAGCCAAAATCCATTGGAACTTTAATAATTCTTAGCGAAATCAGTATTAATATAAACAAAAATCGATGTGAAAATTACACGAGGGTCGGATCATAATTTATTGTGGGCCTTATGTAACACACCCCTCTCCTAAAATTTAACATAAATCTTAGTGTACTATACACTTATAAATATCAGAAAATCAAATTGTACGAGGGTCGTTCATTAATTTTATATAACTACAATTTTTATTAGATTGTCGTGCTCAATCGAATACACATTATTTCTTGCTGTAGTTAAATTAATCCCATTAAAACATTCTTTAAACTCAGTTTAAGCTTTTATCCCTCGAACTTACACACTCCCTTTCTTTGGAAAACTTACACAACTTTTAAATGAAACAATTGTTTAAAATTGTTCTTCGAATTTTGTTTTTTTTGTTTTTTTTTTTTGTCTAAAATAGTTGTTACTTTAATTCAACAACTTTTTCCATTTAAAACCAACAACATCCGTTTCAAACTTCTTTAATTTAGAACTATGACATGTTTTTCTTCTTCTTCTTCTTCTGAAATGAAAAATATGAAATTTCTATTTTTTTAATTCACAATTTCATTTGTTAACTTTAATTTTACGCTGAAGATGAAAATACAAAACAAAAAAAGAAACAAATAATAATAGAATGAAAAATATTCATTATTGTAACATTTGTTATTCATTGTTTTCTACTCACATTCATAACACTAACACTCGTTGTTATTGTTAACAACAACAATAACAACAACAAGAAAAAACTCATATGAATGAATACAAAAAAAATATTTATGAATAAAATTATGATTATGTTAAACACAAACGTACATATTTCTATGTATGTATTTATGTATGTATGTATGTATTTATATATGTATGTATGTATGTATGTATGTATGTATGTATGTATGTATGTATGTATGTATGTATGTATGTATATATGTATGTATATATGTATGTATGTATGTATGTATGTATGTATGTATGTATGTATGTAGAAATGTACACATTTTGTAAATATATATTTCTTTTTAATAATTCTATAAAAACATATAAAGATACATTAATACATATGTATATGTAGTAGAACATTTTATAATTGTATTAAAACTTCATTATAATATTTATGAACATCATCATTATTATTATCATTATGATGATAATTATTATTGTACAGGAGCAAAAGTAATAATAATAACAACAAAAAACACGATTGTTATTAACGTTGTCATTGTTAAACAAGAAACATAAATTTATACAAAACACACATACATATACACATACATTCATCTATATATAAATATTTTATAAAATAAATTATATCATAAAACAACAACAATAAGTACATTCATTACATATAACACGCAAATATGCATATGAATTTATGTATTTATGAATGTGTGTATGTCTCAGTTTTAAGGATGTTAAGTTTATAATACAAGTTTAACAATATATGTGTATGTGTGTGTGTGTTCGTCTGCGTGTTATAGTATAAGTGCGTGTATATTGCATTCAAGTTTAAATGGCGTAAATGAAAAACAGGATGTATTTTAATTTATCTTTAGTTGTAGTAGTAAATAGTAAGTGAGTAGAGTTCTCTAAAAGAGAGAACACGAAATATTGGAGAGAATAAATGTTAACTATGAAAAAAAGTTATAACAGAAGTTTATATGTTAAAATATTAAAATAACTTTTATCACGACAAGACCCAACTAAATATAGTTGATGCATATTGATGATCCTTAATATCAGCTCCCACATGTGCGTGTTCGTTACCACGCACATGTGGGAGCGCGTTAAAGATTCGGCACAGCCTAATTGGATTTTTTAAACAATTCTATGTTAATAAAGTTGCACGTAGTCGTTGACCTTCCAAATTTGGCCAACTCGATTTTTTAATTTGCCAAATTCATTTATAAATTAAAAAAAAGTCGCGTCTTTAAAAATCTTGCATGTTTAAGTTATCTCTTATAGTTTCAGAGATTTTTAAGTCGAAATAATTTTTTTGGTGGATTCATACCAAATATGCGGCAACATTTTATATATGAATTTCTGAATTTTTGAAAAAAAAAAATCAGTTTTAAAAAGGAATCTGAACAGGAATATGTGTACAATATATTCGGTTGAACTTGGTTCAAAGATATATCCGGAAGACCTATTCAAATTTGGGCAAATTTGAAAAAAATCTATTTTTTGTTAAATTCTCAAATTGTCCCTTTAAAAAGACAGGGTTTTCTGATTCGTAGACAAGTTCATATACAAGGCAAAGCGCAACAGATTTATTTGAAATGGATTTTTAATATCATAAGACATATTTTGAACCGACTTGACATTAAGTTACCAGAGTTTCAAATAATATTAAATATTTTTATACTAACAGGTCAATCCCGATAATTCTCCAGAGTTAAGACTTGTGAGGATATATTGGATTCTAGTGAACTTATAATTGAAGTGGACAAATGCTTTGTTCTAACCTATGGAACATTCAAAACATGCGACTGAGGTATATATTTAATCGCTAAAGGAATAACTTTATATATAATTGTAAAAGTTTTTTCGTGTACAACCTTTTAAACACATGCATAATTATATTTTCATTATTCTCATACAAAAAGGAAAACTATCTCATAGTTTTTGAAATTCTTTAAGCATTTAGTGCACCTAGAGAAATATAGGTCCAAAATATAAGTGAAGAAACTGAAAACAATCGTCGTCAATATTAAAATGATATTATTTTTAAAGGAATAAATTCAACATTTCCTATGGGTGCTGTAAAACCCCTTTATATATCACTTTGAAGGACTTAAATGTCACAAATACTTTGGCACTGTAATAGGAATTGGTCAAATTAAAATAAATACAAGCAAAAAACCATGTATGGAATTTTACGAGGGTCGGTCTATAATTTGCTCTATCTTCCATATAATTTCCCCCCAGAAAAATCACACAAATCCCACATAAAAGTTATTAACATAATAATGTACCGCACTCATTAATTTGAAAAAAATGTACACGAGGGTCAATTATTAATTTTTAGTAGATACAAATTATAACCAACAATATTATGTAGGGTATTAAGGGCTTGACCGACTTGTTTGTTTTGCTTTAAAATTTGTGTAAATTAAATTTACGTTTATGAGAACCCTCCACCACCACAATTGATGAAGAAGGTATATTAAATTCGTCATTCCGTGTGTACTGCTTATACATATTATTGCATAAAATCAAAATGTGATTCGAGTTAGTTTTATCTTTCTGTCTATTTGTATATGAGTGTGTATGTACGGCGTAGGGTACTGAAGATTCTGCACGAAGTTAAATTAGTTTAAAGTCACTTATGTGAAGCTTGTGAAAATAAATCGATATAAAATTCGTATAAAATTAGTTTTGAAATGAAAGTTGTCCAAATTTTGTGACTTTATTTTTGACACAAAATTTGTGTTACTTTTTTGGGACAAAGTTTTTTTGTTTAAAAAGCAAAGGAAATTGTGATTTTAAAATTTGTGTCAGTTTAATTCTTAAATTAAGAATTTTTAAGTTACTTTTCGTACTAAATTTTTTGGGTAAATGTTTGAAACATTTAAATTTCTCTCTGTGTAAGTCAGACTTGGTTATAATCATGCTACAAAGGTTATATATAAATAATAAGACTTATTTTTAAATAATAAACATTTTAAGGAAAATTGTTTTAATATAAAAAACAATAAAAATGTAAAACATAACATTTTATGTATCTTTAAGATACACAAAATTCATAAAATGATAAATTATATTTACAGGAAAATATTATTACACGAGTGTCAGAAAGATATTGCAGCTTAAAATACTATCATGTAATCGTTATTATTATTTAATTTATATCTCATTTTATATTTGTATTACAAAGAAAATGCTTTATCATTGTGAAAATTTTACAAAATGTAGGCGAAATGATTAACTGAATTCTTATTGGGCCGGGTATTTAAAAACATAATGAAATAAAATATTAATTTTAATACGAATTAGGAGTGAGATCGAACAATTCTAAACATACATATATGATAACAAAAACCAATAAAGTTACAGTTTTAATTTTTTATTATTTTTTTTTTACAATTTACACCAAAAAATAGTTGTGAAGCGTTAAGAAGAAATCATCTCAGACCCCATAATGTATATATATTCTTGCATCAAATCGAAATCTGAGTCGATTTAGCTATGTCCATCTGTGTGTCCGTTTGACTGTTTGTTGTTGGCCCGCTCACATCAACAATAATTGACAGATCTCAATGAAATTTTGCTGAGTATTTTTATATTCGTTGGAAGTCTCCTAATAAATCATATTAAAAGATGTGGATCTATATCTGAGGCAAAATATAACTTCAAGCGCATATCTTATGTAAATCATAAACCGATAAATAAGACATATATCAAATATCTCCTTCTACTGAACATTTTCAAAATCGGTTCAGTAGAAAAAAGTTATAGCTAAAAGTATAACTAATTTACAGACTCATTAAGTGTTCCTGTATTAAATTTAAGAAAATCGTATTTTATAAGTTAGTAAGTGTCTCATGCATTTGTGGTGGAGCGTGGTAAAGATTCGGCATAGACGAAATTAGCATTCCTACTTTATATAGATTTAATCACTAGTGATGAAATTTTGAACCAAGTGCTTTGAACAAGACCTTTCTGTCACTTTGCTCGAACAGGCAGTCCTTCTCCGTTTAAAATCCACCAAACTTTTTTGTGCTCTTCTATTCCATAATGACAGGATGTCAAGTCAGGCCAAATCTAAATGGACACATTATGAAGCCTTATGAATGGAAAGAGCCGTTTTTTAAAATATTCTTTGATGTAAATTTCAGTATTTATAGATCACATTGTAACAAAAAATTGGCTTATTTTGCCGCAACTGCATATTGCTTGTCATACCAAGAACTTTTTGGGAAATTGTGACTGCTTTTGGATCCTAAAATTTTCTTTATCATTCAATTTTTGACCAGGAAGTTGCGATTCATTTGCAGCAATATGACTTTAATTTTTGGGCTCTGTTATTGGCCTCTAAATTTTTAGCAGCGTTCCTATTAAGAACCTATTGAGACTTGTGTGTTTCTAAACTTGCACCTGTATGCGCACTATTCTAACCAGGTCCGGATGTGTTGGGAGCTCTTTTAAAAATGCTTTCTCTTTTTTTTTTTTTGCTTTAAAATCATCACTCCTTCTACTTGAGCAAAGTTTTCTATAACCGACAATTTCTACCGGACGGTCGACCTTTAAATGCTTGTATAACCTTTTGTAGGACCAAGTTGAATTTTACTGAAAATATTGGATTATTTTAGTACGTCACTGATTTCCATATTTGTAAAACTGATATTTTAAACTTGGTCAACAAAAAATCGTTAAAAGTTTTAGTGAAAAACGTGAGTTAAGAATTGTTCGATCTCACTTAAAAAAAACTTAATGAGGAATGCTGTGAATTCGAGCACAATGGTTTATATTTTGATACCTTGTGGAGTATAAAAAAATCCTGAAAGAATTTCTAAGAAAAAACTTAACAAAAATGTAAGACCTTCCTTCACGCTGATTATTGACCCCCCCCCCATATTGTTATTTTGTAACCGAATGTTATCAGCATTTAAAAATTAAATTTATTTGAAATTCTTCTTTTAAAATTTATTTTCTTTCTTCATAAATTTTCTCTCTTCTCTAAATAAATCTCCAGTCATTGTCTTTTAGCTTACAATGGCGACAACCAAATTATGTTTAGACATTAACATTATAATTTGTTTTTTGTATTGTATTTTTCAGTTATTGTTCAAAATTAATTTGCAACCATTATTTTGCCATATTTAGCCCCTTGTTCATGCTATAAATAATTGTCATTTCTCATAGTCAGGGTTGGTTGGTGGTTGTGCTGTTGCTAATGTTGCTGCTGCTCTTGGTCTTTAAACTCATTCCATTTGATAATTGTTGTTGTGTCAATTTTAGTAGTCGGGTTGTATCATAACAAATTATACAAATTATAAATCATCTTTAGTTTGTCATGAAAAAAGAGCACGTTTTATTCATTTCATTTTGTTTGTGCTCTGAAAAATAATATTTTCCTTTATTTACAATAATTTTCTGGCAACATTTTTTAGTTTTTCCTATTGTTTTTATGCATTTTAAGCCACAAAACTCTAAAACTAAGAAAATTATTAAAAGCAGCTTTAAATAACCACAAAAATTGTCAAGTTAGTTTGAGAAATGCAACTTAATAGTTTATTGCTACTAAAATTGTGGAAAACTAGAGGAAAATTAACCCTTTAAAGGGATTTATTGTCAACTTGCTCATATATTTTGTAAAACACGAAAAATTCAGATTTTGTGTAAAACTACATTTCATAAAACGATTTTTACACAACATATTTTTAAACAAAACTTATATTGATACAAAATTTTAAATAAAAATTTCTTTTGAAAACTAATGTTTCTTTGATTTCTTTTTCAAAAGTTTTGTGTAAATTTACAGCAAACTTGTGTAAATTTTAGATATTTTTCTTTTATTTTAATTTTACCTATTTATTAAAGCAAATTTGTAAAAATGTTTGTTTTTAAGCATTTTGAAAAATATTAATTTCATAAAGAGTTTGGTGTAAATTTACATTCAACTCAATTCTACATTTACTTCTATGTCAATATTTTTGGCATTTACTTATTCATATGAATTTAAAAGCTTAAGATAAAATTTGGGCAAATTTTTACTTAAGATGTAAATTTATAGTAATTTAGTTTTTGAAAAAAAAACTTATGTAAATTAAATTATTGATGTAAAATTTATGTAAATTGCATTTTGAACATAAATCTCATATTAGTGCAACTAACTAAATTTTAAAGAAACATGAAAAAAATACATTTCATAAAACGGTGCAAATATTTTAGTTAAATTTTAATTTAATGTGAATTTACTCTACACAAAACTTAAATTTATTTCTTTCTTTATATTGTAAATTTAGAATTAAAAAAAATATGTTTAAAGTAAAAGTTTTTATACCTTTTGAAGTATAAGCTTTTTACAAATTTATTTTCGAAGTAAAATTTGTGTAAAGTTAATTATTGGAATAAAATTTAAATGAATTTAATTTTTAGGTTAAAAGTTTCTTTTAAAAATTCTTTCCAAAATTACTTTAAAAAACTGTGTAAATTTATTTTTCGCATATGAACATTTGAGTACATATATGTGTTGGAAAAATTGGTTTGTAAAATTGGAAAATTTTTAACAAATTTGTTTTTTTTTCTTTCATGAAAAAAAATTTTGTAAATTTACATTTTATGGGGTTTTGTGTAAATTTTGTATATTTTTAAAATAAAAATATTTTGTTTAAACGTTTAGTTTGAGAATTTCATAAAAATAATTTTATAATGTTTAGTGTAAATTTAACGTTCATTTACACACATTTATGTTAACTTATATAAATTTATGACTTAATAAAATAATTTTGTGTAAATTATCTATTCAAAAAAAATTATGTAAATATGTAAATTTATTTAGAATACAAACATCTGTAAAAAATAATTGTGCTAAAAGTTGTGTACATTTACTTTTAATACAAAATTTTCTATTTATAAAAATTGTGTAGATATACGTTTTCTATAAATGTGTAAATTTACCATTTAGAAAATATTGAATACATTTTTAGAAAAATTTTTGTAAATTTCATCTTAATAAAATGTATAAATGCAAAAATTATTTTGTTTAATATTTTCTTAAAAAAAATGTGTAAAATTTATCCTTGATAGAAAAATTATGTAAATTTACGCTTTATAAAAAATTATTACTATAGTTTTTTGTTATACATCATATTACATGGTAATGTAAAATTTTAGAAAAAAATATGTAAATTTCCTATTTGTTAATGTATTGAATCGAGACATACAAAATAAAGTAAATTCATTGTCGATTTTTTTTTTGTGTAAATTTACTTCTTATTAAAATAATGTGTTTTTTATGTTTTATTGAGAATTTTGCATATAATTGTAAACTTTGGTTAATTTATTTATGAAATTTTGAACTTTTTTCATTTTACACATAATGTGTGTAAATTTACATTATACACAAAAATTTCAAAAGTCAAGTTTTGTGTAAATTTCTATATTTAAATGAAATTTTGAGAAAAAAAATATTATTTTTTGTCCAAAATTCCTTGTTAGAGGGTTAATTGCAAACCAACAATCTAATGAAATCACAAGAAAATTACAAAAATTATATGATCAACCGAAAATAACATGAAATTTAAAACCAAACTTTTGTATTCATATTATTATTTTCTTCTTCTTATGGTTCCTTTTTTTCTTCATCTTTTATTACAAATTGTAGGCATCTTCAGACGGAATGAAACCAAAAAATAACTTTCTCCTTTAACAGAAATTTAAAGCTTTTGATTTCGGTCTTTTTTCTGTTTTGTTTGTATTTTTTTATGATTTTGCTACTTAATACTAAAGACTAGACTTTTGTTGTATTTGTATTTGTATTTGAATACCATTGTTTTAAATAACAATTGAAATATTTATATATGTAAAGATTGAATAAGAGAGAAATAAAATAAAAGAGAATAAAACAAAATCTCGTAAAATGATTTTCGTTTTGATTAAAAAAATAAGTAAGAAATTATGTTCGGCTGTACCGAATTTTAAATTCCCTTCACCACAAATGCCTGTGAAGTAAATACGTTATGTTTCGTTCATACACACTTATATACACCCACAAATGTGTACAATATATTAAAGTTTTTCTATAGAAACACTTATTGAGTCATAATATTAGCTATATTTTTGACTTTAATTTTTTCTGAACCGATTTTGATAATTTTTGGAAAGCTAATAAAGCAGATATATATAAATATTACTTAAATATCTGAGTCTTCTTTGTCGATTTATAATTAACAATCTCAAGAAAGTTGCTCGCTTGAATTTAAAGGTTAACTCAGATATCGGTCTATATCTTTTAATAAACTTAACAGATTAAGCAGGTCTTAAATAGAAAACTTCTCAGGACTTCAACAAATACTCAGGCTAAATTTCATTGAGCTTTGCTATTTCACTGTGGATGTGAGAGTGACCACAAAATCCAGAAAGACAGACAGACAGACAGACAGACAGACAGACATAGTACAATCGACTCAGATATTGAGTTGATGCAAGAATATATATACTCTTAAAGTGTTAAGATGATTCCACACTTGGCGTTACACATGGAATGACAAAGTTAATATACACTCTTCACCATTTGTGGTGGTGGACGGTATAAAAAACCCAGAAGTTATAAAATGCAATTTGTAAAGAGTTTTCTTCATTTACATACGTCCTCACTTACATACATACACACATCCATACACATGAATGTATAAACAAATTTAAATGTAATTTTGTTGTTGTTTTTGTTGTGTAGACGATTTTAACAATAAACATTTATTTGTTAAAAAGATTTGTTGATTTTAACAACAAAACAACAAAAACTTTAAAAATAAAACAATAAAACAAAATTACAGAAAAACTTGTTCTGCATTTTAAATACAAGAATCTGAATCTGTATCTAAATATTGGGGTACTTTGTTGCCAATAAGATTAAATTTGATTATTTTATGGAAACCAGAAATCAGGGAAAATGTGAATATGGGAGAGAAAACATGGAAAGATATTTCAGACAAAAACCTCTAATTGGACTTTCTATTTACAGCGATGTAAGTTTTGTGTAAATTTACTTTTAAATCTCGTGCAAATTAAATTTATAAGCTGATTTCATGTGAACCTACTTAAAAGGAGTGAGATTAAAAAACTCTTCATACATATAATCACTAGTGATGACATTTCAACTTTTTTGAAACCATTCCATCAACGCTTTTTTAGTGCTTTACGTCACTTTACCGAAAATATTTTTTTAGATAAAATTTACTTCTCAAGTTAATTTTCGATAAAATTTACTTCTTAAGTAAATTTTCGCTAAAATTTACTTCTTAAGTAAATTTTCGATAAAATTTACTTCTTAAGTAAATTTTCGATAAAATTTACTTCTTAAGTAAATTTTCGATAAAATTTACTTCTTAAGTAAATTTTCGATAAAATTTACTTCTTAAGTAAATTTTCGATAAAATTTACTTCTTAAGTAAATTTTCGATAAAATTTACTTCTTAAGTAAATTTTCGATAAAATTTACTTCTTAAGTAAATTTTCGATAAAATTTACTTCTTAAGTAAATTTTCGATAAAATTTACTTCTTAAGTAAATTTTCGATAAAATTTACTTCTTAAGTAAATTTTCGATAAAATTTACTTCTTAAGTAAATTTTCGATAAAATTTACTTCTTAAGTAAATTTTCGATAAAATTTACTTCTTAAGTAAATTTTCGATAAAATTTACTTCTTAAGTAAATTTTCGATAAAATTTACTTTTTAAGTAAATTTTCGATAAAATTTACTTCTTAAGTTAATTTTCGATAAAATTTACTTCTTAAGTAAATTTTCGATAAAATTTACTTCTTAAGTAAATTTTCGAGCAAATTTACTTCTTAAGTAAATTTTCGATAAAATTTACTTCTTAAGTAAATTTTCGATAAAATTTACTTTACTTTACTTTTGAGTAAATTTTAGAAAGAAATTTACTTCTTAGGTAATTTTTCTGTAAATTAAGAACAATCTGAACCGATATTAAATAACTGAGATAAAGCTTTTATATCCTCCTTTTGTAACACGCTAAAATATGACTTAATTGCAATTCAGTTGCTTTATGTTGCTATAGCAACATGGTGATTTTCCCTTTTTACAGCAAAATAACAGTAATTGTATAAATGAATGACTTGACTATATCTGTTAAAAACATCAGTAACTATAACAACTCATAAACATGAAAAACACTAATACAAACACATACCAAACACATACTTATCAAAAATATTCATTTTCCTTTATGCTTGTGGTAGAGCATGCATTTGTGTGTGTACGAAATTGTATATGGATTAGTTTGTCTACAGTATAAGATTTCCAAAGATGTATTAAATTACTTTTATTTTGTAAATTGTGTGGGACAAATTTTTATTTTTAGCAAAAAAATTGAAATTAAGTTTAATCAAAAGAATTTATGTGGAACGCATTTTTATCGAGCAAAACTTTAAGTAAATTTTTGTTTTATTTCTTGAATACGTTTTTTCCTTAAAATATTAAAAATGTTCTTTAAAAGTCTTAAAAATTTAAATTTTATTTATATTTCCCCCCATTTTAATATCCCGGTAGTTTTTATTTCATCCCTTTTGGCTAGAAAAACATAAAAAACTCATGCTGCTGCAAAAATCCTTAAAAAAAATCTATATTTAACACCCTGTATATGTTCCATATAAAAACATATTTTTTTCTAGTAATTCTTGTTGTTGTTCTGGTAACTGAATTATAAAAGATAATGTTGATATAAAGACGGCAATTTAATATTCCTTTTTCTCTTCTTCATATTAAAGTGTGACTGTCGTTTATGAAAAAAAGCAAAAACAACATGAAACAAGCTTAAAATTATAGTTGTTAAGAGGGGGCGGGGGATAGCAGGGGGTGGCAATATAACTAGATAAAAATCTCTTATGAGTTCAAAGTCTATAGAGTTGGGTATTTTTATACATTAAATAAAAGTTTTCCCGTTACTTTTATTTTTTGTATCAGAGAGTAAATAAAATATTTATTAAGTTTTGGTTAAAAAGCATAAAAAGTAGTTTGAATTTTTTAAATTTATATCCTGAAGCAGTGGTGGGAAATGTATGATAATTATATTGGATTTTGAGGGGTAGAGCATAGGCTATTTAATATGTTATTTAAAAAGATTTTTGGTGAAAGTTTCAGATATTAGACTATCTGTCCTTCCGTCCGTCTGAGTGCCTGAAATAAAATGTCTATTTTAAAAGATTTAGTAAAAATATCGTTATCTCTAGTACTATTGGTCCTATCGCAGAAAATCATATATACAATTTAAAGAGAAGATCTCTGACTTTCAGAAAATCGAATCTGTTATTATTATATATTAATACTAGATAATATTTATCGTTTTTTATCAAACAATATATATTAAATATTAAGGATGCATTAAAAACTTAAAAAAGAGTTTGACTTTAAAAATAAAAAAAATTAAAAGCTGAAGAACATAATTTTGTTGTGCCTTCAGGAAAAGACTGTAAGCTTTTAAATAATTTATTCACAAACATTTTTGGTCTAAAATTTTAAGTACAACACTATCTGTCCTTCTGTCTATCTGAATATAAAAATTATAACAAAATTGAAAAGGTTTATCTTATAAATTCTATATCTCTTAAACTACTCGTCTAATATGAAGGTAACATATAAACAATTTAAAAAGGAGGACTTAGACTTTCAGAAAATAAGTTTTTTGTTTACCAAATGTTAACACTTAGTAACTAAAATCTCTAAATTGTATCAGTAGGTTTATAAAACCTTTATTAAGTTTTAGAATAAACTAAAAAGTAGTTTTTATATTGAAGTCATTTTACATAGGCTGGGATAAAAAGTGTATCAAAATTATTTTTTGAAAGCCCCAGATCTGTTCTACATTTTACTTGTATATTTTGCTTAGATTTGATTTTCATAACTCTAAAAACATACAATTATTACTTAAGCGATGTTTGATTATTAACATTAATTTTTTATGGATGGACGGGAGGACGGACACCAGAACACTGGTAATTCTAGCATGAATACAATTTCGTATGACTCCTCCTAGAGCTTATATTACACTCTAAGTATTCATGTATCATATTAAACTATATCTCTATAATAATTTTTAATTTTTAGACCAAACGAGGAACTCTTAATTATTGTTAATTTCAGTGTAATTTAAACTGTTTCATTGTTGTGTTCAAATATTTTTCAGACATAAAATTTTCGAATTGAAAATATTTTACTTCTTCTTCATCTTTATTTTTCATTCCAATAAACTTTAAGCAAATTCCCAACACTTTATCAGTTACAGACAATAACAAAGAGATTTTCGTAAAAAAAATGTACATATTGCATTTAATCGTTTATCCATCTCTAAATCAAATATAAACGATGTCTTTATTTACATCTCTAGATCAATCAAACAATCAAACCTTATTTGTAATGGAACTTTTTTTCCTTATCTTAATATGAAACCATATTTGGGCCCACACTCTTATACACAGTGAAAAATTTAAAGTTAAAAGTTTAATTGTTGAGCATTCTTATAATGGAATATAGTCAATTGGACCAACTGAAGTTCTCAATTAAATTAGTCAAATTTTTTTGGTCTTTATTAGCTTTAAAGACTGAGAATATCTGTTATCATTTTATGAACGTGTGTCAATTTCTCACTGTGTATGCAGTATAGACATATGGGTTCAAATGTCTATAAGATGAAACAATTTAATATACAACTACAAATATAGAAAGATTTAACTTAATATTTTTTTTTATTTTTTGCTTACATTTCAAAATTTCATAAAATTGTTTGAGTTTAAAATTCCATTTAATAATCTGCTATACATGCAACCAACCATCTAGTCTTTCTTTCAGTCCATCCCCCAGTACCACCATTCAACCCGACATCCAATCATTCATTCAGTCATATAGTCTATTGTCTAGTCATTGCTAAAATTGCATTCAAATACGTTCTTAGAATTGAATGTATCACTCATTCATGTTTGAAATGTTTAGAATGAAAATGTTAAATTGGTAAAACAGGAAAAAAATCGAAAAAAATCTATATAATCATTTTTGGGTCTAAAATATAAAATAAAAGAAAGAGTCGTTAGTTAGTCGATAGATAGACAGACAAACATTTAAACTAGTATCTGGTTGGCACAAGTATCAAGTATAACTACTACTACAACTACTGCTGTTGTTCTATTTAAATGAATTGTAGAGAAAAATATTGCAACAAAAAATTGTTTTAACATAAAAATATTAAAAGATGGTCATGTCAGAGATAAATTGCAGCTACACCAGATATTGGATTGCAAAAAAAAAAAATCTCGAAAAGAGTCAAAACTTTGTATATTTTAGTTCGCTGCTCCTAGAATTCGATTCGCGAATGAAATTTTTTGGAAAAAAAATCATTCGCGTATTTTAAAATATTTTATTCACGATTTATATTTCAAAATTACAGAATTCAAATCATTTCACCAAGCACTTCATTGGCGAATTTTTAATTGATTCAAATAATTTATTCATTTGTTTAGGAACCTTATTATGAAATATAAAATTTTTATTAGTATATATCATTTTAAGTATATATCATTTTTAAAGGCAAGATAAAAGCTATATAATAAATTATAATAAATGATTTTTGGATCAAAATTAAAGATACCATATTGTCCGTCCTTCCGTCCTTCTGTGTTGAATTTGAATTTTTAATTTTTATTCTCATGCAGGGATAGGAAACATACGATTATTATACAGGGTTTTGAAACATAAATCATATACTAATTAATATATATACATGCAAAGATAGAAAATGTATGATCATTATAGAGGGTTTTGAAAAAAAGTCGAGTCCTTTTAATAAATTATGCAAAAAGACTTTTGAGCCAACAGTAAACGAAGTACATACATATCTTAATCTGCTAATCGCATAGAAACGTATATAAGAACATAATAGTGAAATTTTTATGCGTTCAAAAGTTCGATTTTTTTAAGGTATCACAGTTCTACAGTATTTAAGCAAAGGAGATAGATTTCAAAGGTCTCAGCCATATAAAAATTCATAATTTGCAAAAAGTTTCATTATTTATAAAAAAAGGCTCGAAGTCAGGGATAAAAAGTTTACGACAATTATATTGTGTTGCTTGGGGTTGACTTTAGACTTTATAAAAGTATGCCTGCAAAGAATTTCACACCTAAAATAAAAATATCATTCTGTCCATCCTTCCATCCATCTGTGTTTGCTGAAAAATCATATATATAAATATATTGTTTGAATTCTGAAATTGTTATACTCACAAAATTTATGTTTATGCTTTTATACAGTGTTGCCAAGAGTAGTTTTTGTTCTATAGAATAAATTATTTAAAAAAAATATTTGGATCAAAATATAGCACAGAAATCTGTCTGTCCCTCCGTCCTTCTGTTGTACTTATTGAACAACAGTTTAGAAAAAAAATTTATATTTAAAATTTCTGATCCGATTAAAAAATATATATAGAACCTTAACTGTAGTTATCAAGTGTCAGTTTTGTCTCACGAACTCATAATTCGTTTAATGCCAATTGTAGCTCATCAATAAAAGCAATAACCAATACCTTTGCATAAAATTTATATGTGATTGTGTATTATTGTTATAAAGAGCTTTATGAAACCAATCAATCGCTTTTTTCTATTTTTTCCATTTACCAGACAATCCTAGTTGTTGCCATAGAAAGGCCTTAGTTACTCCAAAAAAAAAAACAGAAAAACTATAGACAATAATAATTGAAACGATATGGAAAACTGTGTCCAAAACTGAAATAGAAATCATAATAAAAACGCATACAGTTTTTAAGCTAATTTTTTATACAAAATGTTAGAATGTTTTGTTTAACATTTATACACACATACATACATACATACATACATACATACATACATACATACATACATACATACAAACACATATAGAAACAAATACTAACACACACACGCACACACAAAAAACTCTCTTAATAGCATACTAGTGCAATTTAAACAATACTAAACTTGAGTTGGAAGTTTGGCAAACATTTATATTCATAAACATTCGTTGTTGTTGTCTTTTTAACATTTTTTTGTTGTTTTTGTGTTATTTTAAGCTTCAGGCTAAAAGTTTTGTTTAACTTTTTTTTTGTAGCCAGACATTTTTTAAATGACAGAGAATTTGAAACAAAAAACTGTTTAATAACTTAATTATAGTCTCCCCCCCCCCAAACAAAAAAAAATGTGGAACATTATGTACGCCTATTTGCAGACACGCCTTAAACATAGATTATGTGTTTAAATGAAATTGATTTTTGGAATGGGAGTCCATGATTTGATTTGTAGATATGATATTGGAACATGTTCTCAAATGCATGTTTTTAAAAAAAAAAAACAAAAATATTTCAAATTATTGCAGAATTCAATATCGACGGAAGGTAGAATCAGTTGTATCGGAAAATAAATAATAATGCTGTACGGAATTTTAAATACCTTCCACCACTTATATTATGTTAACATTTTCGTGAGTTAAAAAATGTTTCATATAAACACTTAAGTGAAATATACTTTTGGTCCATGTTTTCTATGAAATCGGAAGGTTCATAACAATCCTCAAACCCCTTTATGGTAGAAAGGTTTTCTAACCAAATATGGCTCGAGAATAGTCAGATTGAATGCCTATAATTAAGGCAGTTAATTAAATTGTAAAAAGGATTGTAGAATTGTTCCCCAACTCTCAATGTACTTTTTGTTGAACAAATTACACATGTTCTTTTTCGGAATTTTGAGATTGTCGCAGATATCGGTCTATAACTTTTTGGCTAGTAAATCGATTAAACTTGGAAACTGCTTAGGACAATAGTAAATAATTTGGTCAAGTTTCGTTGAATCTGGATTATAATTCCTGACGTGGAACTGTTTCCAAAAGAAGGACGGACAAACAGATGGTTACACGGACTTAACCAAATCGACTTAGATTTTAATTCGATTCTAGAATATTACAATACATCACAAAGTTTACACTTGTGGTTCTGGAGGGTATAATAAATAAATAAAAAATTTTAAGAAGGAATTGAAGAGTTATTCATATTTTTGGAATAGTGGTATCATTGAGGGGACTATTTATTTACTGTGCTGTATTTTTAGAGTAGAATTAAAGCTATATAAAAATTACATAAAAAGATTTCTCGGACAAAATTAAAAATGTCGTTTTATCTGTCCATACATCCAACGTGCTTTGGTGAATAATTAAATCTATTTTGAGTTTTCCATTTTTAGAAAGGTCGGACGTATAAAATGAAAAATAAAGGTGTTTGGTCCAAAATTATAATACCTGGTTCTCTGCCCATCTGTGCTTTGGTTTTAGTGAAGGACTATATGAAATGAAAAAAAAATCTGTAACTTTCGAGTTTAGGCGAATTTAAGTTTTGAGTTTAGATTGCTTCACCGGGTGCAAATTTGGACACCTTGAGTAATAAAATTTTCAAGATTTTCATATGAGTGAATTTTTCTGGTGAGGATTTTCAAAACCCACACAAAGATAGCCAAGGTGTAGGCGAGTTATGTTTTGAGTTCGTGAACCTTACTGGGGATGCTCTACTGGGTCTCAAAGTTTGATATCTTCGGTCATGAAAATATTGAACCGATTTTAAAGATTTTCATATCATTGATTTCTGCAACCGAAGACCTTTTGTTTTTGAACGATATTCAAGTTATAGCGGTTCCAAATTTTATCTGACTGTTTCTCAAATACTTGTTATTTTATTAAGAACTAATGACAAAATTTTTTGAATAAATAAAATAGAAAAACCTTCATGAAATCAAAGTTATAAGACTTTAAATTTGAATTTTCAAATAATTTCGATTTTCGAAATTGTTCGCAAAAATTTCGTAAAAATTTTCGCCGAATTTTCGTGAAAAAATAGATACACTCTTTTAGAGTTCTCAATAATTTTTCTCAAATTACCCATGTTATATTTATATTCTTCTTTAATTCACTATTCGTCTTCCTGTAGACTATTTAAGAGACTATTGATGAATACAAAAAAAAAAGTTAAAAAATTTTAATTTCGAAAGAACCAAATTTTCTCGCAGTTGACCTATTTTATCATAACACTCTAATTTCCGGCTTATTTTCTAAAATCGCAAAGCTGAAATTTTAAAACAGTTTTAATTTTTATGGCACCCGGAATTTGATGAGGGAGATATAGGAAAAAACTTAAAAAACATTTAAGTATTCAAATTTTTTAGCTTCAATCTTTTGATTTTCCCTTTAATTTTATTTCACTTTCCTTGACTCTTTTTTGTCCATTCCCCTCATTACCATCATAAGTTCAATTAGCTTCCAAATATGATCCAGACCATTTTTTGTTAAATTCTTCTTGTGACATTTTTTAATGTCTCTAGTGTAAAAACGTCATAAATTTACAATTAAAATTACTTATTTATTATTATTTTCCAAAAAAAAAAAAAAACTTTGTTAAAAAGTCCAAGTTTTTTTTTTAATTTTTCTTCTATTTATTTAGTTATTGGTGTGAAAGTCAGATCCCATAATTTTGTAAAAAAAAAACAAATTATTCAGGGTGTTTTATTTTTCACAGATTTAAAGGTACAAAAAAAATATATAAAAAATTGTACATTTATTATTTTATGAGGCCATAAAATACAGTCACTTTTAATATTAATTTATTATGCAAATAACCTACAAAGAAATTTACAAAAAAATTACAAACAGAACAGGCGACGACGACACACAAGCAGACTCTTACTGTCTCTTTCGTTTCCTGTTCCTCTCTGTTTTTTGCTTGTCCAGTACACAGAAAAAATGTTTATTAACAAAATAGTCCTTCTCATGGTTTCAAAAATAATATTAATCCCAGATTGTAATAAAATTAATATACAGAAAAAATACCCTCATTACACTTCTGTGTATTTAACAAATTATCCGACTACACCGATTTCAGCGATGACTTAAGCCAGACTGAGTGAATTTTCAAAAATTAAGGAGGATGTACGTGTGACAATTAGAACAGCTTAAGTTCAGCTGCTTTATTTGTAACTTCCAAGCGGATCTTTTGATTGCAGTGAAATTTTCACAAATATTAAAGATATGAAAGCATATTTATATTAAAATTACAAGATCGGACCACATACTTTCAAAGTTGGAAACCTGGAGTATTAAAAAAATATAAATAGTAGAGACTCCTTCTATATAAAGATCCATTTTAAAAATCTAAACATTAGCTATTAGATACTGCTATTCGAATACTAAATTAGGTTATAAAATGTTAGTAATCCTTTTCAGTTTTTGAGATATTTCGATTCAAAAATGAAAACTTTTTCTCTCTATATAGGATAAAAGTTTTTTCTGATCTTTTGAGATATATAACTCATTTTATAACAAATAATAGAATTTTGAAGTGAAATGTACGAGTGGTGATGAGGGTATATTAACTTTGTCAGGTCCTGTGTAACGCTAAGAATGAAGCTCCTAAGACCCCGTTATCATGACGGTCCATACGTCTATTTGAGACATTATCATGTCCACAATATTGTACACGTTCTACCGAAATTCTCTACTTTGCTGTGTAACGCTAAGAATGAAGCTCCTAAGACCCCGTTATCATGACGGTCCATACGTCTATTTGAGACATTATCATGTCCACAATATTGTACACGTTCTACCGAAATTCTCTACTTTGCCATTTAAAACTAACAATTTCGTATTCGAGGTTTATGTTATGGACCGTTATCTGAGAATTAAAAGTTTTCCAAAATTTACAATGAAAACCTTTTGGATTTAAACTTAATTTATCCATAAACGGTTCATAATTGTATAAATTTTTAGGGAAAAATATGCCAACAGGTAGAAAATTTAAAGATGATTTTCTAAAATTTGGACACATAAATTTATTTTCATAAAAGAATAGAACCCATCAGTCCTCCCTCCAAAAAAAAGAAACAAATATGTTGCATAATAGTCCTATGGCATAGATTCTATAAAAGGCACCTACCCGGAATAGGGTTTTAAGCTTTCAAAACTCTTAAATATGGAATTAAAATTCGACATAATTATTTTTTTAACTGACTTTAAAATATGTTACTAATTTCCGATAGCTCCCATATAAGGCCCCTATCCAAAACTGGGTTTTAATCTTAACTCTTCAATACAAATATATTTTTGTAACTGTGTTTAACATACATAACTAATTTGGTAAATATCGGCAAATATTTGAATAAAGATCCCACACAAAACCATATGATCGGTTCATTATTTCATCATTTTGTAATATTATTAAATAATGTCTAACATTTTATGAGAATCGGTCCATTATGCCTCTTAGCTCCGATGCAAGACTTACTTACAAATATCACTTTAAAGTCCATAAATCTCATCTATACATTTGGCATTGTATTTATTAAGAAAAACTATAAACAGAGATCAATGTTCGAAATTTTGCGATAATCGGTCCATAACTTCCCATAAGTCACATTTAATTGTTCCATAATTTTTACTGGCTACAATTTATAGCCAACAATATGGTGTAGGGTATGTCATTGCCAGGCTTGACTGGCTATAATTTTTTACTTTTTTCAATTTCATATATTTTTGAAATAAAACATTGTAATTTGTTTGTATGAACCAATTTAGAAGATTTAGTTGTTCTGACTAAAAAAATATATTTTTTTAATGTTTGTAGATTTTTAAAATTTATGTAGGATTTCTGTAGAGTATTGAAAGTTTTGCAGACAAATTTTTTCCGTTTTCCTCAGGAATCAAAATACGTTTTTATCAATTATATTTTCACAAATTTGTTTGCCACAATTAAATTTTTATTGTGGTATTTTGATAAGTTAATTAAATAATTTTACTAAATACTTACTTCATATTGAATAACAGTTTTGTTAGCCAAATTACATTTTTATCATCGGACAATAAAGTCAAATTGACTTAAAATTCAACAATAAAATAATAATTTAAAAATCCATTATAATATTTACCTGGAAGTAAAGAGAAGAGAGAAAATAAATTATTTCAAAATGCTATAAAATTTCATTAAAATTTATAATTTTATATTTAAATTTACTTAATTTAATTTTTTCCATAAATTTTTTATCGAATAAGGAAGGACAAAAAGTTGTTGCGGGTTTTATGATTTTCTGATGATTTAAAAGTTTTTTTGACTTTTGAAAAACAGCAGTTCCCAAATTGTTTACTTTAAGGTTTATTTTTGAAAAATTTCCCATTAATTTATTTACAGAAATTCTTATAATTTATTATGTATTTTCTTAAAGTCCTTTAAATATATAATTTTCTCTCTCACTATCTCTTTCTCTCTTTCTCTCTCTAAACAATAATGTTGTTCTGCATTAAAATGATTGGATTTTGTTTACTTTTTTGGAAGTAATTTTATTTTAGATTCTTGTTTTTTCATATTTAGAACATGAATTTATTTTACTTCCTTTTTTTGAAGGATATTTTTTCCATTATGATGAAAACAGTAATCCACGTCCCTTTAATAAATATAAAATATTTAAGTAGATTCTATAATATTTTACATTTTTTTTCGAAAACACCAAAAATGTGCCATTAAACAAACATTAAGCATTATTCAGTCAGTCATTCATAAATAACCCAGTGAGCAATATTATTTGCATATGAAAGTAAATTTCCTAATTGTTATTACTCTAGCAGGTTGCGAATGAGGGAACCTGAATCGGTTTAGTCGTATGTCTGTTGTAAACATAACCATTTTCATATTTATCCTAATAGAGTTTAGTCCCGATTTTTTCAGGTTGTTAAACTTATATAGGTTCAGTAGGGTTAAACCATCAATCATCTCCCATTAAATATTCCATGCGCAGATCGCCCAATCTCCTATTATCCTTCTAGTAAGGACGCTCAATTTAAATGTGCTCCACCTCCTCTGGTCCCCTCCCACACCCACGTTCCAAAGAGACGGACAGACCTCTCTCATGCAAAAATGCTTGGTCGAGCCCATAATAAGCCCTGACTTAATGCGAAGCATCCGCAAAGTCCTTACCTTCTCCTATCTAATATTCTACTCGTATATCTTCCAACTTATGTCCCCTCTCATGACAGTATGAGTTATTGCTATTCTTACCGGATTAATAATGTCATCATAGTTCAGGCACTCAGTATGAATGCATACCACATCCACATTCAGAAGATTCGAACCAACCTCTCCTATACTATGTCTATATCCATGTCTCGTCATTAAGAAACTTAGACTTACTTTGAAAACCCTACACGTTCAAAATCAACTTGGCTACTCCTGAGTCCCTGTCCACCAAATCATAAGCAAAAATCCAATCATGAGCAAAAAGACGATTGATTTTGAAGAAAATAACGTTTAACCAAGAAATACTTGATGTACGTCGATAAATACGACACGGAAAAAATGGTTTTACACCTACTTTTTAATATGTCAATCGGCTCAGTCTGTCCATATAAATATTGTGAACACTTTATCGGTCGCAATTATAAGGATATCTTTACAAAATTTGATGGTACAGGGATAAGGATGCATCCTATTGGAATTGGTTATGTTCGCTGTAATATTTCGTTACAAATGTTTCTCAATGTCAAATTCCAAGAATATGGTTCCACAAATATCCGCAACTCCCATAAGGACCCACTCCCCAAATCATTTTAAAGTATATGAATCTAAAACAAAATTAACATTGTTATAAAATGTCGTATATTGACGACTTATACAATCGGAAAACCCCTTACAATTTGTTACAAGGATCGGTCCATAATTACATAATAGTCCCTTACTTCCAAAAATCGTCCGAATTGACATAAGACTATAATAAATTTGAGTATCACAAAAATATTTTAAAAATATATTTTTTAAAAATGATAAAATCGAATTCTGCGAGGGTCGGTATATAATTTTTCATTATATAAATTGGTTTTTAAAATCTAAAAATCTCATAATGTTTGCTGGGTCAAAAATTTACTTATTTCTGTGTGTGTGTATATATATGTATGTGTTTAAATAGAGTTTTAAAACTGACTTTGTTGCGTTTGAGGATTTATGTTTTATGGTTTTTATAGAGGAGATATAGACAAAAAAATATATTTATAACAACCAGGAACAACGACTAAAAAGTAATAAATAAATAGATAGAAATGTGTGATTATTAGTACCGTTCTAAATATCAGGGTTCCAAGTAAAGAAAAATCTATTAAACATAATTTTTTAGAAAACTTTTAACGTAGGACTTTTCTAACATCAATAACACAGGATCAAGGAATAAAGCCATTATCGATCAATATAAATTTTAATGCCAACTCTGATATCGATATTAAATTTATAATTTATATATCGTTCTTATTGACGATGACTAAGATCACTAAAATACTGGGTCAGATTTTAGCATTTTTTATGGAAAAATGGCTACTAAAACCGGTTTAAACTGATCAAATATATTTCGTGTTACAACAAACAAGCTATAAATTTCGAACGGATATCATTGTGGTTATGTTTAAAACAAGTTTCATTTATTATTAGCGGTTTCCTAATAAAAGATCTATTTCTTTACAGCTGTACTTTCAATTATGTTGATATTCATACCCTGTAATTTTAAGTAAAAACAACCCTCTTTGGTTTATTATGTGGTTACATTTATCATAATTTTTAATACAATGTTTGGTTATTTTTACTATACTGTGGTATTTTCACACAAAAATACATATTAAAAAATGTGGTTTTTACTACAAATACAAACCACATACTAAGTAAGGAGTGAGACCGAAAAATTCTTAACATAAATTTAGTGCGTACAAAAATTATTCAATATTTTTTACAAACCTAAACTTGGTCCTACAAAAATTTGCATAACATTCAAAAGTCTGTAGTCAAATTCATCTGGTTTATCTGGTTCAGATAAAAGGAACGATCCACATGATGTATCTAAAGCCAAAATGTAGACAGCATTTTCAAAATCATTCAAAACACATCCGGTGGGAAAGAAGCCCGGTTAGTTCGTACTTGGACTATTTAGTACGAAAATTTAAAGCCTATACATGTGTAAAAACATACAAGGCTCAAAAACTTCCCGACAGGAATGTTTCTAAAAATTTGGGCACCAAAAATAGAACATCGAATTTGAAGTCAAATTAAAAAAAAAAAAATATTTTTGCTACATAATGGACGATGAAACGTCAAAAATTTGGCTGACGCTTGGGGAAATATTGCAGAAAAGTTTTGCATCCAAAAACTGTCAAAATTTCGCAAAAAGCTCTGGGCATGGCATACATATTTATAGTGTCTAAAGTTAAAATTTGTTTATAAATACCGAAATTATCATAAATGAATGTTTACAAAAAGAGCTAAATTCTTTCATAAGACTTCATATTCTGACCATCTATTTTTGGCTGTGAGTTGGCACCCTATCACTGTAAAAAAGCCCTTAAGTGGTACAAGAACAGTAATGTGATATATATACCAAGAAGGACAAATCCTGCAAACTGAACGGAGCTAAGGCCAGTGAAAAGATATTTCGTTCTGCTTAATAAAGAATTGAAGAACACAAGAAAATTGTCAAAAAGTGTAGTAGATTTTAAACATACAAGGACTAACTGTTAGAACAAAGTGACAGAAAGCACTTCAAATAGGTTAATGGAAGGGTTTTCGAATAAGTTTCAAAATTTCATCACTAACGATTAAAGTTTTATAAAAACAATTTCAATCAAATAAAAACTTTAAGTTTAGCGTGGTTTCCTTTTCTATTAACATATATGTATGTTAACATTTTTTCGATCTCACTCATTATGTATGAATATAAATAAATACAAACAAACAATCACATACACAAATACAAACATCAATGTTCTATAAAAAAATAAAATAAGCATAAATTCATATTATGTAAATTGAAAATGTTTTATGGAGAAACCAACAGCAACAACAGCCGCAGCAGCAGTAACCAAATAAATGAAAGATTGAATGATTGTATGAATGACTGAATGAATGTATATTCATATACACATACATATGAATGATGTATAAGTATTTTGTATTTATTAGTGTTTTACTAGCAAAACTCAATGTATTTTTTATATGAATTGAGAGAAATAGGTTTCTATATATATTTTGTTTTTGCTATAATGTTGATCTAACATTATGGACTTATTAAAATATTTATAAAAAATGGGCTTAAAAATACAACAACAATAACAACAACAACATTTTTTTATTGAAAAATAAGAAAGAAGCAAATGGTTATAAATTTGTATATTTTATGATTATGACTAAACTAAAGTTGGCAAAACAGAGAGATATCGAAAATACTAGTGACCTAAATAATCTATAAAATCTATATAATATTTGTTGTTGTGTTTTTTCATTTGTTTGCTGATAATAAATATTTTACAATTCAAAACAAAAACTAAAAAAAATTCAAATATTTCATCTATTGATGGGGAAATAGACGCAGAAACTAAACCAAGAAATTACTAAAACATATGTTGTTTTATTTTTATTAAATCATATTGTATACAACAACAACAACAAACATACAAATATAGAGCATGAAGAGAATGGGAGAACAACAGTAGGGTAATAAAGATCAAATTGAATTGTAACTAATCATAGTTCAGGACTAAAATTGAACTATGACTGAACTAAAACTATGAGGGAACTGAACTATAATTGATCTAAGGAGTGAGATAATTTAAAGTCTTAATCAATAGTGATGAAAATTCCGCAGGGACAGGGTGCCAAGGCAGGCCAAAAATAAGTTGGACACAATATGAAGTCTTATGAGTTGAAGCAGCATTTTTTATTAATATTACTTTATGTAAATTTCGGCATTTATAGAGTCCGTTGCAACAAATGATTGATTTCTTTTTCCGCAACTGCATGTTGTACTCTGTTTTAGACCTATAAATTTTTATCAGTGTTCCTGTCAGCAACTTTTGGAGCCCTGTATGTTTTGAAACATGCATTTGACATTAAACATAATAACCAACATGTTTTTCAAAGGTGACTGAACAAGAACTGTACTAAAACTGAACTTGAACTGAACTTGAACTGAACTAGAACTGAACTAGAACTGAAGTAGAACTGAACTGGAACTGATCTACAGCTGAACTAGAACTGATCTACAACTGAACTATAACTTAACTAGAACTGAACTCGAATTGAACTAGAACTGATCTAGAATTGAACTAGAACTAAGAAATGAACAAGAATCAGATCTATAACCTCATCTAGAACCTGAAAGAGAGCGTGTACTATAACCTGAAACCGATTGATACCATTGTAAACTATTTGATGGTAAATCGCCTCTCTCTCTTTCTAATATTCTTATTTTGGAATTCCCCTAATCTATTTTTATTGTTCAACTATTTACAAAGTATTTTCCCCAAAACTTATATGCACAACAAATTAAATCAAAAAAGTAAAATAAATAAATAAATTCCGATTGGAAAATTGTTAAATTCAATATAATATAAAATAAAATAAAAATATTGAACTGAAACAATTTTTCTCATTTTCCGTTGTTTTTCTTTATTGAAAAGAAATCGTTTAACAGGATGACAATAAAAATTTCTATGTAAATTTTTCCATTCCAATTTATTTTCCTTTTTTATTATTTTCAAGTTATTTTTTTTGTCCTCCTGATTTCGAGTTCGAATAAATAAAATAAATCGAAATTGTTTTCGCATTTAAATGTGTAACAAATCTTGAATAAAAAAAATATGCAAAATATGTTACAAATAGCAAAATAAGAGAAAAATAACAAAAGAGGAATGTAAAAGAAAACCAATTTGATAAAATTAATAGAAAAATTCTGTTAAAGATTTTATATATGAAAACATTGATATTAAAAAATAAAAAGCATTTATGTTAAGTTGTATTTGTGTTATTTTATTTAATGCAGATAGATTAACATAAATTCGATGATTAAATTCAATAACTAAAACCGAACTAAAAATGAAGTAGAACTCAAATAGAACTGAACTAGAACTTAACTAAAACTGAACTTAAACTGAACTAGAATTGAACTCTAACTGAATCAGAACTGAACTAGAACTGAACAAAAGCTGAACTAGAACTAAACTTAAACAGGACTAGGAACCTTAACCTTCTAAAAATTAACAAACATTGAACTAAAATTTAAGTAAATCTACCAAATGCACCCCTAAATAGTTTCCGTTCAACATATTAATTTTGACAGCTTCAAATATCTGAAGTCTTCCTCTCAGTTCGTGGTAAACCACACATTCATGCAACATCTTTTTACCAACACATCTACATTTATTTGCAATCATTAAATGTATTTGTGAATTCTATAAATTTGCTATTATTCAAAACAGCTAAACTATTACAAATTCGATTTTCACAGTCAATGAGTGAATGGCTGTAAGGAAAATATCGGAATTCTTTTGCTACATTTTATGTCATTTATGTACTCAACAACTACTATACATTCTCCCTTTTTCCCTTCTTGAAGTTTTCGAAATTCCCTTTATGATAATAATGGAAGTTTGGGTGCGTGACAGAGAGTGTGTGTGAAATGTTTGTTGTTGTCATTGAAAGCGGTTTACATAGATTCCCAGTCAATAGCAACAGAAAAAAAACTAAAGAGAAATATAAAATGATTTCTTGAAGATAGAAAATAAAATTTTCCAATTTCAATTTCTTTATCGTTGACGGGATTAAGGGGATAAAATTGTGAAAAAGAAAATAATATAAAATATTTCTTAAAAATATTGAATGTTTTCGATGTTTTATGGTTTTTGTTGTTGTCATGGTTGTTACTATTTGTCATGGTTCTTCTGAAACTTTATAAGAATTTGTGTTGAAGAGGGAGGGGAAGTTATTGGCAAGAAATACTTTTATTTTGGTATAAGGCGATATTGCGTGAAATTGTGTGTGTGTATGTATTTGTTACGCGTTCAATATTTTCCTAACGGAAATGAATCTCCGTTTCCTTTTTTTTCTTATACATATTTCATTTATTTCGTTTTTTCCTTCTCATTTGTAGATTTTGTATTTTCTTTTGCATAAAATAGTTATAAGTTGGTAAATTGTATACAAGATTACAATTGTAATATTAATATATATTAAGTATTCCTTTTTTCGAGTCCTTTCTTACACAAAGATTTCTTAATTTTATGTTTTTTTTTCTCTCAAAATAGGGATTTCTTTTATATGTTTGTGTGGAATGTTGTAATAGTAGTTTAAGTACGGAAATGAAAAAACGTTTAAGGATAATGAAATTTTATTGAATATTGAAAAACGTGACTTAAGAAATTAATGAAAAATCGAAAAAATAAACTAAAAGGAAATGTTTTAAATGAAGTTTTCCTAGATGAAAAATCAATTTGTAGTTTAATGGTTTTTCTGAGCTGCGAATGCTTAATGAGGGAAATAGTTGAATATACTAATGGAATTTTATGTATTTTAAATTTAAGTGAACAAAAATTAAAGTAATTTAGTTCTAGTTCAGTTCTAGTTTCAGTTATAGTTCAGTTGTAGTTAATTTCTAATTCAGTTTTAGTTCAGTTCTAGTTCTATTCTAGTTTAGTTCTAGTTCAGTTCCAGTTCAGTTATAGTTCAGTTGTAGTTAATTTCTAATTCAGTTCTAGTTCATTTTTAGTTTTAGTTCCATTCTAGTTCAGTTCTAATTCATTTCTAATTCAGTTGGAATAGTCAATACTTTTAAATTTGTGTTATAGCTTTATTTTAATAATGACTTGATCATTTATTTGTTTTAAAGAAATTTTATTTAAGGCCAGACATTATTATAACTTTATTACAAATTTGTTTAACTTCAAATTAATTTTGTACAAACAATTATTTAATTTTGTTTTATATTTCAGTACCTTCAATAACTTAAATTTCAAGGATTTTAAAGTCATTAGCTTTCCCTTAAGTCTTAAGTCTTAACTTTTTTTCAGAACAATGACCTCGTTTATTTGTTTTAAAATTTTATTGTTTTTAACGAAAAGATAAAAAAACAGACTTTGGGTTTAATTTAAACTAAAACTTTAAAACATGATTATATTTGGAGGAAAAAACTATGGGTTTTATACACTCCACTACTACGAGTGGCGAACGGGGTATTTTAACTTTATAATTCCGTGTATAACGCTAAAAGGGAATGATCTCAGTTTATAAATATTCTTGCATCACATTAAAATCTGAGTCGATTTTGCTATGTCGGTCTGACTGTCTTTATTAATATTTCAAAAATTATGTAGATCGGTTCGGTAAAAAAAACCGTTACAGCCAAAAATATAGCCAATTTCTAGACTTATTAAGTGTTATACTTAAGAAAAGCTTTTGTATATTTTATACGTCTGTAGTGTATGTATGGGTGTGTATATTCGAAACTTAACGTCATAATGCAATTTTGGTGAAGGGTATTGAATATTCGCCATAGCCGAATATAAAATTCTTAATTGTTTTTGTTCAAAAATCATAATGACTAAATTGTTCTTAGAAGATTAAATAAGAGGCAGACACCAAATACATAATTTGAAAATACATTAAAAAAAACTCAAACATCTAATTTCGTGTAGTTTAATTTGTTTGTAATCATTTTGTAGTTTTTATTATTATTATTTTTTCTAATATTAAGTTTCCATCAAGAAAAAAAATTGAATTATTCTTATAGAAAATTAAATATCATTGAAGCGTTACGTAAATTTAACAACGACTTGCACTATGGGCTCCATGCTTGACAAAAGAAAAAACTAAATGACAACATAGTTTGTGGAATTATAAACAGCTAAAGTCATTCATTTAAACATGATGTTGGATTTTGTTTGAAGAAAGAGAAGTACAAAATTTGAAATTTGTTTTGCTGCTGATTGAAAGACAAATAAATTTAAAACAAGAAAAAATTATGTTCTTTTTAAGATTTTTTTCGTTCCTTTTTATGTTTGTGTTTACAGCCAGGTCAACCAGAACATTAATAAGTATGATTGTGATATATGACCAACAACAACAACTAAAAACAAAAAAACAAAAAAACTTTTTCTAATTTGATTCTAAAATGGAAAAGTTCTTTTTTTTCTATGTTTAACACACCATTAAGAAAAAACATAAATTTGAAAATCACAAAATCGGACTGAAAAGCATAACCATAACAAATGTTTTTGAGGGAAATCAATTATTAACCTTAATAAATATATACACCTACACATACATAAGTATGTATATAGAATAATGTGTGTACTAAAGTTTTTTTTATAAATATAATTAATATATATTATTTTATCAACAAAAAAAAATAATTTTAGAATTAAAAGAATCAGGAAATCAAGTTCACGTCATTAAAAAAAATATTAAGGAGTGAGATAGAAAAAATATAAACACACTTTCTGACCTTTTGCCATTATTTTAAATATAAAGCCTTAAAAACTAAATGTGGAAATGTAAAGAAGAGCTTAAATTCTAAATTCTAAACGAATTTAGTACACCTTCTGAATCTTTATTCGTATGCCAAAAACTAGAACTACTGAAAAAGAACTGAACTAGATCTGATCTAGAATTAAACTGGAACTGAACTTGAACTAGAACTAGAACTCAACTAGAACTGAACTAGAAATGAACTAGAACTGGATTAGAACCGAACTAGAACTGAACTAGAACTCAACTAGAACTGAACTAGAACTCAACTAGAACTCAACTAGAACTGAACTAGAAATGAACTAGAACTAAACTAGAACTGAATTAGAACTGAATTAGAACTGAACTAGAACGGAACTAGAACTGAACTAGAACTGAATTAGAACTGAACTAGAACTTAAGAAGTACTGAACAAGATCTGAATTAGAACTGAAATAGAACTGAACTAGAACTAGAAGAGTTACAAATTATCAGTTAAAAAAACTGTTGCAATATGTCTAAAACAGCTTTTACGAAAAACCGCGCTCTTAGAAAATATGGAGGTACTCGCCCATGACTGCTTAGTTAATTTTGATCGCCTAAGATCGATGTTTTTGGGCATAGTGTCGCCGAGCTGCGGATATTAATGATGATTTCAAATTACAAGGTCCAATTGCCTGAAAATCTAAAACCGATTGTTTCAGAGAAAGACAGTCATTACTGCTAATTAATGTCTCTACATACATTTAGACTAATTTGGTGTCCTTTCACTGTCATATTCCGAAAACATTATATCTCATTTCAGAAATTTAAAATTAATATATTTTTTAAATTATTTTCAGTACCTTAAAATTTTTTCAACATAAATTCTATTATTTGAATTTTTTAAATTTCAAAAGTCATTTTTAAATTCAATTTAGTACTTTCCTATTTAGTACATTCTCTTTTTAGCTAAAAATCATAGGTAAAACTTTATTTTTATTCACTTCTTTCAGAAATGGCAAAAAATACTTAATAAATATGTTTAGTTTATGATCAATAAATATTGTAAAAGAAAACATTTAATTACCAATAATTTTTTTATTTTTTTTTTTATTTTTTTAACACCTTTAAAACAGATAGAAACCCAACTTGACTTTCATCTTTATGGGAAAAAGATAATATTAAGTTAAGACGAATATTATATATACTACGGTTTAATATGCAAAAAAGGTCAGAAATATTTTTTTCGTTTATCAGTCATTTTTTCATCATCGGGGAAGATACGGAAAGGAAATAAATCTGAATATTGATCTTTGGCTTGGAAAATATGATGAAATAAAGATCATAAAATGTAGCCAAATTTTTGAAACGCAATTGATCTGAATACCGATCTTCGGTATGAAAATAATATATAAATGAGATCATGAAATGCAGCCAAGTTTTTGAAACGCAATTGATCTGAATACCCATCTTTTGCTTAAGATTAAGAGATGAGGGTTTGACGACAGCAGCAAATCGAATACAGTGTACTCGTTATATTTAGAAATTATTGAAATCATTGATATTATGATCAAAGTGTACGATCACATTCGTGAAAGCGAGCTGCTATTTGTGTTATTATAATGCCTATTGCAGGGTATTATAATCACAAACATTTAGTTAAAAGATCCGCATCATCATGACGGTTGTTAAAGTCAACAATTGTGAGATGCAGGTTAAATACGCTACACCAAGTTAACCTAAGCAATTGATTGAATCACTCATAAAAATCTGTAAGATAATTTGAATTTCAATGTTTTACACCTTCAAAAAGAGACAAAAAAAGATTTTTAGCACCCGATATTTCGGAAACAAAATTTAAAAAAAATCAATATTGTATTCAACGTTCGTCTTATATCTCAAGGGAAATTGAGTTTAAGTATTAGTCCAAAATGGGTTAAAGATATTTATATTTCCCTTTAGATCAGTAAGTTGAATAGATTTAAAGCCAATTAAAATTTAAGTATCTTGACTTACAGTTTGTCTCAAAAATTTCTCTTAATAGGATCTACAAAAGTCGACCTTAAACTTTTGTTAATTAATATCGTCCCACTTGTTATAGTTGTCCCTCTTGAAACTTGTTGTCTTTTCTCTAACTTTTAAATGTTTATGGTAGAGTTTGTGTGTTTGTTTGATGTTCTTACTCATCACTTGACTTGAAACAAGTTTCTAGTTTATAAATACCGTTAGCAATTTTCCTGTTGCGTTTTTTTTTGTTTTGTTTCTGCTAGAGATCTTTACTCGTTTGGAGATGTCTATATACATTAATAAGAGAGGGGCGAGACATTGTATTGGCTAAAATGAATGTGTTTGATACGAGGGGGGTTTGAAAAAGGGTTTTAAAAGAATCATTTTCGCTAAGAATTGCATAAAGGATTTGTGAATTGAGAAGTTTATCGGTAAAAGAGAATGGATTTAGATGATTTTTTGGTGTTATAGTTTGAAAGAAATACTGATCGTTTGAAAAAAAACTTGTGGAGGTGAACAAGTAAGAATACTATATTCCGCTATATCAAATCTGAAATACCCTCCTTACACTCGCCTGAGTCAAATAGAAATTCGATGGAATTGGTCTATATTAAAAAATCTTTGAACACTAAAACATATATATCGGTCTATATCTTGTTTGGTAATAGACCGATATAGCTGGTTTTAAATAAGGAACTGTTTAGGACAACAACAAACAATCTCTCCATTTCTCTTGGCGTTACAAACGGAATGACAAAGTTAATATACCCTTATCACTACTTATGGTATAAAAATGATGTAGATTTGCTTCAAACGGGTTCAAGTTTCACGTTTGCATCTAATTGTTATAAGAGAACTTGGTTTACAGGGTCCTAAATGTACATATTACCAATAGTAGATTCTTGAAAATTGCAAGACCCCGGAGAGAGGTAAACAAAAATGTGGAGAATATTAAATAACAAATGTAAACTTCTGAAAAGATCGTCTGTTAATATATTAAAGCACTATGAAGATACTTTTCGAACTAACTTCCCCACTAAAGCAACAAAGTATATTTTATTTTTATTTTGTTATTTTGTTTTGTGACTTCTAATTCCACTCTTTCTTCTTAACCTCCAACATCTCATGATGGTAGCTTGTGGTACCTGTCCATTGCTTGGTTTTGTTGTTGTTATTTCTGTTTGTATTAGCAACTTGTTATTGTTGTATCTCAAATGCATCATAAACTGGCAATTCATTCAAACGTATTTTTAACCGTTTTATTTTGTAGATAAAATAAAAATAGCAAAAAAGTATAAAAAATATAATAAAAAACAACAACACAAAGTATTTAGAGACAAAAAAATAATAAAAGGAGGTACTCTCTAAGACTAACAGAGAGCCAGAGAGACTGTTTAAAAAGAACAAGAAACTAAGAGATACTTTTTTTGAAAATAAAGTATCTAGATATAGAGAAGCAAAAAGAAAAAAAAAAAACGAGTTAACTTCAAAAAAGAGAGTGGGTGTTTACCGTTTAAAGTAAAATAACATTTGAAATGAGTGAGTGGTTAATTGTCACAATTTTTAATTTTGTATGTCAACTTTTTAATTTAAACATTTTTACTTTAGATTTTGTTGTATTTTTTTCTAGATAATTCGTTCTGCTAATTTAAACACAAAACAAAATAACAATTTTAATAAAGATTTTTTTTAATTGAAATCTATTTCAAAGAAATTTAATACAATAATTATATACATCTTTTAAGAATAAATTACAAAAAAAGTAATAATTGTAAAATAGAACAAGTTAACAAGTCGAATCTTTGATACCCTCCACTACAGGAATACTTAATGTGTCATAAAATTAGTTACATACATGAACCGATTTTGATAATTTTTGGAATGGCAATGAAGCCATGAATGATCTTATTGGCAAAATTTTATTCTAATCGGTAGATTTATAAATGAAGATTTTACGAACGTTTCTCGCTTGAAGTTAAAGGTTCTATCAGATACCAGTATATATTGTTTTATATATAAAACCAATTTTGCCATACTTCATTGAGCTCTGTCAATTATAGTGGACATGAACATGTCAACAACAAACAGACAGACAGACGGACATAGCTCAATCGACTCAGATTTTGATTTGGTACAAGAATGTGAATTTTTTATAAAAATGTGAATTTTTAGTCAAAAAGTGAAATTCTAACGAAAAAATTAAAATTTTTAATGAAAATGTGAGTTTTTAGTAAAAACGTGAATTTTTAGAGAAAAAGTGAATTTTTAGTGAAAATGTGAATTTTTAGTGAAAATGTGAATTTTTAGTGAAAATGTGAATTTTTAGTGAAAATGTGAATTTTTAGTGAAAATGTGAATTTTTAGTGAAAATGTGAATTTTTAGTGAAAATGTGAATTTTAAGTGAAAATGTGAATTTTTAGAAAAAAAGTGAATTTTTAGAGAAAAAGTGAATTTTTAGAGAAAAAGTGATTTTTTAATGAAAAAATGAGAATTTTTAGTGAAAATGTGAATTTTTGTTGAAAAAATTAAGTTTTGATGAAATTTTTTAATGAAAAATCATAATTCACAGAAAAAAAATCTCAATTTATTTAAGTCTTTTTCATGATGTCTCCTAAACATCTGTCATATGGTCCATCCAAACTATTGGTATAATGCCAAATATTTACAGAATAAAAACAACACTTCAATCATTCACTTTGGGCCACTTTGATATATCTTTTTAGAATTTTGACAGATTTTGGATCTTAAACTTTTTCCAACATTCCCTCGTAGCAGCAACATAAAATTTTTAACCAGAAAATTGTGAAAAATCTGTTTCGTCATCCATTTTGCATCAACAATATTTTTTTTTAGAAAACTTCACTTCAATTTCCGCGATTTGTTTTTGGCCTCGGAATTTTAAGTAGCGTTCCTGTTAGGAACTTTTTGAGTTTTTAACCTGCATTAGCCTTAACTTCTTGTATCAAATAATCCGAGCACTTAGCTTATCGGGCTCCTTTTCTAAAGTACTTGTTAGAAGTTCGTTTGAAAATGATTTTTATTTTTTGGTTTCAGATACATTTGTAGATAATTCCTATTATCTGAATCAGGTCTTCTATCAACCGAAAAGTTCAATTTTTCGTAAATTCATTAAATTGACAAAAATCATTATTATGACTATTGAATTCGGTAATATAAATGCGGTTAATTTGAATAAATATTAATCAGTTTGAATAATACATTATTCAAATTGACAAAAAATCTTTATATTGATGAATTTAAATAAAATTTTTAAGTTAAATTTACGAAATTTTATTTGATTAGAGGAAAGAATTACGTTAAAGTGAAATAATAAATTAATACATAAACTGTTTAAGAACATGGGTAGGAGTACTCCCAAAAAGAAAATATAAAAGATTATTTAACGAAAAAAATAGTTAAATTAACGAAAAATTTATTCAAATTAACTTCATTTTAGATTGAAGAATTGAATAAAATTGTGGTTTATTTTATTTATTCTTTAACGATATTTTATTCAATTTATTGGATCAATTAATGTTAACTAGAATAAAAATCTGTTTATTTTGGCACCTTTTTTTCGTTCAAATTCCACAACAATTTTAACGAAAAAAAGGTGTTAAATATTACCTACGACATTTGGTTCAGTGTATTAGATTCGTTAGTACAATACTATCTGCTCGTTAGAAACATATCCATATAGGCGGCATAGTATCACGACCGTCTATGATGGCTCAGGGTCAAAATCGTCAAATGACTTTATTAAACAATCTTGTGTTAAATTCTTCAATATTTGATCATAAATAAATTCATTAATTTTTAACACCATAAAATTCGATTTTTAATCGTGAGAAAATCTTTAATTTCTATTAAATGATTTCCAAATCGATACATTTTGAACACTTGAATATTTTTTTAATTAATAACGAAAAAATCTTAACACAAGATGACCATTCTTAATGATTTTACTTGACAAGATGGACAAGTATTGAGTAATAAATTTTTTTCGATTTTGTGTTAATTTTTTTTCTTTGGGGTTTTGAAATTTTTTCTATAACAAATTGAAGTTTTTGTTTTTTTGTTTCAAATTTATTTCTTTGTAAAGATATTTTCTAGATTCAGTTGGCATTTAATTAACACACCATCAATCATTATATTTTCTTAAGAGTTTTTTTTTTTTTTTAAATAAGAAGAAAAAGAAGATAAATTTATTTATGGGTTGATGAAAAATTATTACAATAACATAAAGTATCACACAATATGTTTTCTTTATAAGAAAAACAAAATTAATATGAATCATGTTTGTAATATGAAACACCACACACACAAACAAACACACACAAACAAACATAATTCAAATTACACAAAAATGATGAATGATGCACAGTGTGTCACAATCGATATGTTTGGGAGATAATTCAGTAACTTTTGAACTGTAAGAGATATTTTAATGGAATTTTACACAGTTAGAGCTAAGGAGTTTGTGAGCTGATTTGGGGGAGCACAAGCACCTACATGGCAAGGGGCGTAGTCAGTGACCCTATAAACTTGACCACCTCGGGTATTTGCCAAAAATCTACTTGTGAATTGAGTAAAAAGAAATTTTGCATATAGAAAGTCCTAGCAAAATGTCCATAAATAATTAACCCAATTTTAGGCCAGATTATTTTTAGCCTTTTTAAGATAGCGGACATACTATAGGCCCCAAATATTTTAAAATTTTATGCCAGATTTCTTATAAAATTCTAAAGGTTATGGGAGTCTGGCACAAGTTTTTTATGCAAAATAGTGAAATTTTAATAGAAATTTTACTAGAGAAAGCCAAGTTTAGTGTGGAATTCCAACCAAAGTCTAAACTTTTCCCACAAGAATTTCGTATCTCTGAAAAATTTTCAATTTTTTTTGAAAAATAAATTTCATATTCAAACTTTAATAAAATTGAAAGAAAATGAAGAGATTTATTTAAAATTTCAATTCTAACTGAACCATGGTTTAGGGAATTTAAAAGATTCCCACTTTTCCATGCGGAAATGGCCAAAATTTCAATTCGTTTGAAATATGTTGAAAAATAATTAACTTTTTTCACTTAAATGAATGCCCTGTCATTACAAGGGCCGCCCGACAGTAAATACTTTTTACGTGTTTCTCCTTGCATATGTAGCTATATATTAAGGATAATCAAGTCAATCAATTTCATCTTTGTGATTTAAAAAATTTACAAAAAAAAAAAAAAAATAAAATTTGTTTTTGAAAATTGAACAAGTTTAGGCAGCGCTTTTGGACACACACTTTTCCAATGGCATCAGGTTTTAGTAGCTCCCATTAAGATTTCTTTATAAGACAGTAAAAAATTACAAAATATAAAACAAAAAATGGTTTTATAAGTAAATAAATGTTGCCACCTTTTTGTAAAAAATTCAAAAAATATACATTTTTTAATTTCAAACTTAAGATTAATTATTTACAAGGACTTTTTATGTACCAATTTTTTTTTCAAATCATAAACGGATTTTTGGCGAATTTTTAAAAAAAGAGGTGGTAAGCTTTAGAGAGTCACTGACTACGCCCTTGACTATTTAGCGGCTTGCGTTCCCCCAAAATCAGTTCAAAAACATCTCTGCTCTGACTATGTCAAATTTTATCAAGCTACCACTAACGGTTCAAAAGTTACTGAATTATATCCAAAAGCGTATCGATTTGGACACACTGTGTGATGTAAAAGGGAAAACAAATGTATCTATAAGATTGTTAAAAGGTTCGTCAGATACAAAAATATTTCGGTATACAATTCCTGTTATATTTTACACATTTTTGGGGTGTTTGAACATGATTTCAAACAGCTTTTGGATATAAGAATTTTATCTCCTCTTTTTCATATAAAGTTTCAACAAAAGAATTTAATTTAAAAAAAATTAAAAACTGAAACTGAAAATAATTATGCACGCACATATAAAGCTTTTTTCCTTTATTCTTTTTCATGTTTCTTTTTTACTTTTTGTATCTTTCTGAAGGTAAATTTGTAACGCATATTCTCAGCGGGTTTCGCAGCAAATTAGATACAACGTATTTTTGTAACTTTTGTATTCAAAAATTAAGTAAATGAAATAGAGAATAGAAAAAAAGCTTGAAATATGTGAACTTATCTGTTTTTTGAAAGAAGAACGCAGTTTTTATTGTACGTGTTTATAAAAAGTTTAAAATGTTTGAAAAAAAATTTCAGTTCATGATTTGTTTGGTATTACAAAGAAACTGCAGAAAAAATGTTCCACCACTAGAATTATCCAAAGATTTGTGTGAGTTGAACCAATACTAGTTCATATTTTCAATGGAATTAGTGCATATTTAGAATCTTTACATGGAAGCGATATGGACCGATTTTTGTGAAACAGTTAGAAAAATAATTGTGTTGAATTTCAATCATACTGGTCTACGTTTAACCGCAACAAGCTCAAAACCTAGAAGAGGCCTATTATAAGAGTTATAGCAACAAATGAATCGATATACATATTAGCACATATACAAAACAGTTACAGGAAGTATTAATTCGATAGAATTAATTTATATTTAATTTATATTTAAGAGCAATAAAGTTATTTTGGTTTGGCTCTTATATCAAAATTATTATATGTAACTTACTTCAGGGAATTATTTTAAAAATTCCGATCCACACAGCACACTACTTTTCGGACGTATCAAAATTTTGCATATATCTTCTTTCTTTTGATCTGATTTGGATGGTTTTGTTGAGCGATAAGGAAGTACATATCGCTGTTTGTTATGGTTAAATTATATAAAAATCCAATTAATATCCATTGAAAAATTAAGAAAAGTTCTTGTTACAAATTTTGGGATTATCACATCGTTGCACAACTTTCTTGCTATTGGACCGATACAGCTGGGCTTAAATAAGTAATAGATGGAGGCTACTTAGGGAAACAATAAACAATTTAATTTTCTTTAAATTCGGACAATTATTCTAGGCGTGAGAATGTTTCCAATCCACAGACAGAAGAACATAACTTAATTGACTCTAAATTTTATTTTAAGCAAAAATATGTACTTTAAAGGATCTTAGATGATTCGTTTTTGACGTTACATATGGACTCATATATAAAAAATTTTCCAGTCAAGGACTTTTCCTATTTGATTGAACAAAAGCAAAAATAAATATACCGAGATGTATGCCTTTGGATAAAAAAGGTAAAATAGCTTAAACCTCATAAAGGCTTAATCTGGGGTGATACAAGAGTGCAAAGTGAAATGACCCTTCCAAATTTTTGATTTAGCAATCCTTTTTTGAACTCTTTTCGAACAGATTCAATTCAATACCTGGAGATTCATCTTAAAAACATATTGCGATTTTCAAAGCTGCATTCCGTTTAAGATTCAACCTTTGTTTTAAATCAATATTGTGATAAAAAAATGGAAAAATCCGAGACGGCTTGGACTTAGCCCTATAAGGATTCTTTTCACAAAATTAAGAAATGAACATTCTACATAAAGTAGTCGTTCATACACATAACTTTTTAAGAACAAAATAAAAATTCTACACGCAAATGTGTGTGGACACTTTTTATCCAAGAAATACAAATATTCGGAATTTTTTAAATTATCAACTGATAAGTAATTTTCTTTTTTACCAAAATCGGGTCCATACTTTTGTATTTACATATGTAAAAATAAACTTAAGATTTTGAAAATTTTAATTATATCATGTGTCATCCATTTTTTTAAAGTTTTATGTCGTCACAAAAATTTGACATGCGGTTGAAAACCTTATTTGCACCCATAAAATATCCCTGATGGAGCACATACGGGATCTGAACTCCCAAAGTTATAATGTATTACTCATCTGAAATCATTACACCTAATGCCATGCAAGTGCATCCATCCATCCATTTTTATGTTACAAATTTATTTCAAAAATAATCGATTCTACTCCAAATCAGTTTAATGTCTTTTTTTTCAAGAAAGCACTCTCTCGAAACTGGTCCTCAATTTTTACAATTTACTGTTATTTTTATGAAGATTATATGTTATGTCACTTACCTGAAAAGAGAGAATAATAAAGAGAATTAGATATGATATGATATTTAAAAAAGAACAATATTTGATTTCATTATTATAATTTAAACAAATTATTACGTTACAAATTTTACAAAACAATTTAAAAAATTCACCACAAAACTATTTCCCTAATTCTGGTTGATGACCCTAAAATGCTTTGATTTGGTTTCTGAAATATAACTGAAATCATATATGAATAGGAATATAATAGGGATGTTTATATTTATTACAGGTATTAAGATTTAAACAAAATATATTTATGTAAAAAAATAAATCTCGATGGGATCCTAATGAAGCTGTTAAAAATTCCATATATTCTTGGCTATAACTAGGTTCCCACAAATCTGGTTTCAAGATAGGCTCAGAAAACGGGCTTTATATTCATTTATTTGGATCAATTTTTCTGTCAATAAAAGTAAAACAGATTATGACAACAAGATCTTACGATTGAACCAATTATGCCGTTATTAATATATATATATAATATTAATAAATTGTTGAGTCTAATTTTTGAACGTAAAAATAGAGATCTGTTTCCTTTCCACAAATGAGTAATTTCAACCTCTCTTCACGACTTCAAGGAAGATATATGTATGCTCGTATCCGAGCTTTTGTAAAATCTGACTTGTACGTGTACTCTGGCAAAGAGCCTTAAAAATATCTTTGAATAACCGATATATAAATTCTTTTAACTGAAATAGAGTCCGAACAGATCATACAAGATAGGTGACTCTCTAGAATTGTCATATATTGTCAACTATTTGCTTGCAATCATATGCATATGCCGGGATAGAACCATTTCTAAACATACAATCCGAGACTAACAGGATGTCCGAAATTGCGTTGAATCTAACAGCGATAAAACAAATGCAAATTGAGACTCCAGTATGCATCATTTGATAAAATGTCTTAAGCGTGAAAGTTACTAAAAAATAACTTTCAAATTTGGTCGCAATTATTTTCTTAAGGAACTATTTAATTGGACAAAATATAGAATGTATAACACCTGATAGCCCCCATACAAAGCAAATTTTAATTATCAAAATCTAAAGTACTATAGAAGTGACAGTTCATACAAATTACTTTTTTAAAGAAACAGTTTAATTGACAGCATGTAGGAAGGTAGAGATCAATGGAAAAAACTAGTTCCAATAACTTTCTTAGAGAATTATTGTGCTGAACAAAAAATATAGGACAAAATAGGACCATGGGAGTCGACCCTAAATACATCAATTATTAATTTAGAAATTTTGTTACTTAATTATGAAACGGTTTTATTGGAATGGTCAGGGCAGGGGATTCGGCAAAATTTGCTAAATTTCCTTCAATATCTAGGATTGAGGGGAATTTTTGTGCAGCAAAGCGCAACGGGTGGAAGCTCGTTTATTAAAGAATTGCACAATTTTCAGAAGGACTTGCAAAAGGTTTTTTTTAATAACTGATATTTCCCTACATTCTGTCATTGATAGATCAATAATTTTTAAGAACAATTCGAACAGATAATAAATTTTGACTCTACCCTAGTGTGTTTATGTATATGTGTATGTAAATAGTTTACACCACATTTATTTCCCATTTATTTGTATTAAGAAACAAACATCAAATAGTTCCAAATAACTTTGAAGTACAATATTTTTTTCTATCAATAAATCCAACAAGAAAACCGCAACAAAATATTGAGTTCTATTAATAAAGTGTTTTAGACTCAGAGTAAAAAAAAATAAATGTTTTAGTGAATAAATGACAAGAATATAAAATATCTAAAAATATGACAAACACTTGAAACAATTATTGCATCCAAGAAAAGGGTCTGAAATAATCGAAAATTTCATTCTCAAGATGTATAAAATGAAGTTTAAGTTCTTTAGTTTATATAAAATATTAGAATTTTAAATTCTAAGTTTGAAATAAAGTCATTTTGACTGAATTTTTGTATTAGAAAAATTATTTGTAAACATTTTCGAGTGTAAATTTTATAGATAAACTAATCTAACAGATGTAATCCAAAAGTCAATAGAGCCAATGAAACTTGCGGTCTGGGTCTTCTTCTAGATTTTTTTTCTTATTTTTTTTTTACAACTTGCAATTATTGTCAATTCAGATACTGCTTTTGATGTACATCACACAAATATTTACCAAAAGCAGATACAACTAAAGATAAAGACAGACAGAGAGAAAGCTAAAACGAAAGAGAGGGTAATAAACTCAAAAACTACTACGTCACTAATAATATAAAGAGAAACATTTGTTGGACCGATAGTTATTGAAATAGAATGAGACACATTTTAAGTAACTAACAAACCAACTAAATGTATCTTATAGTTTGTCAAAGTATTTTTTTATTTGTTTAGACAAATGAACAACAAATAAACACACACTCGTGCACACTCACATTTAGAACAACAACATCAATACAGCAGATACTTCATCATAAAAGTATAAAATGTACTTACTTGTACTTGAAGTATGTCTTTTGAGAAAAAACAGAATTTCTCTAGTAGACGACACCAAACTCTTACAATTATACTTAGAGATACAAAATATATATCTTACACATGTATGTGTAGGTATATTCATATGTATATGTGTTAAGGGTTTTGTATTTCTAATACATTGTTTTTGTGTGTTCGAGTTAAAGACAGATGTAGAAAACGGAAAATGGGGTTATTCTTTTAAAATAACCCGTTTTTGGCTGCTAAGAATTTTCGATGAAATAATAAAATTTTTATGGAAATTTAAGAAAATAAAATTAATTTTCTGTACATTTAAATGTATTCTTGGGTTTCAAGTAACTAAACTAAAAAAGCTTCCCCATTTAAAAGGTCAAATACTTTTAGCGCTCTTTCCATTAGTTTAAGAATGAGTTTAACAACAACAGACATACACACAAGGGTAATATATTCTGATCCACTATTTGACATGGGGGAAGTGTATAAAAACGACTTTTAAACAATTACAAAAACTTCGAAACCTTTCCGAAAAATACGTTTTCTATAATATTTTGCCATGAACCAAATTCCAAGGGGGATATTCATCCCCCGTGTCCTATTTGAAAATTTTTTAAAAACTATTTTGTTATAAAGGCTTTGTCCATGTCTCAAATATAACGAAATTTTACCTAACAGTTTCAGAGATGTACTACATGAAAAATTTTGTTTGTGAGGCGAACCACTCACCAGGGTCCTAACCCTATAATTTGTTAGCCTGTGTTATTCTATTTGTATACCACTCCCCATTTGTATACCACTCCCCACTGTTCTATCCCAAAATTATGTTAGACTTTATTATTCTCATATTAAGGCTTTATATATGTACAAAATTTCAAGATATTACCTCTTACAGTTTCAGAGAGATGCAAACCAATACAAAAAAATCTCGGATGCGTATTTAAGAATAGGGAAGGGGGAAGAGGTATCCCCCTAACAAAATGAAAGGTTTATTTTGTATTGGTTACAACAATATTAGCTGTTCGTTAGTAAGGGACATACTTTGGCCAAATTTCATTGAGCTTTGTCATTTATTCTGGTTGTGAGGAAGCCAGATCGAGGGACATACCTAAATTGACTCAGATTTTGATTTAATATACTCGTTTTGGTCTCAAAAGATATCTTCTTGACGTTATATAGGTAATGTGTTATATTCCCTTCTAAACATTTGTGTTGATGGAGGGTATAATAAGATTATAACAAAAGACCTCAAAGGGTTAAAATGGTTTTGATTTTCTTGTCTTAGATTATTTGTGGTACTGATGACGTCTACTATGACAACAGACAACAATAACAATATAAACGCAGTTGGTATAAAGATGATGAAGTATTTTCTATATGACTGACTAAACCGCCATCCTTCCGTCTGTCTGAATTTCTAAGTATATTTTTAAGAAATTTATCAAATAAATAAAATATTTTCAAAAATTCAGTTTAAATTTTATTTGAATTTAAGTGAATTTTAGTTTTAGTAACTTGTTCATTTCTTTCAGTTTTATAACACGAAATAAATGCATTTTATTTTATGTGGAATCAAAATAATGTTTTCTACAACTAAAATCTTTTTATTTCTTTTTTTTACATTTTATGGTTTCTATTTATTTTTTTCACTTCTACCAGATTTTTCGATAAGATGACAAAATATCGTCTTTTATACCATGCACTAATGCAATTGGTGAAAAGGGTATATTAACTTTGTCATTCCGTGTGTAACGCTAAGAAGGAATCATCTCAGATCACAAAATGAATATATATTCTTGTATTAAGTCAAAATCTGTCGATCTATCCGCCTGTCTGTCTGTCTGTCTGTCTGTCTGTCTGTTGGATCGTTGACCTCCACAATAATTGACAGAGCTCAATTAAATTTGGCCTGAGTATTTGTTATAGTCCTTAGAAGTTTCCGGTTTTAAATCAGAAAAATCGGTTCAGTGCATTTAAAGATACAGACCGATATCTGAGACAAACCTCTAAATTTCAACGAAAAATTTTCGTAAACTGTCAATTATAAATCGACAAATTAGAATGTCAAAACATAAAGTTATATTGACTTCATTATCATTCCAATAATTATCAAAATCGGTACAGTAAAAAGTGTTATAGCCAAAAAAAATATATAACAAATTTTATGACTCATTAAGTTGTTTCTTGTTCTATTTAGAAAAATCTTGTATATATTGTATAATTCTATGAGTGCATATGTGAGTGTGTATGTACAAAACATAACGTTTTTACTTACAAATATTTGTGGTGAAGGGTATAGAAGATTCGATATAGCCGAATATAGCACTCTTACTTGTTTTAAATACCAGTAGTTTTAGTGATGCAAAAGTAAACTACTGGATTCGAATAAGTGCTCGATGTTACAATGTTGTAATGTTTCATGTAATGTTTTCTTCTTCTTCTTATTTTTCTGAGATTCTTTATCTTGTTTTTTTAGGGTTTTTCTCTTTTAGACATTTTGGGTTATGTGGCTGACTTTATCGCTGTATTTTTTTGTTGTTGTTGTTTTGTGTCTGATATCATTATTGAAGATGAGACATCTGATTTTAAATTGTTTCTTAATAATTGCGTGTAAATTTATATGTGTTTTTTGTGTTTGAAAAATATATGTTTTTATGTTCTTTTCTTCTTTAAATGGAAACATTAAAAGGAAATTCATGTTGAGGGTTTGTTTTCTGTTCAGATGTTCAAATGTCAATGATCTAAAGTAGTTTTGCCAAGAAATTGAATCATGTGAAAGAAATTTTTAATTCATTTGAAATAATCTGTTTCCGTCTCTTTTTTTGGATGCTGTAAATTGATAACGGTAATTAAAGTATAAATTTGATTAGTTATATAATAAATTAAGATAAACTTCGATAGAATTTTTGAGACAAAATTGTTGAAGAAAATGTATTTTATTAGATCTTTGCCAGAATACATATAGAAAAATTGCTGATATATCTGATGAATGTTGGCTTTGTTGAATCTTCAATACCCTTCACCACAAATGCATATGAATTAAATACGTTATGTTTTGTACATACACACTTACACATACACTCACAGACGTATACAATATATAAAGTTTTTCTTAAATATAACACGGAACACTTAATCAGTCATTAAATAAGTGATCTTTTTGACTATAACTTTTTCCTATTGAACTGATCTGGGAATTAGTGGAATGGTAATGAAGTACATAAAGCTTAATATTATGGCAAAATTTCATTTTAACTTGTCGATTTAAAATCGACAATTTTAAGAAAGTTTTTTGTATGAACTCAGAGTTTGTCTCAGATATCAGTGTATATCTTTTAATATACTTAAGCGATTTTGCTGGTTTTAAATAAGAAACTTCTCAGGACTATAGCAAATACTCAGGCCACATTTCATTGAGCTCTGTCAATTATTGTGGCAGTGAGCGTGCCTAAAACAGACGGAGAGGCAGACAGACATAAAGACAGGCACACGTATAGTCGGAGGGACATAGCTAAATCGACTCAGCTTTTGATTTGATGCAATAATATATAATTATTTTGGATCTGATATGATTCATTCTTAGCGTTACCAACTGAATGACTAAGTAAATGTATCCTTTTCACCACTTGTGTTGGTGGGTATACAAATTTGTCTTCTATATGTTTAGGGTCTCTTCAAGTTGCATTTCATCTGACACGATATTTTAAAAGGTTTTTATTAATATTTGAAAATTCACTTAAACATTTTAAATCCGTAACTAAATGATTAATTTTTTGTTAATATTTGAAAGGGGGGTTTAATTATTAGATCATCAGAAATAAGGTTAAGTATTAAAATATTAACTTGTTATTTTATGGTCTCTAATAAACGTTAAACTTAAGCTTTATTTTTAGAATGTCAATATTTGTGGACACAAAAAAAAATAAAAAAAAAACATGTTTGAAAGTTAATTTTGAATTCGCAACGAATTTCAAAAGCCTTAAATAAGCCTCAGAATAAAACAAGTTTATACGGCTATGTCGAATCTTTTATAGCCCCAACCACGATGGTATTAAAAGTAATTATGGGAAAATTCCGTTATATCAACTCAAAAAGTAATTCTGATTCGTTTGGTTTTCTTAAAAGTGGTGGAAGAACTGTTCCAAATATCCATTTAAGAAATTTGACGTTATTTCCCCGATCAAGACAAATCAGTTATCGCCCCATAGCTTTTTCTAATGAACCGATTTAGCTTTAGGTTTGAAAAACAAAATTGAAAAATAAAACGACTGTGAACAATAAGTTATGCGGACAAAGATGGAGAAGGAATTTATTCAAATCCTGTTATGATTATTTGTCAATATATTAAACTCATATTTTAATCTGGGTTTAAAATTAAACGAAACGCTTTATTTAAATGTGAAAATGAAATACGGAATAATTACAATTTCAGTCACACTACTTTTTTCCTGTTTAATCAAATCACATTTTAATCTTTCTCTCTGCATCTTAGGCTTTAAGTAGAAAGAGCGAAATAGAGAAAAGGATAAAGCCATTCTACCTCCTTCTCAGTGTTGTTAATACACAGCAATGCCCAAAATGCAAATTTCCTGCCTCTACATTATGAACGACTGCTGCTCTCTCATCAGTTTGAGGAAAGCGAAAAATCAGTGAGTGTATTTTTTGTGCAGTTGTACTCATACCATGAGAAATGTATTGTAGTGGGAGTGGGCTACCTCTGGCATAACACAGAGAAGATCACCTTGTCTCTTCTTTAGAGGACTCTCTCCAAATTGCCCAATGACGATACTGGAAACATTTAGTGGCCTTTAAATTTTGAATCAATTAAAAATTCTAAACGTGAGAATTAAAATTTTTATTCAAAATACACTTAGCGATGTTCGTAAAATGTATTTTTAATCGAAAACAGATTTACTCCAACGCGAATCGTGTTTCTAGGAACTGGAAGATGTCTGAAGCAAATCTACAAACAAATCACATCTTGATTTGAGGTTATGTTTCAAAAATCTCAATTTTATATGACATTTGGACCTGTTTGTCAGATTAAGAGCAAAGTTAGGTCTTGATAATGCAAAAGGACTTCGCAAACATTCTGGTCGATATGACAAAATTCCAGTGTGTTTTACAATGCTATCACATATGGAAGGACCAACTTAAAATTACTCTCACTAATTGAGCTAAACGAAACATATACACATACATATGTATATGTGTACATAATTAGTAGCCATGTAGTTATTTAAATTTAGCCTTCTTGATTATGACACTTAAACTTGTTTATTCAATCACTTTTTGTTGTTATTGTTATCGTTGTTATTAACCCAAAAGGTGTTTGACGACGATGCTAAAAAAACTTGCAAATTAAAATGACATTAAATAATTAAAACTTAAATTTATTTAAATGCATAAAAATGGCAAAAAAAATAATAAACGAAATATAATATTGCAACAAAAACAACAAAAAAAAAAACAAAAACAAAATAATTACCAACAATTAAAAACCAGTTTGAATGAAGCTTTAAAGTTTAAACCCAAACGAAGAGTGAGTGTAGTGAAGTGAGTGAGTGATAAATTGAAGAAAACAAAAAAAAAACGTGCATGCGTGTAGCCAACATGTTTTCAATACAGATTTAAATTGAAATACGAGAAGCAATCCGGGGTCCAAAGGAAGCAACAAATAAAATGACAACAACAGCAACAGCAAAATTGGAGTTGCAAGTTTAAAAAAATAAACAAATTTTCATTGAAGGAGAAGAAAAAGAAAAAATGGAAAAAATTATAAAAATAAAACTGAAAAAGAAATCGTATGAATACACAACAACATAACCACAAACAAATAATATGACAAGAAGCTACAAAAAGTGTTCAACCAAACCGAATCAAAAATGCTCTACTTCCACCAGTAATAAATTCCTTTGAAAAATCCATTTTTCAAATGTCGTAGTTTTTTTAGGTTTCTTTAATGTTTAAGAACTGAAATTCCAAGCCAAATGATCTTTTACGCGGCAAAACTGAACAGATTTTAATAATTAACAAAATTAAAAAGTCAGTTATAGATTTAGAACTGAAATTTCAAACAAAACCGATTTTAATGCTTTTTTACAGAGCAGATCTATAAAAAGTCCGAAAGCATCATTGATTTTGGATTATTGGTTTGAAGTAAATCATCCCAAATCGGTCTAACAATTTATATACTCTATGAGTTTTCTTCCAATTTCCAAATTTTATCGGTTGGGAACTGAAATTTTAACTGAACCGATTTTAATTATTTTAAATAAAAAAGGAAAAACTATAAAACAGATCGGTCCTACAAAATTTATGATCATTTTTCACATTTCTAAGTTTCATCGGTTTTGAACTGAAATTGCAACAGGACTAATTAAAATAGTTCTACATAGAGCAGAATAAAAAATTATTGGTTTTATTCAAATCGACTCAAATATTTGATGGCACAAACGCAATGATAAACTTAAATATATCTCTTCCAATTCCTACTTTCCAGTAGTGACCACAGAAAAGTGAGATTGAGCAAGAGCTTCATGCAACAACATCAACAACAATAACAATAAAAAACCGCTCACGTGGATTTGCATAAAATTGATGCAGCAAGTTTTATGGAAGAAAAACAAGTTTAATTCATAATAAAGACAAACAGTCATACATATGACCGTCTGTCCATCCGTCCGACTATTCATCCAACATAATACTAACAAAAAACAATAAAATTTTACTATTTTACTATAGCAAAAACGCAACACTTGCAAAGGCTACAACACTCATGCAACACTATACAACTACAACAACAACTACAACTATCATACCAATAAAAAGAAACCGCAACAAAAGCCAGTTAGCAAAGACAGTTCCAACCAGAAAAGCTCAGCAACCTCTTGAACAAAAAGCAAAATAAAGTCAAGCAAAGAAAAAAATGGCAAAACGATTTATATTCATAAAAAAAATCTTACAACTTCACCACACAAAAATGATGAATCAACCAAAAAAATCTTGGTGAACGATACCAACAACAAGAGAAAAAAAGTCTAAAGAAAAAAAATTAAGCAAAAATGAAACCAAATCGAATGTATGAAGTCAGCAGTTGAACGTTAAAAAAAGATTTCACCAATTTTTTGGGGTCTTTTTGTGCATGATTTTCTTAATTTTAAAATTTTGCCCTTTTATTTTGGTAGAAACGTGAAAAAGAGGAAAGAGCTGAATTTAAAGTTAAGAATTTAAATCGAGAGTTAAAAGAGTTGTATAAATATTTTGATTTCCAGGATAAAAGTGTTGACATAAGTTACGTGTATAAGACCATAAAAATTTTTGAACAAGAAAAACTGAACAACCATGGTTGCGATTCCCTTGTTTTTTTTTTTTTTTGCCTCTAAATTTTTAGCAGCCTGTAGCCTTGTGTGTTTTTAAACCTGCTTTATACCAAATAGTCCGATCACTGAGCTAACCGAGCTTGCCTACCGGATATCTTAGGATGCTTTCTATTATTTTTTTTTTTGCTTTAGAAAAAATTGCTTAGAAAATATAGAAAAAACGCTAAAGTAAGAAAAAATCGCTTAAATATTGAGTTAACTTCATTTTAATAAAAATTTTCTAGGTCGAAAAACTCCTTGCAGCTCTAAAGCCCAAAAATGGCTAAAATTTAAAAACAGGCCGAAAAACAATAAAAATTTACCAAAAACGCTTATTTGAGCAAAAATCGCTTATTTACTAAAACAATCCCAAATTTATTGAGTTACAAAATGAAATTCATTTATTTTAATTATAAAATTTAGATCTGGAAGATATAGGAATTCAGAGTTGCGTGAGTAAAATTCAGCGCTAGTTCCCATTTCTTATGCGGCAGCGATTAGACACCTGTTCTAATACATAAATATGACAAATAAAAGGACAAGCTATTGTTCTTCTTATTTAAATTATAATTAAAATTTAAAAAAATTCTCTCAGCTCAAAAACCCAAAAGTGTATAAAAATTAAAAAAGCTGGTCGAAATAAGTAAAAATCGCTTAAATAACAATTACGGAAAAATTCTTTAAAATTACATAAAAATGCGATCGTTTTGAAACATTTTCATAATTCGAAAAACAATTCATATAATTTCAAAATCTTCTGCTTCGAATGACAAATTAAAATCGTCAAAATATTTAACATTTACAAAAAACGCTTATTAAAGCAAAAATCGCTTATTTACGTTATTTCATTTGATAAAATAGACATTTTCAAAAAAATGGATTGAATAGATACCAAGTCGACCCAAAACTTTAAAATGGTCATCTCTGATCAAAATTTTTATCACTCGCTAAGCATTGTTAAATTATGAGAGTAAACTGCAGCGTTTGTTCCCATATTTGACGTGGAAGCGATTGGACACCTGTTCTTATATGATGCGATTTATGATATAAATATGCCAGTTTATTGTTTATCTTATAAAGATTATAATTAAAAAATTCTCACATTAATATTTCTAACAGCTCAAGTCTCATACAAATTCATATGTACATCTGTCCGTCTGTCTTTATTTGTAACCATAAATATTTCTCAATCTAAATCTTAAACAATCTAACGAACGATGTTCATTTATTCACTTTTGTTCAGATGCCAGTTTAATCATGAAATCACAAATCACAATCCATTTTTCTAAACTGCATTTAGAAATATTGCGAAGTTAATTTTAAATCGAAATTCAAGATTTAATTGCAAATGATTTATTTCTAAAATGAAGTTCAAGGTAAACTGCTAATAAGATTTAATGATTTATCTATAAAAATCAACATCTAAAGCATATAAGGAGATAATTTAAAATTAAATAGAAAAAGTGTGGAATTAATTTAATTTTTGCTAAAAGTGCTTTAAAATAGAAAAAGTAACTAATTGTAGATTTTAAATAAATTTAATTTGGTTCTTAAACAGTTGTTAAAGTTATTTTTGCTTTACTACCATCTAAATGAACATTTTGCGGTTATCTCTGGAAAATACAATTTCAAATTCCCTTCCTGCTAAATAAAAGCGTATCACATGAGAATGCCGAAGATATGGAACTTCAAGTATAAAGAAATACAACAAATTTTCTAATATTTTATTTTCCGCTAAAATTGAACTCTTTCTTTCTCCAACAATTTCTTTTCAATCCACCATAAACATAACCAAGAATTTGTTCCAAAGTCGTTTGTTCTGGGCTTCCGTTAGAGTATTCTAGACTACAAGGCGGCAAAAGGAATAAAATGCAAAAAAAAAAAGAAATTGCAAATGGAAAATTGTTGCAAGCAGAACGCATTAAAGTTGTTTTTCTGTTGCTTTAGTTTGTTTTAGCAATATAGAAGTCTTAGTGCAAAGCAGCTGGAATGACTGGCTTTAGTCAGTCATTCATTTAGCCAATCAGTCATTCATTCATTCACTTCATTCTGTTAGTTTGAAGTGAAATATTTTTATAATCAATTATAAATATTTTAATGGAAATATTTTCTTCTTTTTCTAGTTAAAAACCAGAGTTTAGAATGAGATATTTATTATTAGCAATTTCCTTGTTAGAGCAAAACTATAATTTAATAAGTATTTAGTTTAAGGATTAGTGTTTGAGGAAATGTGATTAAATGAAAAACTAGATTTAACTTAATTTCTTAGTAAAAATAAGAAGGAATACTAAATACGGCTACGCCGAATCTTCAATACCCTCCGCCAAGAAGGCATGTAAAATAAGTACATTATACACACTCGCGTATACACTCTCAGACATACAACATTTAATAGTTTTTCTGAGTCATGAAATAAGTTATATTTTTTGGCTTTAACATTTGTTCTACTGAACTGATTTTATATAGCTCAAATAACAATTTTTAAAAAGTTCTTCGCTTAAATATCAGATAACGATCTATATCATATATTGTACTAAACCGATTTATCTCGTTTTAAACAGTAAACTTCTAATTTCATTAATCTCTGTCGATTATTGTGGACTTGAGCCAACAACAGACAGACGGACGTTAGCGTTAAACTTAATATGCTCTCTCCATCACTTGTCGTGGTGAAGGTTATAAAATGAGATATTATGACAATTAATTACACAACAAATAATAACGATCGCATTTAAATCAAAAAAATCCTTCTTTTTCCGAATTAATTATACCAAAAACATTCCAAAACACTTAAATAACATCCGTCAGTCCGCCCGTCCGTATTATACGCTTATTTGTGTGATTTATGTAAGTCACTCCAATATATATTTTTCTCAATTATCTTATACGGAATTCTAATCGATTAGATATTTTTTTATAGGTTTTCTCAATTCATTATTATATTCTGAATCGATATAAGAACGTCTGTCTGTCTGTCCATCTGTCCATTCGTCTAAATGACAAATTATGATAATTTCACATCATGTTACATTTTTGTAGACCCACAAAGATATCGTGAAAATTTATCTTTACAAAAATTTTAGACTAAGTTCAAATCGATTCAGAATTATTTTATGTATTTAAAGAGTTTTAACTCTCAATAAAATTCCAAATCCACTAAATAATGTCCGTCCGTCCCTCTTTTGTAATAAAAATATATCATACAATTTTTTTACTGATCAATTTAGCATTATTTTAAATATCGCTTAAATCGAATAAGATCTTGAGTGTCTGTGTTGTAACTCCAAATAAATTTCCGAATCGACTTAATAATATCTGTCCATCCGCCCGTCTTTTCGTCGTAGTAAATAAGTATAATCATAGATCATTTTATATTCCAGAAATAATTAAGACAAAATAATGATCGATAAAAAATTCTTTATTAATTCGGAATATTATTCTGAATCATTTTAACAAAGTCCATCTGTCCGTCCGTCGGGATTAACCAAATAATTTTATTTAATACCCCATGAGAAATGCAGTTATTTCAAGACCTGAAATTGGTGATATTCATATCCTTTATCCTGTTTATGTTTTCTAAATCGGTAAACTAATGGATTCTTAATTTTATCAGAAAACAATTTAAGCACGAATAATAATCTGAATCTATTAAATAATGTCTGTCCATCCGTCCACCTGAATTATAATATGATAACTGAAAATCAGTGCAAATCAAACAAATTTTAATACTTTTCAGAAATCACAGGCGGAATTCTAATAGAACCACAATCGCTCCCCAATTTACAGTAATTACTTATAGTATTCTAAATCACTAAATAGGCTCTTTTTAATAATATCCCTAAGAGAAAAATTTATAATTGTTGTGGTATCTACCATAAAGTACCATAAAGGTATACGTTCTACTTAATTTTCATCACTTTAAAAAACAAAAAACTTTTACCATTTTTTCTAACGCTCTTTTATTATCGCTCTAATTACTGCGTCTGACCTTTTATTAATAAAAAATTCTCCTTAGCATAATTGTTAATAATTTGTCTGAATAATTTAATTAGTATTTAATATTTTTTCGTTCTCCTTATTACAACATAACAGAAAATGTTCATGCCAAATATCCATGGTTACCATTTGATGGCTGGAATCCATTAATAATGTTTACCCTGAACAATAATTGAATTATATAAAAGTGTATAAATAAATATGTATTTGTTTGTATCATTGATTGTAAATATATATCGATAGTTAATAAATATGTATAACAACTGTATTGTTGTTATTGTTATTATAATTATTATTGGCGGTGAATTTCTATAACATTTTAATTAATATTAAAAAATAATTATAAACAGTGACGTATTTGTCAGATACACTTAATATTTTTTTGCTCATAAAGAAAAAAGTAGTTACAACAAATTAAAATAAATAAGAATGCAAGATTCGGCTATGCGGAATTTTCAATACCCTCCACCACAAATTCGTGTAAAGTTAATACGTTAGATTCTGTAGACATACATATATACACATATACACTCACTTATAACAGACAATTCTACGAAGTTCCTCACTCGAACTTAGAGGTTATATCGGTCTATACCTTTTACAATACTGAACCGATTTTACTGCCTTTAAATAGGAAAATTCTCAGGATAATACCGAATTTATGAGCTCGGTAAATTTTTGTGGATATGAGCGTGCCAATAACAGATAGACGGACATATCTAAATCGACTGAGACTTTGATTTGATTCAAGAATATATGTACGTTATAAGGGTCTGAGATGATTTCTTCTTAGCGTTGCAGACAGAATAACAAAGATAAGATAAGAAAGGTCCGAATTTCCTATCAAGGGAAATAATCTTATAAAATAAGAAACAACGCATAACGTATTAAATTCGACATAAATAATAAATAAACTAAATCTTCCTGAGACTTTCAAATCCGTTGCTCTAATTTTAATTTTAATCCGCTCAAGAAAACAACCTAAGGAAAATCATCTAAAATTTGCATGAAAATAAATAATGGCAGAGGAGTGGAAAAATGTAATTTTCCTGAACGAACAAAAAAACTAATTAGGACGGTCCAGAGTCATACTCATGTTATTGTCACGATGAGAGATCAAAAAGGATATCAATAAGGTTATTTCGTTAGTGGCAGTATTATGATTTGGGCAGTACATACGAAGAACTTTTTGAGCCTTGCAAATTTTTTAACCTGAATTAACTTTAATGTTTTCAGCCAAATAGTCCAAGCACTGCGCTAACCGGGCTGCTTTCCTAACGGGTATGTTGGAAGATCTTTTAAAAATGCTTTTTTTATTTTTTGATTTTAGAAACACATTTGGACCATTCATTCTACCTGAACCAGGTTTTCTGTTAACGAACAAGTTCTTCTGCTACTGTTCAATAGGATAGGAAACTGTTTGACAAAAGACCTTTGAATGATTGACCAACTTTTTATAGGACCATGTTGGGCTGTGTTAAAAGTTTATTTGATAATTTTAGTGTACACTTTTTTCTTGCCATTAATTATAATAATTGCGAATTAACTTGATCAAAAATAACATTAAATAATACTTGTGTTCAAATTTCTAATGAAAATCGTGTGTTAAGAATTTTTTGATCTCACTTCTAATTATTTTGCTAAAAACTTCATAAAGTGCACTTTAAAAGTACACCATCACTTGTTTTCGAAAACCATTTTAAAAGCTTTGTTTTTTTACAAATCTCTAATTATACTCATAGTTACATTAAATAGAGCCAGTCATGGGGACAAAATGCATTTTGTGTACGTGTTTTTGTCAGTTAGATAAATGTATAAAAGTAACTTATGGCTAAATGACTGACAGGCAGTCTGACTGATTGTCCATTATTAATTATTCTAACAACAAACTCAATAAAATAATAACAATAATAAGAGATGAAAAAATAAAATTAAAACAAACAACTACGTAAAATAATATTCTATTAACAACTCATATCATTTAGAAATAATTTAATACAAAAAATTGAAAATCATGATAATTATTATTTTTTTTTTTGTATTGAATATTTTAAAAGTTTATAATACGAGATCACAAAAATAGTAAAATTATAGCAGGCGTTTGTTTTTTTTCTTTTTTGCCGTATTCATGACTGCTCTCTATTGTCTATGATTTTCAGCTAAATTTAATTTGATTAATAAATTAAATCGCAAAAAAGTGTTTTTCAACAAAATTGTGAATTTCATTTAATTTTACATTTTATTGCAATTTGCGTGGGAATTTTTTTCTAAATTTATAATTTTTTTTTTGCTTAATTTTAGATTTATCTCAATTAATTATTTTATAAAATCTGTAGAATTTAAAACCGCCACACATGTGTTTTATTTATATTTATTTGCACTTTTTTTTCAAATTTCAAATAAACATGAGAAAGAATTGACTTTTTTCTTTTGTAAATAATTTATTTATAAAATTTTTATTATATTTTGTTCTGTATTTTCAATATTTAACATGTATTCGGCTATGCCGAATCTTCAATACCCTCCATAACAAATGCGCGTTTAATACATACATACTAACACATACATTCGCAAACTTATACAATTTATAAAAATTAGCTTTATTTTTCGCTTTAACTTTTTTTAACAGAACCGGTTTTGGAACAGTATTTAATTAAATTTAATTCTTATTTGTCGATTTCTAATTGAAAAATTTTACGAACCTTCTTTGCTTGAACTTAGAGGTTGCCTCAGATATCGGTCTATATCTTTTTATATACTGAATTGATGTTGATGGTTTTAAATAGAAAACTTTTCTAAACTATAACAAATACTCGGGCCAAACTTCATTGAGCTCTGTCAATCATCATGGATGTGAGTGTGCAAAAAACAGGCAGAAAGAGAGACCAACAAACCGACAAACATAACTAAATCGACTCAGATTTTGATTTAATGCAAGAATATATATGCACATTATTAGGTCTGATATGATTTCTTTTTTGCGTTACACATGGAATGACAAAGTTAGTATATCCTCTTCACCATTAGTAGTGATAATGGTGAAGGGTATACAAATTTAAAATAATGTGTGAAATCACAGTGATTTAGACTTTTGGCATTTTTCTACTCATTCTCTTCGTAAAAATGAAAATTAATTTAAATTAAATTATTATTTATGTGATAAACAGTTTTGTTTAAGATTAAATCTGTAAGAAAATTTATTAAAATGCAAATTATTTATTTAAATTTAGAAAAATACATGACCTGGATATGGAGGGCGCAAAATGTATTCGAATTTATAGTCAAAATATTGAAATTAATTTTGATTAAATTAAAAATTTGAAATTAAAGTGATTTAGAACACAAATTTGAACTTCAGGCAAAAGAAGTGAGATCGAAAAATTCTTAAAACACATTTTTCCTAAAACATTAAACATTTTAACCCAAGTATTATTTGATTTTTTTGATCAAGTTACCTTTGTACAATGTGTCAGTTATTATGTTTAGAAAATATTGAGTTCTTAAATTATTAAATATTTTAACTGTCAAACTGTTTCCAATGTTATTAAATAGTACCGGGAGAACTTCTTTGATAGAAAGCCTGGTTCAGGTATTGATCACATGATGTTTCTAAAATCAAAAAAATGGAAAGCATTTTCAAAAGAGTTTCCAACACATCCGTTCTGTTTAGCTTGGTACGAAAAGTTAAGGCTCAGAAAGTTCAGTGTCCCTGCTAAAAATGTAGGGCCCCAAAACAGAGCACAAAAATTGAAGAGATGTTGCAATGTTTTCATTAACATGTTTGTTTGTTAAGAGCTTTTCGATCTCGCTCCTTATCGGTCAGATTGCGATTCACTTTCTGAGTTGAACCTGTCTGTTTTAATATGTAAGCTGAAGTTTTGAAATAAAATGTTATAACATTTTTAAATATTCAAATATTTTGTTAATTTGTTTGAGCGAGTCCAAATCAACAACTGAAATACTCTCACTTAATTTTTGAAATCAAATCCACATTTCTTATATAATAAAGAAATTTTGATTATAACTGGAGCGACTTAAAATGAAATAATCCATAATCGAAAAGATGAAATCATAGAGAAATTTTTAAAAAATCAATACAAAAACTGTTTTTTAAAAGAAATTAAAAAATAAAAATCTGCCAAAATTAAAAAAAAATCGCAATAAAATTTCAAAAACTTTTCAAATCAATATCTGCATAATTTTGAAACTGGTTTTAAAACTTCCTACTTTAATGGTGAATAAAACCAAAATCCAAAAAGACTTGTATTTAAACCAAAAGAAAAAAACAACGAGTTTATAAATTTTCACTTAAATTCAAGTTCAGGGTAAAATTATAAAATAAATAGCGATTTTTTTCTTTCAAAAATTAAAATATGGAAACTATTTTATGATTAAAACAATTTGCATAACAAAACAACAGAAAAGATATAAAATAAAATGAAAATGAAATTTTAAATAATTTTATATAAAGACAATTTTTTTTTGTTAAAAAAAGGCAAAGAAACCTTAAATAAAAATTTAAATAAAATTTATGAAAAAAAAACTCACCAAATCCGTTAATACCAAAAAAAATATAAGTAATTATGGTTAAAATTCCAAAACAAAAAAATCGATAAAAAAACAATATTTTGAAAAGAATTAATGATGTTTATGTTAAAATGCCATTTATTTGTGATTTTGTATTTCTATTTTCGTTTTCATTTTCTGGTTTAAAAAAAAAATAAATAAGTTTTTTGTTTAAACTAAATAAATTTATTACAGCACAATTTTGAACAATTTATTTTACTGTTTTTGGTTACTTAAACCCGTTTCCATTTCGTTAAACTTTTTTTGTATTTTCTCATATCTTTTTTTGTTGCTGCTAATATTTTTTTTCCTTCAACAACAACTACTGCTGCTATAAATGTTCATAAAGGTTTAAAAATAAAAGATGTGTTCATAAAGAAAGTGAAAGTATTCAAAAGATACATGACTCCATTCAAATACTCTTGAACTCTATACCCAAACCACACAACACACACAGACACACACTCACACGTATCTATGTACACTGTCACTCATACTTTTTGGTTTGTAAAAAAAGCGAACATTTTGAGGTTTACGAAAAAAATAATTTCAATATCCACAAAATCATCATCATCAACAACATCATCCTCCTCATCGTCGTCATCATCATCGTTGTAGTCAACAACAACCAAAAATTGTTAAAATGGAAATAATAGTAACGTAGTAGCTGCAACAATAATGCAAATTGTTGCCACATTGAAACCAATTTTTACATGTTTTGCGGCAGACGAATCTGGATAAATCGATGGATGGTTGGTTGCATTTTTTGAAAACGAAATTTCTATCGTGACTTGGAAAATTTTTCTGAAATGACTAAAAATATAAATTTATTTGATAAAATTTTAGGAACACAATTTTATAGTGGCGAAAGTTTTGAACTTGGGAAATTATAAAATGATTTTGAATAAAATTTATTTGGCAAAAAATCTTTAGGTCTTTTCAAGCGAAATATTAAAAAAAAAGTTATAATCCAATAACTGTTAAATCAAATCACCAAATTATAAAAAAGAACTAATTGAATAATATTCGCATTACTACCCGTAGCAGCACTCTCACGATCTCATTCCCAATACCTATCGGATTTATCATAAATTAGGAGATTAAGACACCATTATGCACTAGACTCTAAGGTGGGTAACAATTCTAATACCTTATTTTGAAATAAATCGTAGAGGCGCTCAGCATCAAGCAAATAATAAAATTTTGGATTATAAGGTAAATGCAAAAAAACTATATAAATAGTTTTTTATAATAGTTTAATAGTTTTTTTTTACCGTTGAATTCACTTCCCAAACTGTTTTCGGATACTGATCTGAACCCATCCCAACAGTTACAAAATAAAAGAAAGATTTTATCTGATCTTAACAAATATATAGAGCATATCTTTTATGTCTTGGATATTTGGCCTCTGAAGTAACGTTACATATGACTTTTTTATGCATTTTTTCCATTACACAGTGTGACCAAATCGACATTTTAGGGATTTAATTCTGTAACTTTTAAATGATTCGAGATATGTTACTGAAATTTAACACTCTTAGAGAAGATCTGTTTCCGACTTGTGTTTAAGAAATACAGGGTTCGATCTAGTCAAGGGAGTAGTCAGTGATCCCTCAAATTTGGCAAAAAATTCATTTTCAAATTGTTACCAAAGAAAATTTGTATTAAATAGTCCCTGTAAATATCTATAAAAATAAGCGTACATATCTGAATTATCTCATTTGTTTAAGAGATATTTGAATTGAAAAAATGTTTAACCAATTTTTAACCTTTTATTAACTTTGTAGGCCTGATATACCGGTCATAAAGTTCTATAAAAATATGTACCAGATTTCCTATAAAATTCTACAAAATCTTGCTCTATTAACCATGTAAATGAATCGGATAATTCGAAATTTGGAACTTTAAAAAAAAGCAAATCCAAAAAGTTGACAAGATTTATTCACTGATAAAACCATTTTCTTGTTTCGAGCTTTATAATATTTGGATTATAAAATAAAGTTTTTATAGATACCAAATCATTATGTCAAAAGTTTATATCTTGACTGAAAATCCAACCTAAACTAGGTTTCCTCAAGTGAAATTTAGCAAACAAATACGCGATTTATTTAAAAAGGATCGATATAGTGTGGTATAGGTGACTATCGGTGATGTGCGCTGATGAAAAAAATTTATATAATGATTTAAATTTAGATGGTTTTAAGGTTCGATGGACCTAAGAGCTGGACTGTTTCGACCATTTAAAGCATCGTCAATAAGCAATTAGCACTTTGATTTAAGGAGGAACTTTAAAGGATTTTTCCCATATATTCAAAACTTAAATAATCTGACAAATTCCAGTTAAATATAGTCTTAAGTGTAACTTTCAAATATATACATAAATATTTATTTGCCACTCCATTGCTATTGAGGTAGTGGAAGTAGCAACAGCCACAGCAGCAGCAGCAGCAAAAAGCAAAGAGTAACAACATCAAACAATTTCAATAAGTGAAAAATACACTGACATGAAGTTGCTACACAATTACAATGATCTTTGTCTTTTATTTTTTATTATTATTTTTGATTTCAGTTTATTTTTATATTTTTGTTCATGTATCTGGTATTATTTCTACTTTTTGATTTTTTTTACATTTTAAGTGAATTGCTTACAATTCAAGAAAAAAGACAATAAAGCTTGACTTTTTTGCAAATAAGAAATGAAATGAATAAAAAACGAAATCTCAGAAAAAAAATTACCAGAAATCTATAAAAATATAAACAACTACTATAGCAGCAACAACAAAAACAACAACAACAACAACAACAACAAAATTGTATATAAAATTTATAATGTGAAAAAAAGAAATAAAGTGAAAAAAGGTGGTTAAAACGAAAAAGTCAGCAAAAAACATAAAAAAGAGTTAAATAAAAGTTAAATATCTCATACCCACTAAAAATACATAAAAATCTATAATTTATGTTTAAATCGCTGTTTTAAGTTTTATTTTTGTTTTTGGGGAGGTAAATTTTATTTCCTGTTAATTTCGTTTTTTTTTTCGCTCTATAAAGTCAAAATAAAAAAGTTCCAATTTCAAATAAAATAATCTAATTTCCAGTTGTTAAGGGGAAGATCTATAAGATTTATTTATTATAAGATCTTTTTTATTAGATTTGTGTTTTAGCTGAATTATTATAAGATTAAATCTTTAATATCACTTTAATTTGCCTGAGGAGCCAAAACTAATTAGTTTTGTTATACAAATTGCTTAATTCAAAACATTATAAAATCGAATATATGATCTAATATATGATCTATTTTGAAAACATTATATGCTACAGTGATTAAAGTATCTATCATATGTGTGCTAATAAACTATTTAGTGTTAGATTTCCGGTATCCATACCATAAAGTACGAGATACATGTGTTTGTACTATTTTTTTTGGATTTAATGTAAATTTCTTTATTCTCTTTGTAAACCATTTAAAAATAAGGGAGATTCGAAATTTTTTTAAATAATTAATGAGTAAACGGTTTTACGTTTATTGAAAATAGGTCGATCTTACCATAAACCAAAATTTAAGTTGTTTTCATGTTTTAAGAACTATTGTTAATATTTCTTTGTATTTTTCAGTTTTAGTTCAATTCTAGTTCAAGATCTACTTCAGATTTTAGTTCAGGTTCTAGTTCTGTTCTTGTTCTGTTCAGTTCTAGTTCTGTTTTAGTTCATTTCTAGTTCAGTTCTAGTTCGGTTCTTATTCAGTTCTAGTTAAGTCTAAGTTCAGTTCTATTTCTGTTCAAGTCTAGTTCGGCACTAGTTCGTTTCTAGTTCATTTCTAATTCAGTTCTAGTTTAGTTCTAGTTCAATTCTAGTTCAGTTCTAGTTCAGTTCTAGTTCAGTTCTAGTTCAGTTCTAGTTCAGTTCTAATTCAGTTCTGGTTCAGTTCTAATTCAGTTCTTGTTCAGTTCTAGTTCAGTTCTAGTTCAGTTCTAATTCAGTTCTTGTTCAGTTCTAGTTCAGTTCTAGTTCAATTCTAGTTCAGTTCTAGTTCAGTTCTAGTTTAGTTCAGTTCTGGTTCAGTTCTATTTGAGTTCTTGTTCAGTTCTATTTTAGTCTTGTTCTGTTCTAGTTTTGTATCTTTAGCTTTTGGAATTGGTTAGACTTTTTCTTGGTAACTGTTCCGAAAACAATTAATTTGTGTGGTGAGAAATTATCAGAATCAGTGGATGGAATGTTTAGACTCAGCTGACTTATATCGTAAACCTTGTTCACTTGACTGTCATTTCCATCGATCGATGAAGAACGCCATTAATGAAATTGCTTTTCTGTATATCAGGGGGTTGGATATATTTAATCGATTCAGTTTTATTTCTCTCGTTTTCAAAGAGATATATCAATTTTTGAGGTACCAACAATTCTTAATGTATCTGTAATGTTACGTTATGTATAAATAGCTGACAAACCTTTTTGCAATGTCTGCCATATGTCCGTTTTTCCCTCCATTTAACTACTTTTTTAATCATTTTCTTATCATAATTGCTCTTAAATACATTTAAAGTAAATTAGCGTTATCTCATTTGTCTTATTATTATTAGCTTGTCCCCTAAACCACTGCAAATTGTTTCAATTTATTTCTAAAAAAATGTTCACAAACCAGATCGCATTAGTCCAAACCCGGTATGTGAGTCATAAAATCATGTTAGAAGTTTTTTTTTTTTTAAATGACTAAATAATTCATAATTACAAAATAATTAATACTTTCAAATACAATTGAAGTCTTTTTTTTTGGTTTTTGGCTTAAAAAAATAGAAGTTATTTTTTGTAAATGATTTTATTTTGAACTGAAGTAAAAAATCTAAGAAAAACTGAATTAAATTTGAAATGATTTTAGTCGGTATTTAGAATTATTTTAAAAATTTTGTGATTTTTTCTTTTTTTGAAGTTTTTAACGTCTGTTTAACCCGTATCTAAATGTCAGCTGGTAAAACGATTTAAATCAAGCTACACAACAAAAACATAAATCAAAGTTATATTTTTGAAAAAAAAAGAACAACACTGAAAGAAAGAATTGTATCAAATTGACATTTTCTGTGAAAATAATAGTTTTTTGATCCAGTGATCTGTATAAATTTTTTGAAGTGTATTTTAAATTCTAATAAGAGTTAACCTTCATTATCATTAAGTATGTTGTACTTTTGGTTGTAAATAATCGATTTAATTTCATTTAAAAATATAAATTTCGAGGTTGTCTCAGATATCGGTCCACAACTTTTCTTTTTACTGAGCCAATATGGCTGATTTTAAATTGTGATCTTCGTAAAACAATTGAAGAGATCGACCCAAAAAGGGCTCAAATTTTGATTTGATGCAAGATTTCTAAATTTATGACAATTAGATAATTCTTTCTTGGTGTTACATACCAAGTGACAAACTTAATACTATATAATATGATATGAGTGTTTACACTCATGATCATTTGTTGTAGTGGAGGTAATACAAATTTGCTAAGTTATAATAATCGGAAGTTGGAACTGTGAAAATGAAAAGCACAATTTATAGCGAATTGCTGAAATGTGATATTTTCTCTTTTGTTGGTAAAAAAGTGGTTGAAGATTGTATATTCTAGCAAGATGATGCTGCTGTACAAGTTTCTCCACAGTTTAAATCATAGTGGGTCTGTTAGACTAGCAACCCTGCAGTCCGGACTTAAACCCAATGGAAAACTTGTATACATTTCCAAATAATGCCCAAATACATCTTAAAAAATGGTGAAATAAATTCCAGACCATATTTTGGAAATAATCCACATTTTTAAAGAGTGTAATTGAAAAATTCTTAACACACGTTTAACATTAACACATTTTAAATCAAATATTATTTGATTTTAGTTTTAATCAAGCATTCAGAGGCCGTCAAACTGTTTTAAATGTTATTAAACAGTATCAGGAGAACTTTTGCTTTCCGGTTCAGTTTGAAAAAATGATGTTTCTAAAAGTAAGTTTAGTGGTTGTTGCCATATATGTATGTTAAGAATTTTTCGATCGCACTACTAATTAAGTATTTGCCCACTAAATATTATCTTGTTTAATTTTTTCTAATTCTTTAAAAAAAGGTTACGTGCTTTTATGTGATAACACTTACGAGTAATGGTAATAATGGTTCAAAAAATTTCAATGGAAGCAGGGTTATTTTCTATTTCTTGTAGATATTGTCTTTTCTCAGTGTATTTCAATTCAAACATTTTTTTCCGCTGTTTCAAACAAGAAACCTTAATTAAGTGTATAAAAACCAAAAGTATGTACTTTAGCGTATTGAGTGCTACTAACCTCAGTGTAAACACTCACCCGAGTTGTTACTTTTTTCCATCGTTTTCTGTTTTTCATTCCTCTGATTTTATGGTAAAAACCTAAACAACCTCTAGAGATGATAATGGGATGAGACAGCAAACAAAAATAATAATAAAAACGTTTTCATATTTTGTTGTTTTTTGCTGAAAAATTTCTTTATAGAAAAAAATCATTATTTTTCTCTCTCTCTCATTGTTGTTAATTTCATCTTAAAAGTCGTTAGGTTGTTGTGGTAACAACTAAATACTTACAACCAACAAAAACAACACAAACAACAGCAACAGTAATAGCAACAAACAACAGAAAAATTAAAAAAAAAACTTTCTTTCAACATTAATTTTTATAGGTTTTGACTTTTAATACTTTTATACAAGATGAACCGAAGTTTTGTATCTTTTTTCAGCTTTTTTTTCGGATTTGAAATTGTTTTATTTATTTCGCTTAGTAATCTTCTCCTTTCTAATTTTTTTTTGGGGAAAAAAGAAAGAAATAAAAGGGGTTGATACCCAGTCTAAGACAGTTATTTTGAATGTTTAGGAAAGAGATTTGAAAATATTTTTGGTTGAGATTTTATTTTGGTTTGATTTTTTTTCGTTATAGTTAATTAAGTGAAATTTGTATTTTGCTGTTATGTTTTTATACCCTACACCATTGTAGATGTTTGGAGTATTATGGGTTTATGCATATGTTTGTAACGTTCGACTCATAATTACTTTCTGAGTCGATTTAATCATGTCCTTCCATCCGTCCGACTGGCTATTTATGTAAAGTTTTCTTGCAAAGTACAGGTTGCAGTTTTGAAGAGATCTTAATGAAATTTGACACGTGCCATTATTTTTGCCTCAGGACGAATTGGTTAAGATTGGTACATTATTGGGCTTATATGAATTCCATACATATTTTAAAAAAATTTCATGGAAGTATTATGATCTTTTAAAAAAAATGTGTAATTTTATACGACGATAAGTCCATTATTTCTCATAGGTTCCATACAAACACCTTTCATATATCACCTTGACACTCATAAATCGCACATATGCATGAGCATTGTAATAATATTTAGTCAAATTTAGATAAATATATAAGCCCAAACATCTGTGCTAAATTATACGAGGGTCGGTTCCTAAAATTTTTCCTAACTCCCATTTAGGCCTCCATAAAAAATTCCTTTTTAATTTTTCACATATTATACGAAGGTCGTTCATAATTTTTTCGTAGCACTCATTTGCAAACAACCATGTTGTGTAGGGTGCTACATTGTCGGGCTGAACTATAACATATTTACTTGCTTTACTTTATTTTTAATAATGCATATTTGTAGCATATTTATGAAAAAATAACAAAAAATAAAATTATTTAAAAACGATTTATATAATTTATCTCAATCAGGAAATGTTTATTTTCATATCAAAAAACCATATAATTTTTTTGAAAGCAAAATTTGTTGTTGTTGCCAGTAATAAAAGTTTTGTAACTTAAATGTTATTATTTCAAGAAATTATGATTTCAAATGGCTTTAAGGTAAATATTATTGTGATGTAATGAAATTGAAAATTTTAAATTTAATTTTAAATTTAAGAAAAAAAATGATTAAAAATAAATTTTATAGATGTAAAAATTAATAAGAAAAGATAATCAATATTTTTAGAGTTTTGTAAAACAAACTTCATTTTATTTAAAAGCGAAATACTAGTTTTTTTATATATAGAAAGTAAAAGCTACATTCTTCTGATCTCTATTAAAAGGTCCTACAACCGGACAATATTAACAGCTGGATATTTATCATAACACAGAATTTATCATACTCAAGGGCTCGCGAAAATATCTACACGTAAGGTTATATGCGAGGTCTTAGTGAAGGTGGTATACAGATAGAAAAATTCTTAACATACATATATGTCCGTAAACACGAAACTACTAAACTTAGTTTGTTTTCATTTCACAACATACAAAAAATATATTCTGTTTTGATATAATCACCAGTGATGAAATTTTGAACCTTTATCGGAGACCCTTGTATTAACGTTTTTATAGCATTTTCTGTCACTTGACTGGAACGGGTTTTAAACGGAGATTGACCCTTTTACATCTACAAGACATTTGAACACCCTTTTGTGCTCTTCAATATCTCTCCACTGGTCTTAACTCAAAGCTGTTTTAAGGATTTGCCTTTCTTGGTACAAATACTACACTATTGTTCTTGTACCATTTAAGGACTTATTTACCATAATAACAGGATAAAGTCTTATAAATGACAACAGTTTTTTAAGCATTCCTTAATGAAAAACTTGGTATTTATAGGGATCGTTCTAAGAAATGGTTATATTTTTTTGTCACAACTGTTTGCTTGCGATATCAAGAAATTTTTTGGGAAATTTTCAATGATTTGGTTCCTAGACTTTTCTTCAGCATTCGCTAGAGCATCAGCAACACAAAAATTTTAACAAATCTTCTAGAACATACTTTTCATATCCATTATATACAAAGATTATTTTTTTTGAAATCTTGACTTAGAGGCTCTGATTTTAGACTCTTAATTTTAAGCAGCGTTCCTGTCAGGAACTTTTTAAGTCTTGGATGTTCTTTAACCTGCATTAGCTTTAACTTTTCGTACCAAATAGTCCGAATACTGAGCTAAACGGTCTGTTAGAAGCTCTTTTGCTTCTACAATTTAAATTTTTTGGCTTTAAAAACATAATATGGACCATTCTTTCAAACTTAAATAGTTTTTCTATTAACGGACAAGTTCCCCAGGTACTGTTTAGTAATATTGGAAATAGTTTGACAGGCCTTTGAATGTTTTTTGTAACAACGCATGCTGTTTCACATCATTAAATTTCATTTTAAATGGTTCCTCGAAGTGAATAGAAATATTCTCAGTAGGGTAACATCTGTCAGAATTGCATAAAATTTAATGTATCATGAGAATAATGATAATTATAAAATAACCGATTCTAAATATAAAAAAGGAATTAACAACATTGGTCCTGCGAATTGGAAGTCCACCATTATAATACTGTTGATAACGTCCGTCACTCCGTCTATTCATACCAATATAAGGAATTCAATGAACATTATTTCTTGCCTCAATTCAATAAAAACTATATTTAGGCCAATAATGGATCGATCAGACAAAATTAATTAAATTGCAAAATTTTTAAGTTACATGCTGAAAAAATCTGGACATTCCTGAGAATAACATCATGTTAACGAATTGAAATTAAAGATGGGACCTTTGGAAAGGGTTTATTAAGAGATCTCCATTAATCGTGCGGTTCTTTGGGATTTTTGGAAAAAGTAAAAAGATTTATTACACGATTCGATATTGACTGACAATTGAAAGAAATATTTGGGACTAGAAATGCAAAATTTAAGAATAAGGTAGATAAAGTTTTGGATTGGATTAAATCAGATTTTTTGATATGTGGAAAAATCGAGAAAAACACTCCCGAATTATTCGATCTATTTTTAACTGTTCCTAATCAAGCCTATTTTTATTCATTCCTGATTTCTTTTCCTTGTTTAACAAGATTTTCATTTCCAACTTACCTTCTCATTATTGGTAACGGGAGCGTAAATCTTCCATCACTAACCATTGGTGTTGCACCCGGTATAGGAACCGTCGATATCACGGATGTTAACAGAGTTGTACCAGCCGGTGGCGGAGGAGGTGGTGGCCCCAATATAGTAGCCGTTGGTGTCTGTGGTGGCGGATGATGATGTGGATGTACATGAGGATGGCTAAATGGTATGGGAGATCCATTATGATGGGGTGGTGGTACATTACCACTAGCCGCACTCAACGATTGCGGTGGTAATGCACTGTAGGGAGGAGGAAAATGATTATGTAAAATATCCGGTAACATGGGTCTTAACATGGCAACATTATGACCATTTTGTGGTAGACCGGGATGCAAGTGAGGAGGATGAAGAATGGGTGGTAAGGGAGGAGCGGGCATAGAATGACGATCTAAATGACCATGACGTAAAGGATGATTATGGGGATGAGGATGAGTGGGTGCGACTAAAAGTGAAGCAGTATGTTGCAAATGACGTCTTTCACGTCGTTCACGACGTCTTTGTTCGCGATTATTGTTGTGATGAGCAGTGGAATTAACTGAAGATGTTGAATTTAAAGCTGGTCGACTGGCGGATGGTGAACGTAATTGTACCGATGATATATCATCAGTTTGACATTCTGTCGAGGTAAAGGTACGTCTTGGAGATGTTGTGGGTGTTGAGGATGAAGAAGTGCCAGCTTTAGGGGCCACTACTTCATTGATTTGTATAACTTTTACTTGTGTGTTATTTGGGGAATTTTTTAAATGCTTTTGATCTTGTTGTTGATCACTATTAACATTATTGATATTTAACACTTGAGGCACTGAATTGTGTGATGAAGGATTTTGAAAATTATTATCACTACTATTATTTATATTTGTAACACTATTATCATTATTGGAATTATCATTGATATTTTTTGAAATATTATTGAAATTTTTGTAATGATTAGGACTACAATGATCATTATTATTTTGATTATTTTGGGATGTGATCGGTGTGGTTATATTAGGATTATTTGTTGTATTTGTTGCATTATCGCATAAATTTGTAATACTTTTGTTGTTGTTGTTGTTATTATAAATATTATTCACATAATTACAATTTATCACACTAACACCATTTGTTGTTGTATTCACTATGGCCTGATTTAAAACAACTTGTTGTTGTTGTTGTTGCAATTCATTATTATCACTACAACTACCACCACCTCCTAATCCATTATTTATGTTATTATTATTGTTGTTGTTGTTGTTATTATTATTTGAATTATTATGATCATTATGAATATTATGATTACACTGATTCACTTGTATGGTTAAACTTGGCGTACGTTGACAAGGATTCGTTATTGTTGTAACACTATTTGTTGTTGTTAGAAAAACACTACTTGTACTGGGATTTATTCTTGTTTCACTATTCGCGCTCATCTTTACACCGCCATCCGTGGCCATTTGTTGTTGGCTAACGGTGTGGGCGGTATTATTTGCGGGTACATTTAAACGCATATTTTCCGTTTCCTTCGTTACGAGTTGTTGTTGTTGCAATTGCGTTTGTTCCGTTTCGCGTAATTTTTGTTCACGTAATTTTTCACTAGCCCGAAATTCGGCATATAAACGTTCCAATTCGGCTAAACATTTATTTGGTGTTAAATTATAAGTTGTTTTATTTGTTACGTCTTGTTGGAAATCGGTCTTAAAACTATTATGGGCTTTCGCTGCCAAGCCAACCGTATATGATGTGTTTACCTCAAATGAACGCGTCAAACTGATCGCTGACGATGAATCGTAAAATAAACTTGCTGTTAAGTCGGTTATGGTGCTGGCATTTGTTTTTGCCTTGAACATTTCTGACGCAGTGTTCATTGTTACTTGCTCTGACTCTCTCGTTAGATCAGTGGTTGTTGTTGTGCGTTCATTTGAGTTCATTTTGTTCTTTTGTTCTCTTTTACAGGTCTCTTTGTTAGTTAAGTGCTCTTTTTGCAGCTGTTTCTTGTTTTGCTCTTGCTTCTGTTGTTTTTGTTGGCAAATAATGAAATTATTATTTTGTTTATTTTCGTTTTCTTGGTTTTGTTTTGATTTCTTTTTCGTCGTTTCTATTTCGACTTTTATTTGTTCATGTGTGTTTGTTGGTTGACACTGATGAATCAGTGTTTCTTGTGTTTGCAGTTGATGTTGTTGTTGGTTTGGGGTTTCACCATTTATGTTTTCAGTTGTGTTGATATTATTATTGTTAATATTAATGATATGCTCGTTATCAACATTTGTTGCCGCAACATGTTGAGATGTGGGACACTGTGTGGAAAAAAGAATAGGTACAATTTAAAAATAAATTTAAATAAATTTAACAAGAGTATCATCATAGTAAAAAGAGTAATTACACAATTGATGATCATCAAATGTAATTACACGACTGATTGCGGTCCCACGACAATTGGATCTCCATTCCGGAACGGAGCTACACTCTGCCAAAGATTGTCAACCCAGCAAAAGCTGTATCAAACGAAAATTCTTTTCTCAAGAAAAAATTATCGGATACAGTCGGGCTGTTACATTAACAACACTGATTATTAAGTCAAAATATACATTTAATTGAAAATATAATATATGGCGAAATCTCAAAACAACATTATTGAAACAAATTAAAAATAGTTAAATTTCGGAACAAAACAAAATTTAAATAGGTGTGGCCTTCTCAAAATGCACCATTCAAATTAACTCTTGAAAGTTACAGGAGGTTTAGGCACATAAGATAACTAAGACTTAAAAAGTGTAAATCCCCAATACTTTTTCAAAAGTTTTTTTAATAAAAAAAAGTTTTTTGAAAAATTGGAATTTGTGAAATATTTAAATTTTTGTGAAAAATTGAAATTTTAGTGAAAAATTAAATTTTAAGTGAAAAATTAAAGTTTATTAAAAAATGAAATTTAAGTGAAAGAAAAGTTGAACTTTAAGTGGAAAATTAAAATTTTAGTGAAAAATTTAAATTTAAGTGAAAAATTTAAAGTTTAGAAAAAAATTCAAATTTTAGTTATAAAATGAAATTTTAAGTGAAAATTTTAAATTTTGGTGAAAAATTGAAATTTTAAAATTTAGTGAAAAATTAAATTTTAAGTGAAAAATTAAAGTTTATTAAAAAAATGAAATTTAAGTGAAAGAAAAGTTGAACTTTAAGTGATAAATTGAAATTTAAGTTAAAATTTAAATTTTAGTGAAAAATTTAAATTTTAGTGAAAAATTTAAAATTTAGTGAAAAATTTAAATTTAAGTGAAAAATTTTATTTTTAGTGAAAAATTCAAATTTAAGCGAAAAATTTAAATTTTAGAAAAAATTCAAATTTTAGTTAAAAATTTAAATTTTAGTAAAAAATTAAAATTTTAGTAAAAAATTTTGTATTTATTGAAATATTAAAAATTTGACTGACTAAATACCCATTTTTCGGTAGATACATTTTAGACTTCAGTTTTTTTGTTAATATCGTTTGTGATAAATTTATTAAAATTTCTTTTAAGTTTCGAAAGTTTTCATGACAAATTTAAATAGTTACAAGAAGGATGAAGAATTGGATATGAATTGTCAAGAAGATTGTTACAAGGCAGTGGATAGAAGTATCAGACGTTTGTCCGCTAAGAATCATTTAAAAATGACACATTCAAAGGAATATGTAGGTATCTTCTGGCAAAGTTCTTTAATGCTTAGAATGTCGCCAACATAAACTACTCAAAAACCAAAAAATGTCAAACAAAAGGACATTTTCATAGAAAACTTTGTAATTAAATTAATAATAAATTATATCATTCCTTTGATGACTTCATCCCTCAACAACATTTGTCCACAAAAAATTCTTCCTCACTACAAAATGACAAAATCACCTTTAATTATGTGACTTCCTATTTCATTACAAAAGACATTTTAACTTCTTCCTTTTTTTTGCATCACATTGACTAAAATGTCTACCTTAAACCAATAAATTTCTATTAATTGAAATCCGAGGAAAAAACATAAAAACTGTTTTAATCCATTAAGGATGATAAATAAATTAATTAATTAAATAATATTTTTAATGTAACATCAGCTCACACACACACACACACATACATATACAACAAACATTTAGTGTGGCAGACAGCTCACCAGACAAAACCATTTGTAAGAACACACACAAACAACAACAACTTCCAAAACTAGTAAAAAAGAGGAAAAAAAAAACAAATAAGAGAACATAAAAAGGAAGTGAACATTTATATTTGTTGACCTCCAACAAACAGCAGGACTATTGACTAAAAATATAGGAAAATAGGAAAAAATATTAAGGGAAAAACGTTGTCCATGTCAATTTATGTTAAGCTTAGTTAACCAACATAATTATATTTATAACTCCATACACCTCTACACACATACACAGAAAGAGACATATACATATGAATAGAATTTTTCAAAAATAAACAAGTAGACCAGGGTAGACTACGCAATACACTACTTATTATAATGAATTTCGTATAAGAGATTATTTGAAATATTATATAAAAGTGCGGGTCTTATAAGAACTGTAAGAATTTATGGACTGACTTTTATAAAAACCATGATCCGTGAACAGATTTTATTAATATTTTGTACTTAATATATATTATATTTTAGGCCAAGGGAGGAACTGCCCAGGCCCTGCAAAGGGCTAGAATATTATGCTATTTGAAAGCACTCGAAAAATATTATGTACATTTCTATGGAGGTAGCGAAGTTTTAGTCATTTTTAATGGGTGATGAAAATCGTTCATATAAGTCTTTAGTATTGTTGGAAAGGTTATTATATGAGTAATTAAAATGTGTAACTGATAAAGTAGAAGAACTAATATTTTTAATATTTTATTTAAAAAATCAAACATATGTAATTTCGGTTTAATTTTATGAAAAGATGTTTGATATTTGACTGTAATTGAAACCTACAAAAATTAAGACATTATTAGAAAATTTAAATATATTTTTGTGAAAAAGGTGTTAATTCGAAACAAAAAAATCCCAATCTTTCATTCCAAAATACCCAAATTCCCATTTCGAGTTGTTGTTTCAAAAATTGATTTTTTTCAGAAAATTGCTTGGTCTATTATTATAAGAGTTTGGGGTCATTACAGGTTTTTGAAATAAAAAGGAAGTTCACATGTTTTGTATTTTTTAGTTCAGTTTAAGAATTACGGACCCCTAACTGGCAAGGGTATGTTGATTTTTAAAATTCGCCAAAAAATCATTTACGAATACTAAAACATGTGTATTAAGTTAATGTCCTCACTGAAAATTCAACGTAAGTAGTCTTCCTATGGTAGTCATCCATACAATTCTTCGACAAAAGTTGGATGCGTTGTGCATTGTGTAGCTTTGAAGAGCGACACAATGTTTTGAAAATTTGAATTCGAAAAACTGTTTTGATTTAAAAAGAGGAGCGGCAAGTATATAATAGCAACCGATTTGACGGACTCATACTTTAATAAGAAAATATTTATTTAAGGTTTTCAATTATATTATCCATTATTCCCAAATATCTCACAGCGTACGACAAACTTTATATACCCTCATAACAACATAACCACACTTTTATTCTCTTTCATTCATTCACACACCACATCTCTTTAAAGAAAAAACTATTCACAAAAAGGTAAATAATAAATGTCTGGCGGCAGGATATAGACAAATACACCAACATAACGCTATTAGAAGCAGTAGCAACAAAACAAATATAAATAAGTGAGAATGCTATATACGGCTTTGCCGAATCTTCAATACCCTCAACCACAAATGCGTACATACACACTTACACATACACTTACAAAGGTATACAATATACATACATTATTCTTAAATGTAATACTGGAACCCTTAATAAGTCAAAATTTAAGTTATTTTTCGGCTATAACCTTTTTCTACTGGACCGATTTTGATAATTTCATAATAATGAAGTATATAAAACTTAATATTATTACAAAATTGAATTCTTATTTGTCGAATTATAAATGAAAATTGTACGAAAGTTTATTGCTTGAACTTAGAGGTTGTCTCCGATATCGGTCTATATCTTTTGTTATACTGAATCGATTTTGCTGCTTTTAATTAGAAAAGTTTTCAGGACTATAGCAAATACTCTGGCCAAATCTTATTGTTCTGCGCCAACTTTTGTCAACCTAAACGTGCCAACAACAGATGGAGTGATAGATTGACTGATGGACCGACTGACGGACAGACGGACATAGCTAAATTGACTAAGATTTTGATTTGATATAAGTTTATATATGCATAATAGAGTGATAGAAATGATTCATTCTTAGCGTTACATACGGAATGACGAAGTTAATATACTCTCTTCACCACTAGAGGTGGTGGAGGGTGTAAAAAGCATAAATAACTATATTTATATGTCCCATACATTTGTAAACATAAATACCAGAAAATTAGGAGTTATTAAGGATAATAATCATCGTCTTAAAAAAACGACATCGAAACATATGAAAAATAATATAAAAGAACAACAAACGTTTAGAATTTTTCTTGATAAATATTTTGAATTATTGAAAGAAATTTGTCAGTATTTAGAGAGTCTTATAGGAATTTACTGAACTGAATAAACTGACTGACAGTTGAACGACCACCCCTAAAATTTTTGGAATATTTATTTAAGGGCAGCTATTTAGAAAATAATATTTTTTCGTTTATAAATGTTTCGGTGGTAAATAAATTTTGTAGTCAAGAAAATTTAATTCAGCTTTAGAGGAATAATTTAGGGGAAATTTCAAGGAATTTGTTGTAATAAAAGAATTTTTGTTATCCTTCAAATCAGATTCCTTAAGTTTAGTATCGATTATGATAAAGTTTTTAACGATATAATATGAAATTTCATTCTCCTTCGAATTTATATGAATTTTGATGAATAATGTCATACTATAGAACTAAACATTGAATTAGTGGTCTGTACTCCTTAACACAAATCTTGAAAACTTCTCCAGAAATAAATGTGTCTTGTGGAGTAAGATAAAAAATCCTATACATTATATAATTGAGGACTATAGAAACATAAACTATGGAAACATAATGTATAGACTCTAAAACGACTTGACCAATTTTGATGAAATTTTCACAGAATGAACACAATATACCCGAAAGTAACCTTCCGATAGGAGCAGGGGGAGGAATAACCTCATACTAAGCAAATATTAATTATGGAATATCTAAAGAACTATAACAGCGAGAGTTCTCAAAGCACTCAATCACTTTCTCAAGGAACTATTTTAGTGGATAAAACGTATGACGGACAGAACTATTGGACGAGGAGGATGGTACCTTCTATATGAGGTATATATCGATAATCGAATATCTAAAGAACTATAACAGTGAGAATTCTCAATTACCCTACTCACTTTCCGAGGATCTGTTTTACCGGTCAAAACGTAGGACAGTGGCAGAGATACACCGCATATAAAGCAAATTGAAATCACTAATAATATTTCTAAATTTGTATATATATCATTAGGGTAGATATGCCCTATTTTCTTACAAAATGAAGTTCGCCGAAATTTTAATCACTCTTTGAAGAACCAATATTTTCTTTTAAAAAAGATATTTAAACGGTATTTAGTATAAATCACTTAAATCACTCAAATGATTATATTTTATCTCCATTTAGCTTGACACTTAAAATCTTTTATCAAACATTCAAGTTGACAAAATCCCAAAATTATATAGATCAATTAAATCCAAAACAATTAACATAATAAATACACTTCAGATTTATATACTTATGCACACACATCTGTATTTAAATGAGTGTAAAACTCCCACTCATTTTGCTATTTTGACATGAACAACTGTCAACTGAATCTACAAAGTAATAAATATGCACTCATGCTTATAGAATTACAAAAAAAAATAATAATAACGAAATAAAATATTTCACATAAAAAATACCGCTTTTAATGGCACCAATAAAATGACTTTTTGACCGTTATGTTTAAATTATACGAGACAACTAACTCCCTTTACAACTCTTACAAAATTTATGCTCTCATAAGTAATACAGAGAGACGTGAAAAAAAATCTGTGTATATGTATGAGTATAAATAACAAAAACAATAAACTTGAAAACAGAAAAACTACTGATAAAATTAAAATAACAACAAATATGAAGAGAAGAAAAAAAAACATATTTAAATTGATTTTAGTGAACTAAACGGAAAAGTGTAGTGAAAACAAAAAATATTAAAATAATAACAACAGTAATTATCTTTAAACAAATGCATTAGTTATAACGGTTCAGAGATAACACATACACATACATGTCCACACACATGTGCATACATTCATGCACATGAGTATTTGAGAGGGTGTTGAAAAAGTCCTGCAGTTCTGTTGATGATTGATAAAAGAATCTTGCTATCACACCCTACACCAGCATGTATAACTTGATATTTTATGTGTCTGTCATTAATGTTTATATTACAAAGATAATACTGATATTCGAAGGAATTCAGTTTACAAAGTGTCGCATTGTGAGTCCATTTAACGAGACTGTCAGTCCGTCTGGCATTCTCTTTGTTTTTAAGAACACTTCAATCAATACGCTTAATACTTATAGAACACGAATGACATTTTCAATTGACTTTGGCTGCAGGACTGGATGGAGGTTATACTTAGTAAACTGTTCTAGGAAGTGGCCTTATAAGATATTTGTATCGATATTCGTGAAATTATTTACATATATTATACAATTGTAACAAATTTCAATATATATATTTTTTAAATCTATTCGAGATTTGGATTTGATACCAAAATACACACCCTTTAAAGGGTCTTAGAGGTTTCTTTTTGACGTTACACACGGAGTGAAAAATTTCTTCTCTTTTTCGGACATAAATGAATTAACAGTCTAAAGGAAAAATAACTGGTTCATAAGCAACAAAAATTTACCGATATTAAATCATATGGCCGAGCATTGTGATGACAGAACATTATACCCTTGTATCTAATTATATATTCATCCCATCAAATAAAACAAGCGATTCTCTGATGAGATTTCACGATCTCATAACTCAGAACACTATGCTGATCCCATCTCGTATTACTTGGCTTAATAGATATTTTCATTCGATTTTAGTATAAAGTTGGCTCTGAAGAATCGATCACAAAATGAAATCGATTCTCCGAACATTTTGTTAGTGTCACACATGGTGCGTGACAAAGTCATCAGAACTGTTGGGTGTTATATTAAGTAGTTTAAAATTTTTACAACAAAAAACCATATTTATGCATAAAATACAAATATTTATTTTTATCAGTTGCTCTTTTTCTCTTTCGATGTGTAAATCATCTATTTTGTCTATCCGAATAGATGTTAAGTATGTTTATGTGTATGTATGGACTTAATTGTATCTGTCTATCTATCACTATGTGCGTGAGTATTTATTACAAACATGAATATTGAGAATATTAATTATTAATTATCTGCACATAAATAACTTCTCTATATAGAATAAGTACTAATTCAGACTCCAAAAGTTTATGAACACACACACACACACATAAACAAAACCCACTCTTTGTTTATTAAAATTATCAAACATTGTAACTGATTTGACAGCAAACGTCAAGTGCAATCAACATGATGACCCCAATCCACTAAGGGTGATTAAATGTAAGTTTTTTGTTGTTGTTGCTGTTATTGTTTCTAAATCTCTAGTATTTGTTGATGTCATATACACGCACATTTCGATTTTAGAAAAAAACAAAATGAGTGATGTTTGAAGGTTTATGGGTGAAAAGGGGTTTTGTGTCTGTCTTTGTGGGTTGCGGTTTTGAAGTTGTTTTAAATTATAATAAATTTTAGAGCAACATAAAATGCAAAACTGTATCGTATCGCATATTTGAAATACAATAAGTGCCAAGATATTGAGCTATTTTTTTAATTTACATATATCCAAAACTATTATCCTGATTTTGCTTGAAAACGACGTTATATACCCAATTCAAAACTAATCAATTTTCAAAATTTATGTTTAAAAGTTTTTCTAAAATAATTTGATTCTTAAAAATATTTTTTAAAAGTTTTTATTACTCAAAATGTTCTAGGTCAAGACCCTTTCAAAGCCTGATTTTAAATCGAAATGTAATTTTAAAATCCCCAATAGTTTGGTAATGGCTATAGACCAAAAATGTTGGCTATTTTTAAAAAGTAAAAACACTTTTTGGACATTAGCAAACATGTTTTTGGACTTTTTGCAAAAGATTCAAGTAAATTATTTGAAATTGACTGAAAAACAAAAATTTCGTATGCGTTTAAAAAAAATGAATGTCAAAGTTACACCACTTAACGCTCCTATAACTCGGACCATGCAACCATTTGGGATCGTATCGTATTCTGACCCACTGTGTATTTTTTTGCCTGTAACTTTTTTACTAAATCAATATCTTGTTCATATCGCAAGACTGGTGATTAGGGTATTTTAGCTATATTATTCCAAAAGGAATCATTTAAGACTCCATAAAGTCTTAATTAAATCAAAATGGAAATCAATTTAACTATGTCTGTCTGACTGTCCGAATTCAATGAAATTTTGGCACATTATTTGTGATTTTTCTAATCAGTCTCTCATTTAAAACTTGATATAATGGTTCCAAAGAAGAACTTTTTAAATATTTTGGCCGAAACTTCAGAAGATTTAGACAGAATTATGCCGTAACGTTTTAAAAAATAGTCTAAGTTATACAAAATGTTGATATATCCCAAAATCAGTCTGTATTATTATTTTTATTTAATAAACACTAAAAAATTCGAATTCTGCTGGGACCCTTCCCTGAAAATGGTTTTTAGTTATAAAATAGAAATATTTTTTATTTTCGGCATAATTATTTTTCTAACTTTTTTAATGAGAGTTTTATCCATATGTAGATCTCATTTAAGGCCCCTTCCCGTACCATGGTTCAGCTTTCTAAAACTCTAAATTTAGATCAACCTGCATTAGCTTTAACCGGGTAATGGATTAGCAATTTTTCGTGCTTTAGTCCTGAGTTAAACATTTTTGCACCAAATAAATATGTTCTAGCATGGAATGACCCATATGCCAGACAATTTAATCTAAACTTTAATACATTATTTTGTGTTCATAAATAAAATATTCTTTTTAATAGATTCTCCACTTGTAAATGCATTTCAATTACAAACGAACGAATTCTGTGAGAGATACGAATAACGATAACGTAAAACCATTATTTACTGTTACAGACATTAACAATACTTTGTAATTGTAAATGATTTTTGACATTTCTATACTTAAACACACACACACACATGAAAACATACATATAAATCTATGATGAGGCCGGGCGATATTTTGAACTATTACTTATACAGCAAAATAAACATTACTTAGAATGAAAATCTGTTCTCATTTAAATAGGACCAGAGTCCATACAATCATTCACAGCTACACACACAGTAATTGTTTACAAAGTAATGAGATATTCATGCATTCCCAAGCAACCAATAATTTAAAATGTGGATTTGTTTTTGATTTGTAATTTATTTCAATCCGGAATAAAAGAGACATTAAAAAAATCTAATAAATTAATGATAAAAGTTTAGTTTATCGCCTGACTTTATGTTTTATTTCTTTAAATATCATGTGGAAATACAACAATTAGAAAAGCTATATTCGGCTGTGCCGACTTTTAAATACCCTCCACCATTTACATTGTCTAAACATTTGCGTAAGTTGAAAAAGACTTCAGAAATAAATAAAAGTTGAATATGATATTGGTTCACATCTAAGAACTCATTAAGCCTAAAACCGTATTCCGAGAGAGTTATAACTGAACATAAACCGATAAGTGTCTAATTGTATACAAATGGACATTTAAAAGAAAAATAATTGTGCACAATTTCAATAAAATTAGTTCAAGTTTTTTAGTCTTATAAGCTAAAAATCCGTAAATAGAACCCATAGCTAAATATGGACTGATATTCATCAAGTTAATAAAATACATTAAGGACAGTTAAAAATTTAATAGTGGAGATTTAAAATAAAATTGGGTCCTATTTAAGAGTTTTCTAAGTATTAATCCTTATTTCAAGAAGAGGCCTTACATGGTTCTGTTAAATAATGGCCCAATGACGATATATTTTTAAGTTGATTCCTTAATCAAAATAAAGATATTTTGCATATTTTAGTTAATACTTTTGATTCCCTTCACCACTACAAGTGGTGAAGAGGGTACATTAAATTTGTCATTCTTTGTGTAACGATAAGAAGAAATCATCTAATACCCCAAAATGTATATATATTCCTGCATCGAATCAAGATCTGAGTCGATTTAGCTATGTCCATCTGCGATAATAGACAGAGCTAAATAGAAGTTGACCAGAGTATTTGATATAGTTCTGAGAAGTTTTCTATTTAAAACTAACAAAATCGGTTCTGTATGTTAAGAGATATAGACCGATATTTGAGACAATCCCTAAATATTATTATATATATTATAAATAAAATTCTGTCTAAATCCATTCATTTTTTTTGATTATTTTCTCCTTCAGAATTTAGAGATTTTCTCAGATATCGGCCGATTTTTTTCTATTAAGCCGATATAAATGATTTTAAATTTTTCTAGACATGAGAATTTTTCAAATAGACAGACAGAGACAAACAGAGAGACTGGCATAGCTAAATCGATTCAGATTTTGATTTCAGGCCTTAGATGATTACTTCTTAGCGTTTCGCATTGAATGAGAAAGTTAATATAACCATTTTACCACTTGTGGTGGTTTTAAATCTAAATCTTTAATTAGAAACATTAATACATTTGTTATTTATATGTATTGTGTATTTAAATATTAAATCTCAATGAATATTTAATTATTTAATTAAATGACAAAGTATTTGATTTTGTGCGATTAGAGAGTTATTTTTTATGATCTCAGATAAAAAAAAAAGAGTTGACTATAATTGAAATGGGATTAAGTTATTAAATGTTGGAATTGAGGGAAAGAAAAATATGTGCGAGTGTATTTGATGGGTATTTAAATATTTCATTTCAATAGAATTTTTAATGGGGAAATAAACGAAAACATGTGTAAAATAAGGGGGAAAGTAATGAAAATGTAATGATTTTATTTATTCTGGCTTATAATGAGTATATTAGGGTGGCTTCTTTTTGTAATATGAAAATTTTGCCAAATTTTATTTATTTTTATAACTTATGTTATAAACATATACATACGAAAATTTTCAAACTTTCACCAACTTTTAAGTACACTGATCGACTCAAAAACAATATAAAAAATCGATTTAAAAAGAATAAATTCAATGAATTGAACCTTTAAGCTAAAGTCAGAATGACTTCACAATATATGTTCTTGCATCAAATCAAAATCTGCATCGATTTAGCTATGTGCATCAGTCTGTTGGAAACTTTCCCTTTCCGAATTCATAGAATTTTGTAAGAATGTTTGCTATTGGCCTAGATTTTTATTAAAAACAAGCAATATGAGTTCAATAGTCATCACTATTTCTCTTAAAGATGGTCAAATATTTTTGAAAAGTAACTAATTTGACGAACTTGGAGATCAGGAGCCCAGATCTAATGCCCAACATCAAGAACCTGAAACAAATATATTTCAGCAACTTTCTTACTCTTGATTCCGCATGACTTCGGTTTCGACTCGATTGAAGATTTAAGACAGAATTCCTGAAGATTATGAAGACTATCCAAGTTCCAAAAAATGGTCTCTTAAGTTTTCTAATTAAGGAAAGTTTCTACATTCAGAAAACTCAAGAGATTTCAAACCCTGAATATTGCAGAAAGATATCTACGAAAACGTTCTGCAATCTGTAGCACCGAAAGTGATCGAATATTGGGTACCGCAAAATTTTAATTTCCGAAACTAATATCAATTCTTAGATTGATGTGATATAATGACATGCATAGTTTTAGATAAGATCGGAAATACATATTTTATATTACAACAAAATTTCCTAAAGCTTTTATTTGATTGTAAACCGACCCTGTCACAGTATTTACTTACATATCGGTCGAAATATTAAAACCGAATTGAATATTTCTCCCGCCTCAATAATCTATACGATTTTGAATTCCCTACTACATTCTACTTTAACTCAAAGGATAAATTTATTATCCTTTCAATTTCTTGTGACAACTAGCAATTGTTGCCACACCAATATATTCAAACATGTTTATGCATGTCTACATATTTATATATGTATATATATGTATGTATAATACGTAGTTAAACTCACCTCATGTAGAAAATTATCGGTAAATGAATGAACCAAATTGTTACTTTCCGTGCTACAATTTTCATTTCTAGTTACAACTGTTGTTGTTGTCGTCGCCGTTGTTGTTGTAGCTGTTGTCTCACTAACAATATTTGCCAGTTGTGTAGTTGTTGTAATGGCATTTGGGTTGATTGCACTTGTGTTGTTGTTGTCATTGTTATTGGTATTTGTAGCTCTATTACTTTGATCCGGTCGTGTGAGAGAAGGAAAACGTCGCTGCGTTATTGTTGTCACATTTGCTTTTAATGTCTCCAAAACCGGTTTGAATAAATTTAAATGTTTGTTCAAACGATTTTGACGTTGATGTCGTAAAGGACGCAAAGGATGTTTCTTATACAAGGATTCGTATGAAGGTGGTTGTTTTTTATTGGTCTCATCTGTCATTAGTGTGGTGGTAGAGGGTGTTGCTGGTGTTAGTGAAACTGTTGCAGCTGAGGTTGTCTCAATAGAATTGTGATTATGTTGATGAGTATTAGTTGTTGAATTTGTTTGGGATGTTGCATTAGAGTTAGACCACCATTTGCTAAGACTAGGTATACGTCCATAATTGTTAGAGAAGGAAGAGTTTGATTTGCAGTAAATACGATTTTTCTGTTGACATGAAGATGACATCATCATAGAGGAACTTGTGGCAGCTAAAGTATGCTCATTATTATAGACATCATTAAATGTATCATTCACATTGACATGTTCATCATCATCATCATCTTGAGAACCATCGTCATCATTCTCGTTTTTGTCATCTTCATCAATTTCATTTTCTTCATCATACTCCTCATCGTGGGTGGTTGTAATCATGTTGGCAGTATTTAAAAGACGTGTAGGAGTTGCAGTTGCATGCGCATTTAGCATAAGATTTGAAAAAGGCACTAATGGTGTTGTTACAGTTGGATCACATAAATCTTCTGTTGTATAATATGCGCTAGCTGTTGCTGCTCCAGCTGCCCCAGTCCCTGCTACTGCCGCACACCCATTTGTTGATGATGATGACAAAAAACTTGTTGCTGCTTGTACTGGTGCTGCTGCCGTTGTTATATATGCCACAATATTTGTTGGTGTTAAATGTGTAAGGCTGGGTGGTGGCAGGGGATATGTTGTTGGCAGTAGTATAGGTGGTGGTGTTAAGGGGGGTATTGTTGTTGGTACACTTGTATAATCATATTGACTTTTAGATTTTTTCATGTGACATTGCAACTGTTCATCATCATCATCGTCCGATGATGTATCTGTTGTTGAGGCTCGTTCATATGGTGTCCACAGCATTGAAGATAAAGCCTCTTCAACGTCAGGTGGTCTTCGTTGTTGTTGTTGTTGATGATGATGTTGTTGTATACTTTGCTGTTGCTGTTGATAACTTATACGCTTGGTTGTCATCCTGTTTGTGGGCATAGATGTTGTTGGTTTTTTGTTTCAATCTCTTGTTGCCATAAAATTCAAACATTTCACTTGAAATTATGCGTTTGATTTTTTCTTTTGCACTTCAATATTATTATTATTTCTTCCTTTCAGTATCTTTTTAAAAGGAGTGGGATCATTTTTTGAAATTTCTCATTTTATTTGATTTCGACCTTTGATAAATATTTGCCAATTCAAAATACTTTGTCAACATATATTTATTAGACATTTTCCTTTCAGGTTTGTGATTTTGTTTTTGTGGAGTTTAATGTGCCGGCTTTAGGGAAAAGATTGAAGGAACTAAATTAAAAAAAAGGAATAAGAATTAAATTTATTATGCAAGTAAAAAAATGCTTTTAATAAAAAAAACTATATTTTTTTTCAAGTCATATCAATCCCTGTCTAAAATCTTAATAAAAAATCTTAAACCTTTAAGATCAACCTAATTCCACTCGAGAAATAAAAAAACCAAACACTTGACTCTTTTCTGAAGTCATTTTTTATTTTTCCATAATGATATTTTTTCATTACCTCCATCAGACATATTGCCAACATGAGATTTTTTCCTATAATATTGTATCTGCATCCAAATCCAATGTATCTAAGAATACAAGTATCTCAGTATCTGTGTATCTAATTATGAACTTGTGTTGTTAATTACATTTAAAACTCAACCAAGGAAATCGCTTTACTTTTCTTTTTCTCTTCTTTCTTATGTTTGTAAATTGAATTGTTTTTTTATTTTTCTTTATTTGTTTTTGTTGTTGTTGTAGTTGGTTTCATTTAGTGCTAATTAAAATGCAAAGTGTTTGTTATGAGGAGCAAATATTTTTAATTCTCACGGTTTTTGTTTTTCAGTTATTCTTCCTTAAAAGAAAATTTATAACCTCAAAGCGAATTTTTGTGATTTTTTATGGTCTCATTTATGACGGGAATATATCAAATTTGTCATTGCATATGAAACATCAAGAGAAAATTATATCTTTACAAAATAATTATTCGCAAATTATTCGAAAATTGATTCGATTCAAGAATTGTCGTATAGTGTAGTTTAGATCTATTTCAGATCTTGTTGAGTTTTAGTTTAGTTCTAGTTCAGTTGTAGTTCAGTTTAGTTCTAGTTTTGAGGTTTAGTTCCTAAGTTCTAGTTCAGTTCTAGTCCAGTTCTAGTTCAGTTCTAGTTAAATTCCAGTTCAGTTCTAGTTCAGTTCTAGTTCAGTTCTAGTCCAGTTCTAGTTCAGTTCTAGTTCAGTTCTAGTTCAGTTCTAGTTAAGTTCTTGTTCAGTTCTAGTTAAATTCCAGTTCAGTTCAAGTTAAATTCCAGTTCAGTTCTTGTCAGTTCTAGTCCAATTCTAGTTCAGTTTTGATTGAGTTCCAGTTCAGGATTTTGTTCAGAATCTAGTTCAGATTCTAGTTCAGGTTCTAGTGCAGTTTGGGACCCTATAGACCTGTCCTCTTTAACCTAATTCGTCTGAAATAAAAGCAAAAATTCGTCCTTATCCGAGTAACATTTCAAAATATTGCGTAGGGTACTAAATATTCGTTTTAGCTGAAAACATTTTCTTTCTTCTTTTTTATAGTTTTAAAGTAGAAAAGTCTATAAATTTGATTGAGCGAGTAACTGACTGAATGTCTGTCTGGTTTGCATGAATGATTTTCCTAAGTTGTTTTTGTTTTTCTTTAAAACTTGAAAAGTATCATTTGCAAATTTTAATGCCTTAAGAAATAATCATTTCCAACAATTTAACCATATGATGACCATATTTGTAATTTCCTGCTTTTTTAAATTTTCATCAATATTCAGAAACTAATATTTTACAAAAGTTAAAGTTTAATTATTATTTTAATTACTGTGAGAAAGCGGGAATTTTGCGAATTGATATTTTTTTAAAAAGTAATTTAAATTATTTTATTAAAATCTTTAAAAACAGAGTGGAATAAATTTAAGATTCCTGTTTTTGTTATATAAGTTAAAAATCGTTTTGTGTTGTTATTGTTAACATCCTTCCGTTCATGGAATACTTAAATATATGAACAGCGACTAACAAAAGTTGTCTGCAAATATTAGCACTCCCCAACAAACAATGGTCGTGTTTTTATTTAATATAATTTTGCCCTGATTAAGTTTAATAAGAATCATTTAACATGACTTTACTTTTTAAAATATGTTAATTCTTTTTTAGCTCCCACTGTTAGCTACATAAAAATCCTGAAGACTTTCATTTGCAACATCTAAAATACAAATAAAAACAAGTTGTAATCGAGCAACTGTGTAATACCCTACAGCACATTGTTGGTTGTAAATAAGTGTAATGAAAAAATTATGAACGGCCCTCGTATAATTTGCTATTCTAATTTATGCTTATGTTTGCAATTGATTATTTTTTATATATTTTAACATTTGTGTGATAATTAAATATGTGAGTTGGAAAAATTTATGGACCGAACCTTGTATACCTATATTTATGCGATTGGAAAGTTGGTTGTATAGGACCTATTAGAAATAATGGACCGAACCTCACAACTGGCACATCGTTGTATAAGACATATTTTTGCAAAATTTGGTTAAAGTCGTAATATATTTAGAAATTTAATGGACTAATGGCGGACATTTATAGGGGACCTGTGTGAAATAATAGACCTATTATAACTAATTTGAATATACATGGTCCTTGGACCAAAAAATAGTGGCGAATGCCAAAATTCATTAGGTAGTGGTTTTGACTCAAACGATATACCTAAAAGTGGCCCGTTACAAATATCCGCACAAAAGCATAATACACCACCACCTATGCTGGTGTAGGGTAGAAAAACTTCATTGGTTAAATTTTTTATGTCTGTAGGCCTTCGGTTATTTTATATTTTCATTGTTGATGTCTACTTTTATTCTATTTTAATTTTAAATTCTTATTTTTTTTACTTTATTTCACTCATATTCATTTCTTTCGGTTTTTCATGCTGTGAGAACATGTTTGGTGCCAAATTTTGGTTACTTTTTATATTAAATTTCTTTTCTTTCTTTTCAGTTTTAGTTCTTTTAGTGAAAAAATCTCCATTAAAGAGAAAAAGAACGTGAATGTTAAATTTTGTATTCTTTTTCTCGGTTATATTTCATAAAATGTAAAGAAATGTTTACAGAATGTATAAAACAAAAACAAAATATATATTCTATATATATATTTTATTCATGCCAGACAAATGCACAAACAACAAATTCTATTTGTTAAATTAAATGGACAAAAAAATGAACAAGATTGTCTATTTTTTTAAGAATTTTTTCTACCAAAAACAGAACAGGAAATAGTTCTTGTTTAGAGAAACGAAAAAGGAAGGACAAGGTTTTGAATAATACACTCGAAAGGAAATGTTAGTCTAAATAAGCTAAATAATATAGATTATTCGGCAGTACACTGGTGGCTAAACGTCAGAAATGCCTTTTTTATAACTTCACCACGACAAGAAGTGAAGTGTGTGTGTATTAAATTTATCACTTTAAATATTTCCAATATTCAAATTTGGTTATAAATCCGTCATAACTAACTACAGAGGAATAGCAATATTAAGCGCAATACCGTAACTTTCTAAACAATGTATAGATAACTCTCTATATCACTCTCTATATCCATATATCACTTTTACTGTCTCCGTGGCAACATGGCTTACGAAAAGAACATTCAACTGCAATTAACTTACTACACCCTACATCTCACAAAAACTTCAAGTTTGCTAATTGAAATTTTTTCTGATGTTATATTAACAGATTTCAGCAAATCAATTGATGGAGTTAATCACTACCTTTTACTTAAACAACTACATTTAATGGGGTTTTCTAATAGAACCCTAAATTGGATTAAATCGTACTTGATAAATAGACAAAATGCATTCGTTTTGATAATACAATATCTAGAAAAGTATATGTTAGATCCGGAGTATCGCAAGGTTTATTTTATTACCTCGCAGGCATAGTCAAACACTGCGATATATTTTTGTATAATGATGACCTTAAGTACTACTTAGACGAAATTAAATGGAGATATTATCCGAATTTTTGGACCAAAACTAAATTTTAGTCAACAAATTAATTTGTGTACAAGTAAGACTCGTGGTGTCCTACCTTTTATTAAATGATGGAGAAAAAAATTTTATCTTGATTAAACAATTTTTCACGTCCCTAATTCGACTAATATTGGAGTTTACTTCCGTGATTTGAGATCCTTATTACAAAGTAAATAGCGATCGTGTTGAATCTGTTCAGAAGCAATTTGTAATTTTTAAATATTGGATAAGAGACATACAAACTAATATATGTCTTTCCCAGAAAAGGGTAAATCAGAATTTCATTGAAAATCGCCAATAATAATTTTGGACTAAATATGTGTAGCAATTTTTTTTAAATATCTGTCAATTTAATAATGCTATAATTTTTAATTTTAAACTTTAATTTATATATAAGGAAATGAGTTTAAAGCAATAAAACTTTTCTCTTAATCTTACAGATTTCTTCAGATATTGGTATATATCTTTTAATATTCTGGTCCAATTTTACTAGTTTTACATAGGGAACAATAACCAATACTTAAAAATTTATATCCAAAAAGTTCGAAGGGTGTCATCAAGGCATATAAGGCAGTTTCAAATTTTGAAATTGAATTAAAAATGCAAATTTGCAAATATTTAAAACAATTAATTTCCGATGAAACCCAATTAAAGCCCCTATAGCTTCGCATTTATTCATTTACATGCGAAAATCCTCTGCTATCATGTATACAAATTCATTCAGTCGATCAAAAGTTATAGATTTATTAAAAAAAACAAAAGCTTTTCCTCCAGAATGGAGTATTCCTAAGCAATATACTTGTTGTTCCTACAAGAAGCTGTTTGTTTTTATTATTGGACTTGCTTCAGTCTTTTATTCTTTTAGAATTTAAATTTTAGCTAATTAGGGTATCGGCCTACTACAGCAAAGTTTTGATATAATACAGATTTCTTTGCATCAACGTGTGGCGTAATGATGAAGTCCCTCTATTTCTCCAATCATATCGCCACTAAAAATATTGTTTTCACCATTAAAAATATTTTTAGATCAATAAAAAATTTTTAATTCATTAAAAGTTTGTTTGTTCGCATTACTTTGTTACTGAATAAAAATATTTTCCTATGAAATATTTTAAAATATTTCTCATTTCAAATTGAAATTCCTTCGGAAATATTGTGCGACCAAAATGTGTTTTTTTATTTAATAAAAATAATTTTATTACAGCAACCAAATTGTTATCAAAATAAAATAAATTCAACATTTAACATGTTGGTAATAACAATAAATGTTTGCCTCAAATGTATCGGTGTGTGTGTGTGACGAACATATTGCGAAATATCGTTTTTCTGTGTGCGACATCGTTTGGAATTAATCGCTGTTAAAAACTCACTGGTTCTGAGAAATTAAACTAATCGGAGCGACTCTATAGTATTTATGGCATTTTTACTAATAATTTTCCATGAGCGTCAGTTGGTTAAATATCTAACTTCCTTTTTTACCGTTAAGCACTTTGAAAATAAGTCTCTAACAAGACACAGCTGAATAAATGGCGTAAAAAATGAAACAGACAAGAAACATTTTCAACTGATAAATTCTAAGTTGAAAGGTCGCAGAAAAATACGTGATAAAAGTACAAACAACAAAATGCTAAAGGAAAAAGCTCAAAAAACAAGGAAAAAATAAAAGTATTTTCCATATATTTAATAGAGTTTAAATTATTTACCTGAATAACAAAATTTACTTTAAAAGAAAAAAATATTATTTCGAAATACGAAGACGAATTTAAAGAAATTTTAAATCAGAAATTTTGTAAAGTTAAGAATTAAAGTTTTGAAAGAAAATTCTAAAATAAAGTTGTTTCCGAAAATATCAAGACCAAAATTTAATTATCCTTAAAACAAATTTAAAATTCTCTTGAAATAAAATTTTTTCTATATAAAATTCATTTTCTACGAAATGAAGAAAATTCCCTTCAGTTTGAATTTTATTTGTTAAGAGAAATCAAAAATTCAGCTTATAAAATATTTAAGTGACCTAGAAAAGGAGAGAAATGTATAAAAATTCCTTTTGCTCAGCACTTATACATACACATATATAAAAAACACACAAACGCTCACACACACATGCTGTTAAATTTTCCATAAAAATAAACAATTTACTTCATCAACAGCGAAAATAATGTTTATTTTTATGAAACTATATGTAGTTGATTGGAAGTGTGTGTGTGTGTGTGTATGTTTGTGTGTAAGACTGACATGTAGTCGTGTGACAAAGGATTTTTATGAGAGGAGAAAAAAAGGAAATCGAAAAAATACACATGAGAAGCAAAAAATGAAAATTCTTTATGAAAACCAAAAAACCACATAAAAGTCATTAAGACGATGTGGTTTTTTCAACATTTAAACAGAAATACGAAATACGAAATACAATTTAGCTCTTTTTTATTATGGATCACAATCAAAAGCTTTTGTTAAAGTTAAATAAAGAATGAGTGGGTCCATTTTATTGGGTTTAAACGAATTAAAAACCCCTGCATAACATATTTTGTTTCAGTTCTTTTTTTTCAATTGAATGTTCGAACTTAACTAATTTTTCTAATTAAATTTTAATACAGTTCTAGTTTAGTTCTAGTTTAGATCTAGTTCAGTTCTAGTTCACTTCTAGTTGGGTTCTAGTTAAATTCTAGTTCATTTATAGTTCAGTTCTAGTTCAGTTCTACTTCAGTTCTAGTTCAGTTCTAGTTCAGTTCTAGTTTAGATCTAGTTCAGTTCTAGTTCACTTCTAGTTGGGTTCTAGTTAAATTCTAGTTCAGTTATAGTACAGTTCTAGTTCAGTTCTAGTTCAGTTCTAGTTCTGTTCTTGTGCAGTTCTACTTCAGTTCAAGTTCAGTTTTAGTTTAGTTCTAGTTTATTTCTAATTCAGTTATGGTGTGGAAATTGAGGATGTTTTATTCGAGTATTACAGTTAAGTACACCGAAAGGGAATGTTCCAAAAAAAAAACTGAAACCGAATTTTATTGAATTCGAATTTTTCCTTGGGGTGACGTCACACATTTCCTTGACGGTACTCTCTTAATAATAAACTCATTACATCCTCATTCATCACTTGTAGTGGTGAAGCATATAAAAAAGTAATCTCTTGCTTAAGGGTATACATACACACACACAATCACTTTAATATTTTTAATGTTTCAAGGATTTAAGGGTTGGAACGTGTGAAAGAAACTTTCGTTAAAGTCAACCAAAGTTAATTGGAAATCAATAATAAACAACCAAAATCACATACTTAATTTCTTCTTACTTTTCGCAGAAAAAAATGCGTGGAGAAACCCTCAAAATATTTGTAATTGAGATTTTATTTAATTTATCCTTAATAATGATGAAAAAGTATCTTTTGTTCTTAAAAATTAAGGATCCTTTATAAAGGGCGAGTGTCTGTTTGTTATGCTCTCTGTTTGTTTTATTAAGACTCTGCAGGAGTAATGACATTTGCACACATTTTTTATATAATACATACAGATACTTATACATAGACAATATTTATATACAAACAAAATAATAATAAATATATAAATAAATTTATCTGTTTTGAAAGGACACGTGTCATTCATAATTTATAGAATTTTTTGTGAAAATGTAATTTTTCCAAAAATTTGAGAATAAAGCGAAAATTATTATTTTCTTTATTTTTAATAATTTTACAGAAAAATGGCGCAAATTATAAAAAATAAATAAAAATCTTTTTTTTAGTTTAAAAAATTTATTACTGCATTTTTTTCCTTCTCTCTTGTGGAAATATAATTGTGTTTGTTTGAAAAAAACCCTTAACTTAAACTGTTACAGGAAATATACTCTTGTATGCGTATGTGAATATGTGTGTTTGTGCATAAAAGTCCTTGTTTACTTTTTGAGTCACATCTGTTTTAGTGTGAAAAGAGCACAATTAAAATCAACATGCTGCAATGATTTCGCTTTTTTTTGTTTGTTTTGTTCGTTTTTTGCTCTGTTGCATTAAAAAGCCAATGAAAATATTTGTTTGTATTAGTGCTATAGATACCAATATTCATGTAGCATATAGTTTCCTTTTCCATGGAGATGTTGCTATTGGTTTCAATGGTTAATGATTGCAAAATTAGTCATTTGGTTAGTAACTGGTGGCATCAATGAATCAAGTTCCTTAAGGGTGAAAATATGCAAGAGTTCGTTGAAGAGTTAAGGCCATGCATATGCACAGAAAAGGGGAATATATCTTTTGTTTTGCGATTAAAAAATCTATAAATTCTATAACTCTGAACTGGTTGGTCTTAGAGTATTGATTTTTTAATTAACTTTTTGATAATTCTTTCATTATAATCATCTTGAGTAAACATCCTACTCCTTATTAATCTTTTCCGAATACTATTCACACAGAAAAAATATATGAAGCAAAATCAACGTTAGACATAGTTGATTTCAGATTGAATACTTATTTTTTCATTTCATTTAAATGAAAAGTTTTTACGATTGTGGTGAAATAATATTGTACATATTAGAATCTTTCAATATTTATATATAAAATTATACAATTAAACATTTTTTAAATTGCGTCTAAATAGTAAAATTTCAAGATTGTTCTGAGGAAACCGTATTAATTATTAAACAATGTTAAATTAACATTTTTTCTATGAAGCAAAATTAAAACTGAAAAAAGTTTAATTATTTTTATTTGAATTAATTTTACATTGATTATTTTGTATGTGTTGAGTTAGTATTTTAGTGCTTCGTTGCAAAATCGGAATTAAAGCTTTATTACATAAAATATAACATATCACGAATTTTGGGTTGTAATATAGGATGGCGGCAATAATTTAGCACCTAATAATTATAATTTTACTAAAGTATAAAGTACTCAGAATTATTCATTTTAGTCGATTCAATGATGTCAATCCAATTTTTAGTATACAAAAATGAATTCTTTTGATACTCAACATCTTTCGACTTCTCAAGATTTCCTATCAATGATGAGAATACCAATTCTGCTATTCATATAAATACATTATGTTTAATACATATCTACACTTTCACATATATAACCACAAATGCAAATTTGTTTATAATATTTGAAATGGAAAGGGGCACATATAAGTTTAATTTTACGCCAAAATTTTAAATATACTTTACACCACCAAAGGTAACATTTGTAAAATGCGAAAGAAATTGTGTTTCACCCACCTTTAAGTCGATTTAACTATGTCTGTCTGTCTGTCTGTCTGTCTGTCTGTCTGTCTGTCTGTCTGTCTGTACGGCTGTCCAAATAAGCGTTGTGAACAGTCAACAAATCGAAATTTTTAAAATATAGTGATAAAATTTGGTATATATAATTTTGGCCTAAGGACGAAATCTTTTTAAATTGGCTATTCGGTTCAGTACCTCAGGTACCTCCCATAAAAATTCTCTTTTCAAAAAGGGGTTTTAAGGTAAGTAAAATCCTAAATACAAAGCGATTTAAACAATTTAAAAATTTGGCACAACTAAGTCTTATAATATTCTAAACTGATGTGCCAAAATTGCGAGGGTCGGTTCATTATTTCCCAAAACCCCTTTCCAAATATAACTTTTTAGGGACAAAAACCTCACACATACGTTGGTGTTGTAATAATAATTAAGATAAATGTAAGCAAAAATCGGTCGATCACAGTTTCTTGTAGCCCCCATATAACTCCCATATACCATGTATTTAAATGTATTTCTCGTTGAATATCTCTGAAACTATAAGTTACAATCTATACATGTGGGAATATCTTTCGCAAAGAAAGAAAAAAGGGAATCTATCTAAAAGATATAAAAACTCTGATACCGATTTTCAACAAATCAGAAAAAATTCGTTATATATAAACAATAACCTTAAATGTGTTTTATTTTAATATACTGTTAAAACTCCTTAAATAAATGTTCACATTTTTATTATAATTATACCACTTCGATTTAGTTCTTTATTAAAAATTTTATTTTTCATCAAATTTTAGTTTTTTACAAAATTTCTATTATAAAATTCCACTAAAATTAACTTTGTTTAATTAAAAATTTTAGTTTTCAACAAAAAATTTATTTTATCGAAAGTTATAATTTTCAATAAAATGTTCAATTTTTATAATTATAAAATTTATTACAAAAAGTCAAGCCGAATTCACCACATTGTGTTTGTAAATTACTGCTAGGAAAAATGTATGAATGGCCCTCGTATAATTTGCTTTTCTTATTTATGCTTATGTATGCAATAGTTTATTATGATATTTACAGTTATATGAAATGTATGCATTTTAATAGGAATTTTTGTGGAGGGTTAGGGACCGACCCTCTAAGCTTACAATTCCAAAAGGTTGTATGGGATCTATGAATATAATTTACTGATCCTCGTAAAAATATATGACAAAATTTTATTAGGATATCTTTGAGCTGAGATCTATATTTTGCGAATGACAGCCAGTCGGAAGGACATGTAAAATGAACTAGGAAATGATTCTGAGTCGAATGGTATACAAAAAGTGGTTGAAAGACTATTTTTCTTGCCCGTCACAAATAGCTGCAAAAACACATTAAACCCCCACACCTCTTATGGTGGTGTAGGGTATAAATATGTTTCTCTAAAAGTTTCAATTATAATTTTTTTAAGAAAAACGTATTTTCACTAAAATTTTGATTTCACTAAAAATTAACATTTTTATTAAATTAAATTTCTTTAAAAATTTAAAAGTTGCTTAAAATATTTTGCTTTTTATTTATATTAACTTTTTTCAATTGTGTATTTCAATAAAAATCAATTTATTATAAATTTTTAATTTTTTGTAAAAACTCTAAATTTATTATTACAATTTTTTTAACGAAAAATTCCAATTTTTTATATTAAATTTTTTCACAAAATATTTTTGTTTTGCATTAAAAATATTATATTTAAATTTTTTTTTAAATTTTTTTTTAAATTTTTTTTTAATTTTTTTTTCTAAAATAGAGTTTTTTGTTCAAAATAAAAATTTTGCCTCGAGGACAATTTTTTCACTAAATATTTTAAATTTGCATTAAAACGTTTATTTCTCATAACACTTTTTTCTCTTTCTCACTTAAAATTCAGTTTTTCATTAAAATGTTTGTTTCACATTAAAAATTTATTTTTTCAATAAAAAGTGTTTTTATTTCACCAAAATTAATTTTTCGTTATTTTTTTCACAAAAAATAAAAAAAAAAATTCATATAATAATTTTAATTTCCACTTAAGAATAAAAAGCAAGAAAACGTGTGAATATTAATTAAGACCGACTATATTGTTCCCTACACCATGAAAAATCATGATCAGGCCCTTTTAAGAGTTTGTAGCTATGATTTGTGCTTGTGTAGAATGTACACTTATTTATTCAAATATTTATGAGAGATTTATTCAGCTTGAGATTTTCTGGACTAAGGGTTACATAAGAATTGTAGGAAATAATGGGCTGATCCTCTTAAAAGTTTGATACAATATTTTGCGGTTGTATACATTTAACATACATAGAAATTATAACGTTAAAGTGATTTTCATAAGTGGTTCTCTATGGGAGTTACGGATCAAAATTGAACATAATTTTGACTAGAAAAAAAACTATATTATAGTTAAAATGTGTACGTACATATTATGTTTACTATATTAAGGCACCATTCCGGTGCTATTTCTGGTAGGCGAGCTACGTGAAATTTTGCACCGATTACTATCAATTTCAATAGGCTGTGACCTTATCCTTCAAATATAATGGGAATATCTTAATAATCACGACATTACAGCATTCACTGACAGATGGACAGACAGACGTTTGGAGAAAATGGACTCAGGAACAAATTTCTGCTGAAACACATTTTATACCAACCAACAATTGAGTTGGTCCTTTATGAAAGTATTAGAAAATTTTAGATTTATTATTCTAATTATTAGTGATTATTTATGCAAGTAATTTGCTTAAAAGAATTTATTCTTAAAATGGTCCAAATGTAAAGGATCCGTCCTTTGAAATTTGAATGGCAAAAATGTAACGTTTATTTAATTCCTCCCCGAACCCAACATAATATTTAGATTCGTGATTAATTTTTACCTGAAGAACCTATACTTTTCTGCGGATCTTAGAAATTAATTCCGATTTTCAGTATTTTTGTTATTTTTTCGATATCAATTATTGATGTAAATTTATTAACTGTTCTCATTTATATTTAAAAATTTTCTCAAATTGTAGAAAAGTTAAATGAAAATAAAATTTGGGTGTTCTGAAACACTTTAAAGAAAAATCACACAATTCTTTTCATCTTTCAAATCACACAATTCTTTTCATCTACAATTCAATTTATCATGACATGGGGTCTTGAAGTCATGGACCCAAGAAATCCGTCCGTCTATTTGTCTGTCTATCCGTGAGGTTGCTAACATCAAGTTTCTAATTAAAAATCTCTTAAATCCTTTTAAGGGGATAAAAATATTGACTGATATCTTAATGCGACGAGGCACGTTTTAAAAAATTCGCGATCTAACTGATGAACAAGTGTAAGATCTCAACACGCAAGATAATTTGCTGAATCTTCACATAAAATTGATTTTTAAATTTAGATAAATCGGTTCATTATGGAAACATTTATGGACCGATAACTGAGGTAAATTGAAAAATTAAATTTTAATAATAAGTTTTTTTTATTTTAAAAATTTTATTACTGAAAAGCCGATTTTTGTATTACAATTCCTAAAAGACAATTTTGACTAAAACTCGAATATCTTGTTAAAGAATATTTTGTATATATAATTTCGATGACAATTAATTGACAAACTTAAGAACTCCCCAAATATTCATTGCAATATAAAAAGTCCCCTAAATTTCCTTTTAAAAAAAACAAATCTAAAGAAATTGAAAATAACCTTGATATTCCAACAACAACAACAACAAAAAATGAGGTAAAAATTATAAACAAAAGAATTTGCCTTTTAGCCTAGAAATGCATCAAAAGTTATCGTAAGAAGAAAAAACAAAAGAAAAGTGCATTTTTTACTTATTTACATACAAAGTAATTTTTATGCAAAATGATGAATTCATGAATATGAACAGCAGCAGCTTATAGTACTCAAGGAAACATACGGCTCAAAGGATACATTAGAAGGTCCTTATTTATTTATGTATGAATTTAAAAGAGAGTGTGAGTATAAGAGAAAAACACATAACAAGGTCCTTAAATAAGGCCTTCAAAATTCAAAACACTCAACTGCACTTAACATTAATACAATTAATGTTTTATATTTCGAATTAAAGCACTTTTTACGTTTTATGTATTTTTTTTTTTGTATAAAAGCGAATTAAAATTTAATATTTTAAATTTTTTATTTTCACTTTTAATTTTTATTCGATTTTTTCTTTTCACTCGATCACACGTGTGATTTGTTTTCTTTAAATTTCTTTAATAAAAATTTCGTTTATTTTTCTTTTCAGAATTTTCATTAAACTTTCTATTTTATCTTGACTTTGATATATTAAATTTTTCCGAATTTCCGCTAAATGCCACGTATCCTTTTCGTTATCATTTTGTAACTGTTTTGTGTGAAAATTTCTTTGCCATTTTATCTTAACTAAAACTCGTGCCAAAATCATAAAATTTGCCTTTAATTCCACAAAAAATTTTACTTTTCACACGCGATATAAAAAAATAACATCTTCAACCGAAATTTCCCTTAAAATCCACATTTGTGTTGAGTCTGCGCTGAAACGTTTCAGTACACAGGAATGTGAACAGAAACGTATTTTTCTGTTAGTAAACAAAAGGTCCTTTAACTGTCAGCATCCTCCTTCTCTGTTGGAGAGAAAATAATTCCAATCTTATTTTCAATGTGTAAACAAGATTTTGCGTAAAACTGTTCTAGTTTTATTTTCCGCTTAATTGAAAAAGTTCACGTATTAGAGCGTAATTTAAGTTAGAAATTCGATTTTTTTCTCCCTTTTTCTATGTTAAGTGTTTTTAAGGATAATTGTGTCTGTTTGTGCTCTATAAATAATTAAAGACTGATGGAATATGTAACACTTATAGTATCTGGTACATGTATGTGAATTAATATTAATTTCAAATTATAAGTAAATACTTTCATATAAGTCGTTACCCTATTAAAAATAATCGATATAATAAATATTTTCCTCCACTTACATTAGGCAAAAATTAATATTAATTGAAGATCTTGCCCATATATCTATCCACTGGTTAGCCCCAAGCAGTTCACAAATACTACATGTTAAGGAAAAAGACAGTTTGCCAAGTCAGTCCAAAAATAAAGTAACACATTATAGAGTCTTATGAATGGAAGCGGCTTTTTTGCAAATATTTGTTAATGTAAATTTCGGTATTTATAGAGCCCCTTCTAACAAATGATTGGGATCCTTTACTGCAACTATATACTGCATGCCATACCAAGAACTTTTTAAGAAATTTTGACTATTTTTAGATCCAGAAAAGTTTTCAACATTTTCCCGAGCAACATAAAATTTTTGACCGGGAATTTTCGTAAAAACTGCCTGAACTTACGTTTCATCATCCATTATGCAACAAGAATATTTTTTATAAAACTTGACTTTAATTCGTGCACTCCGGTTTTAGTCATACCCATAAGTATTGGTACCATATACTTAAAACAAATAAATATCTAATTTAATGGAACTGGTATATGATTAAGAACTTTGTAAGCCTAAGAAACTATTCCGGAAAGTGTTATTAGAAAAAAGCTATAACCAAATATGGCGCGATATATGTCAAAATTAATTTTACCAAATTTTAATGAAATTGGTCCAAACTTTAAAGTCTTATAAGCTAAAGGCTTTATTCTGGAAAGTGGCCTTAAATGTAAGGTACTGCAAAATATGGACTGAAATTGATGAAGTGATTTACACTTAGAAAAATAATTGTGTCAAATTTCAGCAGAATTTGTTTTATTGGCTTGAAAACTTTTTTCTGGAAGGGTCCCTAATTGGTAGCTATAGCAAAATGTGAACAGATATTGGTCAAATTAATAACGTATATTAAAGATTAGAAAAATAATTGAGCCGAATTTCAACAAAATTGGTATTTATTCAATAGTTTTATAAGACCAACTCAGTTTCCGGGAAGGGGCCTTTTAAGCGAACTGTAGGAAAATATAGACCGAAATTAGTCAACTAAATAATATATTTATATTAGAACAACAGTTGTTTCGAATTTTAATAGCAGTTTCGTTGGATTTAATAGTGATATCAAACAAAATAAAAGTGACAAATTCATTAAATTGCGACCCGACTGATTTTGGGTGTATCAAAATTTTGCACCTTTTAGAACTTTTGTGTTGATCGGTTTTTTATGATTTTTTTTAAGATGATGAAGTATATATAGCACTTTCAAGTATACTGATAGACTCACATTACTTTGTAAATCGATTTAAGCATGTCCATCCATCCGTCTGGTTGTCCATGTAAAGCTTGGTCGTAAAGTTCAGACAGCTTTTAAGATATCTTAATGAAATGTGAGACTTGGTTGTATTTTGGTCCAAGGACAATATTGAAATTGGTTATGATCGGTCCATTATTACATAAAGGGTCCATACAAATGTCCCTTTGAAATGGGATAAAACGATGTTAACAAACTTTTGCAGGTATAAGTGTTATTATATTCCACAACGATGTGCCAAATTAAAGTATGATTACTCCCATATGACCCTCCAAAATAATAATCTATTGCACACATAAGTATAAGTAGGAAAAGAAAATTATACGAGAGCCGTTCACAGCCATCAATGTGGTCATTTACAACCAACAATGTGGTGTAGGGTATAACACATAACATTTTTACTTGTTTTTAGTACACGTCATGATTTAGTAATTTTCTATTGGAATTTAGAATTATGGAGATTTTTTGTTGACAAAGCGCACCGGGTAAAAACTAGAAAATAATTCATTACAAATCGTGTCTTATGTAATAGAAAACAATTTTACATTATTTCAATATCATTAAATATTGACATTTTTATTTAAAATCATGTAATTTTGTTTCAGTTCTATAAAACACATTTAATTGTTCATTCAATAAATGTCTGAAAATATATATATGAATTATACATTCTTAATGCAAATGGGCTCCAACCACGCAGTTCTGGGAATTAGAATCTTAACAAAATCTGATTTAACTCAAAATGATTATAAAGAGACAAAAGGAAACTAATAGGACTTGGATTCAATTAATAATTAATTAATTGATTTATTATTCCATTATTTAATTATTTTCCGGGAATCCCATTTTTAAATATTTAAATTTCATTATTAGTTTAAATAATACAGGGTTCTAAAAGCAAAAAAAATCAATTAACCAAAGTACAGCAATGACTATATAAAACGCCAAAAAAAAATCCATTAGATTTATTTTTAGATCACCAAGACCAAAATATCGAAATATGTTTTAAAAACGATTTTTAGGTAATGAATTATTTTCATTTACTTAAAACACATTCAATTTGTTTAGTTCCAGTGGCTTAAATTTTTTTGTTGTTTTTGCTCTTGTGGCAAATATTCTACACGCAACATTTACTCAAACACAAAAATATATTTTTGCAGATGTATTTGTATTCAAATTTATAGTATAGTGATTATTATTTATTCATGATATGTTTTAGAATATAACGAAAAACCATATTTCAAATAGTGGCTAACAAAAAATAACTCTATTTAAGTTCAAGTTAAAATCTTATTCTAGATCGGGCCCAAGTTCAGGTTTTAGTTAAAATTAATTTAATTTTGTACAGATTTTAACGAATTCCTAGTTCAGATTTACTTCTAATCTAGTTCTAAAACAGTTGTGGTTCAGTTATAGTTAATTTTTTATTCAGTTCCACACTGAACCAAAAGTGGTAGTAAATATAACGAAAAAAGGTGTTACATTGAAGAAAAGTAGGTTAAATATCAGTCAACGAAACCTTTAATTATCATAGCGAAAATTTTCGTTAATTTTTCGTAAATTCTTCACATTGACAAAAAAATTGTCAGTATGACTATTTGAATTCGTTAGAAAAATATTTTCGATTTGAATAAATATTATTCAAGTTGGTTGATACATTATTCAAATTGGCAAAAATAAATTCTTTATATATTGATAAATATTATTCAATTTAAATACCATGTTTTGGTTAAATTAACGAAATTTTAGTAGCAGATATAATGAATATAAAATATCTTAAGAACTTACAAAGAAAATATAAAAAATTACTTGATGAAAAATATAGTTAAATTAATAAAAAATGTATTCAAGTTAACTTCGTTTTAGTATGTAGAATTGATTAAATTTTTGTGCAATTTTACTTACGACGAGTTACTGCCATTTCTACTAAATATCTTTTGATATAACATATTTTTCTTAAATTTTTAACAAAATTTTATTCAATTTAACAACTTTTACAAAAAATTTTTGATTAAATTATTTTAGTATATTTAAAGAAAATTCTTCAATTCGAAGAAAAATTGTGTTAATCAGAATAAAAATCTGTTTATTTAACATCTTTCTGTTTCGTTAAAGTTCTACGTAAATTTTTTGTTAATATTACCGTAGATTTTTGGTTCAGTGTAGTTCAGTTTCTTATTCAGTTTCTTCTTTAGATATATTTTTTAACTAATATATCACTTTTGTAACACACTGTACGAAAAATGCTTTGATAACATGACAACATCCATTATATTTAAAATCTAGCAGCTCCTGAGTTTTAGTGTGTTTGTGTGTAACTATATATTTTAATTAAAATAATGCAAAATATATATTAAAGTGGAAACAAAAATTATAATAATAACTTTTTCACCAAACAAAACTTTATAGTAAAACGTACACGTAAACATATTTATTCATCATTTGCACACATACAAACAAACTTTTAAGTAGAAATATCAGAGCAACATAAAAATTGTTTGCTGCAACACAAACAAAAAAAAATAATAATAAATTTATTTTTCCTCATTTTTTTGGTTTAATATTTTTTGTTGTGATTTTTTTATAGTCTTTTGTCACAACACGTTCATGTGAGTGATAACCGAGTATCCTTTGTGGCATTTACTCTCCCATTGTTAGTGGTTCTTTTGTTTTTGTTGTTGTTGTTGTTGGTGCTTCTATTATATAATAACATTTTATTATAATAATTCTTTTGCCACAGAAGGTAAATGGGACAAGGACATTACTTTTCACCATAATTATGCATAAATATGAAAATTAAACTAAAACTAGACTTTTTTCTCTTTTGTGTTTTTGTAGTTTTTATTAAATTATATTACAAAAGTTTTCAAATTTGTTGTTGTTGCTGCTGCTGCATATTTGAAGTAGAGAATCGGTTTAGAAAATTGTGATTTATATACATGAACATACGGCTGTTTGCATATATGAAGTTAATGTCGGAGAAAAAAACTGTAGTTGGTAGAACTAAAATATGAACCTGTTTTTTATGGCCACTTGTAATGAAAGTGCAAACCTTTTTTTGGGTCACAAAAATAAAGCGGAAGGACACGAATACGTGACACTTAATTAAACAGTAAAGAGGTTTGAAATGATGCCAAATATGTGATAAAGTACATGATGAAAATATTATGTTAATCAAGTTCTCATAAAAGGGATTTATGGATTCGTTTTAAGGGGTGATCCTTGAAATATCAAGTGATTTATAACACAGATCTTAAAGAGACTAATTAACGGCAAAGCAGAATAGTGTTATATAATATCAGTCCGTTCAGATAAATTCTATACTAAAATCCATTTATTATCCTTAAGAGCTTCATGTTTTGAACTTTTTTTTAATAAATCTAAAATCATGATTAAAATTGTGTGTTCGAATAAAAATAAAACAATAATAAAAATATTTATTCCTTTTTGATATCGACATCAAATGAAAATCTTTTTTTATAAATTAGTTTTTTTTTAATTTTTAATTTATCTAAATGTTTGCTGATTTTTTGTTCTCAAACATTTTTAATGCAGCGAAATTTAAAGTGTGTGAATGTAAGTAGAACAAGTAAGAATGCTGTATTCGGTTGTGACGAATTTTAAATACCCTCCAACCCTAATATTATTAAAAATTAGCATGACTTGTAGTTATGGCAATATACGTAAAATTAGTTGCATATTTTGAACTCATTTAGACAAATGTCCGAATTCCGATAGAATTGACCCATATTTAAGAACATTTTAAGTCTAAAATAATATTACAGAAAGTTGGGGTATAAGGAAGTAATAACCAAATACGGCCCGATAATTGTCAAACCTGATTTGTATATTAGAGATATATTAATGAGTTCAAAAAATTATGAATAATATTTGTATCGAATTTAAACTGAATTGAGCATTATCTAAGATTTTTATATAGGAGCTATAGCAAAATATGGATCGATAATGAGCAAATTATTAATATATAGTCATGACAGTTAGGAAACTTATTTAGCCGAATTTCAATAGGATTGATCTTTATTCAAACCCGATTTCCGAGAAAGGACTTTAAATGGGAGCTCTAGCAAAATATGGAATGTTGGTCGGGTAAATTTTATTGGATTTAGTTAAATATTCTAAGCGTGAGAATATTTGTAATAGACGTAGCTAAATCGACTCAGATTTTGATATGATTCAAGAATATATTTACTTTATGCGGTCTTAGATGATTCTTCCGTAGCATTACACACGGAATGACGAAGTTAATATTCCCTCAGCAGCACTTACGGTGGTGGAGGGTATAAAAATCACGATTTAATCAAGACTTATATAAACGTATAAAAATGATGCCGTACAGATATATAACTACTTTATTATTATTTTCATTCTATATATTTTACGTACATATTATTATACACCCTACACCACAAGTGATATATGGGCGTAATATTTTGTTCTTCATTCCGTATGTAATGCTACGTTTATAAACTAGAATATGTTATAATGTTATGGAGACAAGACTATCTCCAGACAATAGTTTTTCTACGTCTCGACAAATATTCCGATGGAGAAGTTTGCAGCTTAAAAACACTTAAATGTATTAAAGTAGAAGGTCAGCCAAAAATAAAACAGTGGCTAAACTGGGTACATATGTATTTCGGGAAGAATTTATAACCCAGATTATGGGAGAAAACCGGAATAAGAACGTAACATAACGGATGCTCTGAAGAAATATGATGTGGTGCAACAATGCCTAGCAAAACGCCGATGGGAATGTTTATGGACAATAGGCCATTGGAAAAAGAATATTCCGATCATTGGAAAATAATTATCTCCAGCTACTCCATCCGATATAAATAGAAGCAAAGTCTGCAACGGAATGTCACCAGCTATACCAGCAAGCAAGGAAACCCGCAACAAACAAAGCAAATAACTGAGCTGGGAAGTGATATGAAACCATAGGGAAATGTATATTGTATAGTGATGTGGAACTTAAAGGGGCAGAGGCATTTGCTACTAGTAGTCGGAAGATAAGAGAGTCAGTTAATATTGAAGTTAGATTACAGACTTTTAAATCAAGTACGGAAATAAAATAAGTACTTAAATGTTATTATGGATGATAACTTAACTTCAAAAACCCATACGGATTATGCATGCAATAAAGTTACGTCCGTAATGTTGGAGGACAAAGACAGGGCAAGAGAATATTTTATCCAGAGTGGTCAATGTCAATTTTGCGCCAATTTGGGCAAGGGTTATAAAGAGCGCTTATCGGAGGCCATATGTGTAATCTCGCAGAGGAATGGAATAGATGTGGCAAATTGGCAAAATTGAGATGAAGAATTCCCCAAAAGGTTGATGGATATATAATGTAATAAGGTATATAAGGTCTTGGACAAGAGATAAAATACAGGACATAGTGGCTATAAATAATACCTTTATAAGGAAGAATTTGACGGTAATCCTCTCTTTACTTCCAACTTTCCGCTCATCATTCTTATCATGTTATCCACATCAACACTTATCCCAATTTCAAACTCCAGTGTACGTCTTAGGATTCCAATCCTAGGATATCTAGCTATTGAAACATATTGAACAGCTTGGAGACACATCACATACCTTATCTTATACAGATAGCTTCTGTATCTTCAGGGATATGAAATATCAATGGTACATCCACATTTGTATGCCCCGTTTTTTTCTATTAAAAACACCATTCAATTTTGCAGCCCTATTAAATACATATTCCATATAGGATCCGATGTTGAACCTACTGTCATCTCTTATGCTCAAATATTTTATAGCAGTACGCGTTTTGATAATCTCCTTCCCAAACTAAACATTCAGTATCTTTTTTTATGCAGCAACTTATCGTTACTGCCTTTTTTAGCCATCCCTTAACAACCCATTTTGTGTCATTTCTATATAGTTCAATCTCTTTAATACATTTTGAACGTACAATCCGACAATCGTGGATTCCTCAGGTATATCACATTCCAGTATGCCATTGTACATGACCTTGCACAACAATGGCCAAAGAATCGACTTCTGAACAACCCCAGTTGAGGTGAAAACTTTTCCAATTTGAATTTACTGTCCCTTCGAAATCTGATATAAATAAAATACAGTTGTCAGATTTTGATAGCAGGGCTAACTTTTGTTACTTCCAGATCTTCAGAAATAGCTTTATTAAGGCAGTGATTGAATACTTTTTAAATACCTCTGGATTTTCCTTTAACGACATCTTAAGTGACTTATTGGCACGTCTAGTCCATAGACTTTAATATATTCTACTCGCTAATCTATAAAATATCTAGTCCAATTAAAGTAGAGTATACGACATTTTAATCTTTTGTGCAGGGTTTTCTTAAATTGGTCTTTATATATCTTCGTGATTTATTTAAAAACATCACCAACGTTCCTCATCAGAGTTAAATATAATTGCGAACATTGTTGTCAGTCGCATTGAATGAAAATAATCCATATTAAGCATCTGTTTAATATGCAAGTTACAATCGTGCAGCATATGCACACACAAATACACACACACACGATTTAAACAGACTATATAGCCAAATAAAACACATACATTTTAGATCTTACATACATACACACATACAATATATTAAGTATAAAATTTTTTTCATTACATTTATTTACTGCACACCATACTGTTCAATCGTTTTAAAGAGTCAATCGTTTAGTCTGTCATATATTTTTAGTCATTTAGTGTATTTTACCAGTTTGTCTCTAAATCCATACGTCTGTCTCTCTGGCTGCTTGTCTTTTAAGTTTGGTAGTTAGTCAATGACGCCGTTTAGTTGATAATTTTTTTAGTTAGTTGCAGTTGTCAATTCATAAATAGTTTTTGGTTGTAATTTACTAACAACAACTACTACAACAACAGCAACTAAGCATTGTAACTATTTATTGTAACAATTTTGGGATAGAAAATAATGCGCAATTTGTCTATATTTGTGTTACATGAACTAAATAAATTCGTTGCTTAAAATCCTCATTCATAGTAATTGTAATCATGTGAGTGAATTAACGTTTTAAATCGTTTAAATTATCAGAGATGGACAACATCAATAAAATTTTGGAAAAAAGTAGAATTTAATTTTATAACCTGAGTCCAAATATGCTAATTGTATTCGGTAGTAAACAATAATTTTATTGATATCAGAATTTTTTTAAATCGGTCCTTTTGTTCAGATTGAGTTTGCCCATACCTGCCACATATTTATGTTTCTCTTTTGTCGTAATTAGTATGTTGTATTTTTTAAATACACATGAATATTTTGTTAATAAAATTGACAGTTATTTGTGTGTGTATATTGTCTGATATTAGTGACGAGGTTGCTGCCAGTGCTTAAATTGTTACAACGGGCTTGAACTCATTTTCCAAGTGTCATATAAATTAATCGAAATTAATTTGTGAAAAAAATCGTTTAACAAATTCTGCCAAACATTCAAAGGGATTTAAAAATGAAGAAAAATAAGAGATAATAATTACACATATTGACAGTTGAAATACTGAAATATAATGTAATCTAGTCCTCTTTGATTCAGAGGTTTGATTATAATCTGATATGGAGGATAAATTTTGATATGGCACACAAGTATAATTTCAATACGGAACAGATGGTAACATATAATCTAGATCAGAAAATAAACTGTTATACAGAATAAATACTATTTTAACATATGACCCAGAGAACAAAGAGAAGAAGAGTGAGAGAGAGAGTTCAAAAGATAAACTTGAATATAGTTCTGAAGCTAATCTATAATACAGACCAGAGACTTATCCAAAATCTCAGCTGGTACAGAGATAAACATTAATCTAGTTCTGAAGCAAGAGAATGGAGTGCAATATAGTCTAAGGGCAAATCTTTAATATGGGTCTAACTTAGTGAGATCTTATCCGGAGTAAATAGAATAATATAATCAAAGGGATAAACTGGATTGTAAACCGAGTTCAGAAAACAAACATTAATTAAGTCTAGATGATATTTTGATACTTCAGTTCATAGACTAATATACATAATCTATAGTCTTGTATAATCTTAATTATAGCACAAAATATGATCTAATTCAGGGACTAGATTATACTGTCGACCAGAGAATAATATAAATCTCAGTCAGTCCAGAGTAACAATAACCTAACTCGGAAGATAAACTATAATACAGATCAGTCGACAGAAAAAGCATAGTCTAGTCCCAATACTAGACTTTAAGCAGTCTAGATGCTAACTCAGAATTTGGTCTGGAGGATATATTTAAATTAATTTTTGAGGATTAGTTAAAAGGTAGACAAGAGTCTAATATAAAATAAAGACTGTAGCTAAAACTATAACTTCGACCAGAGGATAAACTCTAATCTAGTCCAGATTATAAATTGTAATCTAAATCAGTTAATAATGTAGACTTTAACACGAGCCTGAGATTAATTTGGAATCTCAGTCAGATCAGAGGATACACAATAATCTAATTTTAAAAATAGACTTTCACATAGACCTGAGGCTTATGTCTTATTTAGCCCTGTAAATAGACTCAAATTTAGGCGAGAAACTAATCTTATAGAATTTGAATAGCAGATTTAAACCAGACCAGTGGATAAACTTTAATTTAGTCCAGATGATAAACTGTTATTAAGTTCAGATCAAAATTATAATGTAGGCAGGATCTAGAACCTACTCCAGAAAAAGAACTTTAGAACAATATTGTGGATAAACTAAAATATAGACAAGTCTGGAGGTTGGACTACAATAGAGCAGAATATTTAATCTAGTCCAGTGAATAATGTGTTATTGATCCTAAAATCTGAAATACAATTTTATTCTTTTTCAATATTAAAATCTCTTCAAGAGGCCAGAACTTAATTTGGTTAAGATTAAGTTGTAACTAAATTGTATTCTAGTAGAGAATCTAAATATTTTCCAGGACATGACTTTTTTGTTTTTTTTTTTTTTACAAATAAAACACCTTTTTAATATTTTAAAATTTTATTTAAACATCTCCCCCAATTTTCGCCAAAAAAATTCTATTATTTCCTGCAAAATATTTTTTTTATTTTAATAAAAGTTCTTTCCTAAACATTTCGTCTTTATAACCTTATCAGGATTATAATAGGAAACAAACAGGAATGTAACAATTGTATTTGAATATAATAAAAATTTTGTAAAATTTCTATTATGTTCTTGTGTCTGGTTCTTTTGTTCTTGTTCATTTCTAAAATAACAATTCATATATTTTGTTATGTTTCCTAACTTCCGGTATAGAAAAAGAAAAACAATGAAAAAATTTAAACAAATTATTTTATCTTTTAAATATTATTTCAATGTTTTTCAGACTTTACTTACAAATTTCTGGAATAATGAACATGTTTTGTTAAAAACTGAAAGGGAAATGAAAAGGAATCTGGCAGGGAAGGGATTACAATATTGTTAAATAATAAAATGTGAATATTTTCCAGTAGAGTTTTTAAACTATTCTAAATTTTAGTTCAGAGATCAGTATAGAATAAACATGTAGTCCAAAGCTAAGAAGTCTAGAGACCTCATTATAATGCAGTCAAAAGGTAAAATTGTACTCAGTCAGGAGACTAAAATTAGTCCAGAAAATAGATTACATTTCTGTCAAATAGCTACAATCTAGTAAAGAGAGGAAGCTAGTATAGTCCAGTTAATAAACACGATTTTATTTTAGCTATCAAAAAAAAAACTAATTAGCAATATAGATTTTAGACCAGTTAACAATTTAGACCTAAGTGTAGTTAGGAAACTAAGATTTAAGTCTAGTTAATAAACTAGACTTTAGTCTAGTTAACAAAGTAGTCTTTTTTTTAGTCTACTTAACAAATAATAATAGTTAATAACTAGACTTTAGTCTAGTTAACAAATTAGTTCTTAATTAAGTTGACATACTAGATATTATTATAGTTAACAAACTTAACTGTAGTTTACCTAACAAACTGGACTATAGTAAAGTCAACAAATTTAACAAATTAGACTTGAATCTACTTAATAATCTAGACTTTAGACTATATCAAAGTCTATAAACTTTAACTTAGTTCATAAATTTTAACGTAGTCTATGGACCTGATGGTAGTCTATGGACCTGTAGATTTTAGTGTAATTATAGACTTTAGCGTAGTCTATAGTTTATGTACTGTAGCGTAGTCTATAATCTAGTCTGTAAGTTTAACGAGGGTTTAAGACTACACTATAACGTAGTTTATTGACTTGTCTATAGACTAGACTTTAACGTGGTTTAAAAACTAGACTGTAGTGTAAAATATAGACAACATTTTAAAATGGGAGTTAGAAATATATATATATGAAATTTATGAGTTTCAAGGTGATATTTGGAAGGGTGATTGTATGGTATCTATGAGAGATAATAGACCAAAGTCTCGTGTAATTTGGTATATCGGTGAAGAATATAATGAGACTTATTTTTGCAAAATTTAGTTTATATCATTTTTTTATTTAGGAGTTTTATACATTAAAAACTCCATTCCGGGAGACCTATGTATGGGGCCAGTATGAAATAATGGACCGATCGTACTTGGGCCAAAATAATTGAATAGAATATATGATATTATATTAAGGTATCTTTGTAAACAAACTTTATATGGACAGCCAGCCAGACGGACGAACAAACTTAAGTTAACTCAGGAATAGATTCTGGGTCGAACGGTATATTTAATAGTGGTGGTATGACTCATTTTTTCTTACTGATACAAACATCTGTACAGACGAATATTACCCCCAATACTTATGGTGGTTTAAGTTATAAAAATGCCAAAAATCTGCAATTAAAGTTTATTTTATATTACACACTTTATTTAATATAATTTAGTATTAAATATAAAATATATTTTTTTTCATACACAATTAAAGACCTTTCACCAGCTTTAATAACATTTTGAATTCAATTCCTTTTTTTTTTGTATTTTCGCTCGCTATAATTCCATCAATGAACGAAATCATTTCACCATTTAGGCTTCATGTTTTGAAAGTGTCATAAAAACTACAGAATTAAATCGTTATAACATTCATTTCGCATTTAAATATAAAAAAGCGAAAAATGCATACAGAGAATAAATTGTGTGCATTTTTCATATAGAATCCTTTAAATTGCATCATTTTTTATTCAACGTATGGAAAAAAAGAGTAAAACGATATTTTTTCTTGTATTTGGCTGCAAATGTTATAGTCAACTCGTAAATGATGTTAAAAATGTGTGTCATTTTTTTCTGGTTTTGTTTTGTGTCTTGAAACCACTATTTCATACAATTTACTCTTTTCTACCCATCCGATCCATCCGAACACTTGTATGGTCTAGTCACTGAAGCCTTTTGTGGAACAGAGTTGAAAACAAAAAAAAAAAGAAAATATGAAATAAAATGAAAACAACCATATTTACCCACAGGGGAGACATTGTAAATCATTAAGTTTTTTTCATCTTTGTCCTCATTGTTGTTATTGCTATTGTCATTGTTGTTGTTGTATGAAAAATTATATAGAAAATATTCTAAATATAGAAATCCTTTATTGTCCTCAACTAAAACTCTAATGCTCGAACTTTTTTAATGGAGAAAATTTATTTTAGAATATGAAATAGAGTTGTGTGACAAATTATTTAAAGTAACTTTTACAGAGAAAGAGAAAAAGTAATAGAGGAAAACTCTAAAAAAGAATAGAGTAATAGAAAATGAAATGCGTCTATGAATGGAAAATTTAATAGGGATAAAATTTAAGTCCAAACTGAATAAAAAACAAGTGAAAAAGTTGTAGTCGGGCTCGCCCGACTATGTAATATCCTATAGCACATTGTTGGTTGTAGAAATTTGCTACAAAAAAATTATGATTTTGCTTTTCTTATTTATTGAAATTTATGCATTTTAAAAGAATTTTTGTTGGAAAGTTTTATGGGAAAAAGAAAAAAATGTGGACCCACTCTCCTGATATATGAAAGTGTGGTTGTATGGGGCCTATAGAAAAAATGGACCGATCCTCATATAATTTGGCTTATCGTTCTGGAATATAATAAGACTTTCGAAAAATGGTTTAAATCGCTTTATATTCAGAAATTTTATGGCCTAAAAACCCCCATTCCAGTGGGGCCATTGTAAGGGGTCTGTATGCGATAATTTTCCGATTATAGCCAATTTTATAGGTACCACTCTTGGGAGCCAATTATATTAAGATGAACAGTCAGCCGGACGAACATACCTAAATCGACTTAGGCAGTGATTCTGAGTCGTACTGTATAATTAAAAGTGCTCGTTACAAACGTCTGTACAAACGCATATTAACTCCACCACTTATGGTGGTGTAGGGTATAAAAAAATATGGAAATAAAAAACTTTGAAAAAAATTAGTTTTATTATGAAACTAAAATTCATTTCAATATGGTGAAGTTAAGTAGGACTTACGTAATCGAGAAAAATTGTCAATGTACAATATTATTATCCTTCAATAAATAAAATAAAAGTTGAAAAACAATATCAATAATGTATTTTATTGTTTCAAATGAAAAACTAGAAAAAGTGTGACAATCTGTTAAGACTGACTATATGGCAACATACATACAATTTGGACTGATACCAAATCTATTAATGTTAAATTTATTTGAAATATAATGATATCTGTGATTTTTATAAGACTAATGCGCATGACCTGAATTATTATACGTTAAAAATTTTATCAAAATATCTTCAAAATTGCGATCAAGTCATATATGAAAAATTATAATCTTCGTAGAATTTAACCGATTCAAATCTGATGGAGAATGTCAAACAAGAAAAACAAACTAAATACGACATGCGAGGACTAGCAAATTCATGGACTTTGAAGTGTTCTGGTTTTAACCTTTATTTCAGATTGCTAGTTCGTCCTTTTATAAAGATCTAAAAAAAGAACATTTTGGTCTCCCAAATGTTACGTTATGTTAAGTGAAAGTTACCACTTCGATGGATGAACCAGCATGACAGTGACGCGAATCATTCATCAAAGTTGGTTAATGAATAGTTATGACAAAAAAACTTGAAGCAAAATCATAGTTGATTTGTCATTGACTAAAATTTTATCATTCAGTTAAATTCAAACGTTTTTAAGTTTGTGGTGAAATAATATTGTACAAAAAATTATTTACTGTGAAACAATATTAATTAACATTTTTTGTCTATGATGCAAAATCATAGCATAAATTTTTAAATAACCTTCATTTTCTTTCAAGTACTCGTTTCCCTGAACCCTACCGAATATTTTTTTACAGCTTTTTTAACTTTCGGATACATTGGTGTCATTCTGTGAAAATTTAATCAAAATCGGTCCGCTACTTTAGCCTTCTAACAAACTTACAAACAAACAAAGATTCAGTTGGTGAAAAAAAAATAGTTTGGGCTTTCAAATCTTTGTTATTGTAATTGATTGTCATTCTATAAAATGTGTACACATGTTGAAAGCCCCTTAGATGTTGAGCGCTGCGAATTGTGACCCCAAGAAAAATGATCTCAGTGAGAAAAATGAAAGATTATCCAAAATTTGGGCCAATTATTCATTATAAAAAACTACTCCATTTTTAATGAAATTGCCCCATTAAGGAGATGTCAAAAGACCCAGAATATTGGGCTATTTTTGTCGGAGAAAATGTATTAATGTTATAAGTAAAGAAAACTTTCCCTAATTTTAATTTTTCATTCGCTGAGAAAACTTTCCCTACGCGACCGACCTTCGGTCGGTCTTTAACTCTGTTTTCTCTGTGGTATTCAAAACTCCGGCTTCGTTAAAGATTTTTTTGGGAAGAGAGACAAATTTAAACGTTGCTGGCTTTTTAAGTATCATAGAGGAACTATTTGATTAAATTATGGGGCAATTTTTTTTTCTTTGCATATTTTTCGTTTTTTTTTAACGTAAAATGGCCCTAAAAATCTTTAAAGACCTCCAGAAAATGTGAATAAATTTCTCATATTTATTTCACATTGGGGCAATTTTTCTTGGGGTCACTTGAACTTGACCTTTACAGGGTCAAGTTCAACTTTCTAGTAATCTAATCCCTTGCTCATGAGTTTTTTATATGTTACCGGTAGTTCTTTCGCCATTAGAAATCTTGGAAAATAAATAATATATTAATCGATATTTCTTTTTCTTTTCTCTCGAATGAATTAAATTTCTTCTTTGAAATTTTTAAGGCGCCAAAAACATCTGTTTCTGAAAGTTTTAGCCGCGTTTTAATATTTTCTTTATTTGTTCTTTTTCCAATAACAAAATATTTTATGGTGGAAAATTTTCTTTCCATTTACATTTTCAAGTAGCAACAAAGTGAAAAAATATGTTTGAAAAAAATTTATATCTATCGAAGTTTATGCGGTTTTGGGAATTGGAGAATATTTATTTGTTGGTGTTTGGGAAAAAAAAACGAGGAAATATATATTTTATGTGTTTGAGAGTTACGAGTTTACTAATGATATGCAAATGTATTGTTATTGATCCCTTAAGTTGAAATTTACATTTTAAAACTTTTTTTCTTTGGCGATTTTTAAATGTGTGTGAATGTTTTTCTTGTTTTAGAAACAAATAAAAAAATTTACATTTTAAACGTTTAAAATAAGAAAAAAAGTGTGAAAATTTAATAAACAGAAGCTTAAAGAGCAAATGAAAAATCTTTAAAAGAAATTTTATTAACTAGAAAATTATGTAAAAGAGCTTTAAAATGATTGTATATTGAAGTATAAGAGATTCGTATAAGAAAATGTATTTTGGCTCAAATACAAAAATAAATTGAATATCCAAAATTTCCATAAATTTTGAAATCATAATAAGGTCCTCGCATCCGATTCTTTTTTATGTGTTTAAATAATAAAGTTTATTTATTGCAGTAAATCAAAAATCTGAGCCGACTAAGCTATGTCTGAGTGTCCGTTGTTGAAACTCCCATAGTAATTGATAGATCACAATAAAATTTAGCTTGAGTATTTTTAAAATCGATTAAGTATATTAAAAGATATATACTAATATCTGAGGCAGCCTATAAATTCAAGAGATGAGCATTCAAGAATTGTTTTGTAGAGAATAAAATATAGAGTGAGAGTAGGATACGAAATTTTGATCAAGATCCAATTGTTATGGGAACGTTTAAATGTGATAATCTGACTTGCAGTGAAAAAGTATACTAATTCTGGTACATATGTTATTGTACTAGAGTAAACGTGATAATATGTCTAGGTCTGCATGGCCATTAAATGCCTTGGAAAACTGTCTTAAATTGAGTTATATTCGTTAGATTTTAAACGCTCCAACGCAGAGACACTGACATTCAGACAGATGCTTTTACCCTCCAAGTAAAAATATGATAAAATGTTTGATTATTGTTATGTTAATTGTTATGGGAGACTTCACTTTGCATGATGAGTCTGATAAGATTTAAAGAAGAATTATTTCACTGTATGTGTGTGGCAAATCATCAATATTCCACCACAAGAGAATACAAATGACCACGTGAGTATCTCCCGATCATGGGATGTAACGATGTCGTTCTAATAAAATTGAAGTCAGTAAGTGGATAGCTATAAGAGGTGCATACGTGGTAACCACATTTCTTCTTGATTTCAAAATTTTTAGGTCCTTCGAATCGGATTTTTTCCATAATTATAGATTTTACTTTTTCAAATAGGCACATTGAATTTTATCTCCGAGATATCATCTAATTTTTACGGACAGGATTATTTATGGTCCTTAGTTTTACCATCAAAATAATAAAAATGTTTAAATAAAAATGTATCTACTCGCATGGTAGGAGGCGATTTTTGGCCGGGAAAGAAAACTAAGGATTTGCATTTAGGAAAAACTTTGAAATTACAGAAAGAGAAAAGTATTTTAGGCGAAAATAACAAACAATAATGTTACGAGCTGATCCTAGTAGAATTTTATTCTGAATGACTTTTCTTAAGCAACCAATACGCTTACGCAATATATGCAATGGACAAAAGTTGCCGTCATCTACCATGCACAATGTTTAAAGGTTCCACATGCTCAGAAAACAATTGGAATACAAAAATTGGTCACTTGAATAAAAAGTATAAGTTATTCAAATATTATTTCAGTCAAAACAACTAAGAAGGTTACAGTCGGTCAAACCTGATTATATAATATCCCAACACCACGGTGGTGGTTATAAATGAATAAAAATGATCGACCATCGTATAAATTGATATTCTCATTTATTTTTGTGATAATAATATTTGTGTGAAATTTATGCTTTTAAAAGGATTTTTCCTGGTGGGTTATATGAGGACTAGTCGGGTTTCACCGACTTATTACTGTTTTTTAATGATTTCAATATAACAATGTGCAAATTTTAAGAACTCTGGGATAAATGTCCTGTTTTTTCTTATTTTTGGAAAAGAACGAATCATGTGCAACACACGGAGGAACAACATTAAACCTTCAAATTGTTTATGAGTCAAACGCTACAGTTAGCGATATAATTGTTTTTATTCTGGCCCACTGTACATTAGAATCAACTATAAAAAAGTGGAAAAACTGGACATCAAAACATCAGAAAATCACAAAACTAAAAATTAAATACAAAAAAAGCGCGAAAAATGGCTGAAGTTTGCAAAAAAGTACACGTTTGTTTCTTAACATTTGAGTTACTTAATTTTATAAAAATAAAAGTTACAAAAAAAAAAATAGAAAAAATAGGAGAAAAAAGGATAATCACCGACTTTAGCCACTTGAAGGCAAAAACCATAGAATAAAAATAAAGTAAAGGATCAAATAAAAACCACCTGCTTAAAATGGCGATGATATTCCTTTTCTTTGCATTTTTTATGAACTAAGAAAAAAATCAAAAAGAAAAACCTGTATAAAAATCTAGTAAAACTTACGTAAATATTTATTTAGATTAAGAAAAATACTAAAAAAGAATTGAATGGAGCTTAAAACGAAAAAAATGAAATCTTGAAAAAATCGTAACTAACGAAGCGTGTGTTCTACAATAACCCACCATCAGGGTTTTGTACCAAAAAAATGAAATCAAAATGAGACAAAAAAATCGTAGAAAAAATTAAAAAAGTTGCAGATACTTAAACTTGCAACAATCAAGAAAAGAAATATGAACAATTCATTTCTTTTTTGCTTTTTCTTCTCAAGTGAAAAGGTAAGTAAATTGAAATTTTCGAAAAAAATATATTCAGTTAATTTAACATTAAAAAATATTACAATTCTTGCTTAATGATGATTTCGCAAATGAGAAGATGAAAATAAGAGAAAAATGCAAATTAACTCATTTTTAGTTGTTGTTGCAGTGAAAATTAACAAAAAGGTCAAAAGATGTGATTTTACCAGGTTGTTTATTATTAAAATTACACTTATATTACTTATATTAATTAAGAATGATGTCTTTATCCCATCCAAGCTGGACCATATTCTGGTAATCAAAAATGATGGTTCAATAATACATTGCTGTTGCGAATAGAGCTTAATCTCTACACGTCTATTACCTGTGGAGATTTGGTTACCACACAATCTGTATCCTTATTAGTGAAGTTTGCTCTTCTATTCACTAGAGCATCAGACTCTAGGTTAATCTGATTAGTAACTTGTTTCTGTACCCAGATCAATGTAGTGTTCAAATGCTCTGCCATCCTACTTAATAATGTATGACATTCCGGAGAAAATTCCATGTCGTGTAGGTATTTCTAAAAGATAAATGTTAAAATCATGATATCTGATACTTCAATCTCAGCTTGAGAATATTGTTTGCACACGGAAGTTTGGAAGACATCCGAATGTTGAATTTCTCAATAAAGATACTACCTACCGCGCTTCTCTCATGTGGTGAGTAAATACTTTATGCTGAAATAGAAATGGAAAAATTATTATCTTGTGTCTTCAGTTCTCACAGTTGTCCCGCTTAATACCGGTACTCTGAAGTCTAGTGCTTTATAACTCCTATGGTACCAGCTCCGTATTCTTTGGATTAACACTTACTCCAACTAAGTCATTTTCTTTTATATTCTTAAATTTATTATATTTCAAATCGAGAAACAACTCCTTCACAAGTCTAAGAAAATTTAACAACTCAATCTATGTAAAATTAACCTTAAAACCTTCATACTCTTCTTTTTATATATGAGTGAAATAAAGAATGGAGCCTCCAATAATGCTGAATAGTAAATTCTTTGGGTGTAGTTGTGATGGTGTTAGTCTATCATATTAAATAGTTTCTTCTTCTCTCTTTCAAACAAAATTTCTCTTTTCATTCATTTCATTTATTTCTGTCCATTTGCTTAAATAAACATTTAGGCCTGAACATTTTTTGTTATAAAAGATGAACAGAAGAAAGCCAACTCACATAATGATAAAAAATTAGATAAAGGGAAAGGATACTAATAAACACACTCTAACATACACACAAACTTACACAGTCACTCAAAACAAACATGAAACATAATGAAATGAAAGTGTTGCAAATTCATAGTTTTCATTCAATTTGCTATAAAGCTCATTTCTTGATGTATGAGTATGAGGTTTTAAGTAGGATTGTATGATTGTGTGTGTGTGTGCAGTGATGTGTAAAAGTATAAAGTTTCGTAGTAAACTCATCTAAAAATTTGTCTTTTTTATTAAAGTTGATGTTGGGTTTATGGAATATTAAATTTGTCATTCTGTGTGTAACGCCAAGAAGGATTCATCTCAAAACCATAAAATGTACATATATTCCTGCATCAAATTAAAATCTGAATTGATTGAGGTATATCCTTCTGTCCGTCTGATCTCGATCAGTTAAATATTTTAAACCAGCTTTGTCGGTTCATTAGTAAAAAAGTAAGAACTGATATCTGAGACAACCACAAATTACCGAAAAAAGAAATTTTATATTTTTTTCCAACAAAAGGCGACTTAATTTTAATATAGAACACCGTTAAGTGTCCCTCATATTTGTTCAAAAAAATCATTAAAATCGGATAAATACAAAAAGAGTTATTGGCTGAAATATTCATAATTTTGATACACTCCAAAATTTGTGTGCTATATGGGGCGCAATTTTTAAGAGAAGTTTTTTGTAATTTGCCACACATATTTTGATACAGTAATAAACTCAATTGTCATTATTTGATCTAGTTCCCACATGAGGCCCCTTCACGCAATATACATAGCCTATTAAAGTCTTAAATATGAACCAATTCTATAGAAATTTGGTAAAATTAAACTCTTTAAAATCTGTGTCACAAATTTTTGTAATAGAGGTTCATAATTTAATATAACTCCTATATAACTCCTCTTCCCAGAAAAGGAGTTTGAGCTTATAAAACACTTAAATTAAGACCAATATCATTAGGATTCGGTGCAATAATTTGTTTAATTATATTTAATGTATATTATTAATAAGAACAATTTCGGTCCATACTTTGTTACACATCCATCTACTGGCCCCTTCCCGATAGATAGATTTGAGCATATAAGAGACCAATTCTATTGAAATTCGGAAAAACTGTTTTCTAACTATCTTAAAAATAGCCTCTTCATTTGGCCAATATCCGTACATATTTTGCATTATTTCCCATATAACGCTAAGAAAAATCGATTTTGAACTTATATAAGTGTTAGACTAATTAATTTGAGAACCAATTTAATTTGAAATCGTCACGATTATTTTCTTTGTTGAGTATACAGTACTTCTTTGACGAAAAATTTTCTTTCAATACTGATTTTTTTTATAAAATCGGCCCTTAAAATTTTCGGTTCGGTTCGGTACCAATATTTACATATTTTTATATTTTTTTATTTAATAATATTTACCATACTTGATTGTAATTCTTATAGAGGTCTTTGTCCGTAATTGTTGTTTAAGCTGACAGAGCCGATTACAGCCTTCATACTTGTTTTTATTTATATTTGGCAGTTAGAAAAAATCATTTGATACGTTTTTTTTTTTAAAGAGTTGAATAAAGAAGTTTTATATTTTTCTATAATTTTGTCCGATTTTCCGATAGCACAACGTCTAAATTTCAATAAGCATAATTTTTATTTATTATTGTAAAAATAGAAACATAAAGTCATAATAAAAATTAAGTATTACAAAGAACGAAAAAAGTACCACAAAACCCCATATAGACGATATTCTTTTTATTGGGATCATACATCTTAAATTTAGTGTTTTAATATAATTTATTATGGAAAAACCAATAATTGCAACTTTTAGGATAACATATATAGTAATTTTCATATTTTAACTTAATTATTTAAAACAAATTCAAAAGGTACTATTTTTCGTTTTTTCTCCTAAAATAGCTCCCTTTGATTTGAATTTTCAATGTGCTTTCAGCATATTTAAATGTCTATGTGGCAGATATGATCCAAACAATTTAAATCTTCTTTAATTTCTTAAATTATTATGGTACCTAAAATTGGTACCATATTATTACTCGTATTTGGTACATTTTACATATCTAAATGTATCAAATTAATGACTCTATTGTTTAACTTGGATAGTAACTATTCAAATTTTAAATTAAAATTTTGGTACCTTTATTCAACTCAAATTGCTGCTATTTCATAATAAAATAATTAAATCATTTTGTTCATAAATAAGAAAACTAATTATGAAAAAGTACCAATTATAGGTTCGATTTGAAGCCCTTAAATATTCGAATTTCCAAAAGGTATTAACAAGAATTTTATTTTTTTGTATACTTGTTAAAAAGATACATTGGGGACCAAAAGATTACCATATTATCCTTCTTAAATGGGACGAATTTCTAAAAGTACCGAACACCTATTAAATTATTTTTGAGAGAAAAACTAATTCTTTTTCTGAAATGGAAGGTTGCCTAATTTTTTCCTTAAACTTCAAAAATACTATCTTTGTGGAGGAAGCCAACAATTCAAGATTGGTGACTATAGCTTTTATCGTAGAATAATGATCAGTCAGTCCATCCAAATTTCGTCTATTTCTTAAAATATTTCAACAATTCTATTTTCCTCGTCTTTTTTAATTCATTTTGAGTAGACCCTCCTATTTTTAAACATATACTTATGTTATACATTGTATTATTCTACACATGTACATGTATATGTATATTTTAACATATAGAAGTGAGTTAATATTAGTGTTTATTTTACAATATGAGGACAAGGTCTAAACCACTAAACCATCTCATCTTTTGAAAGAGAAATTTTCATTTCTTTATTACAATTGTTTGTGTTGAAAAAAGAGTAGAGATATTTGAAGGGAAATGTTTGCTTAAATTAAACTCGTTGGAAAAGGTGCGATAAGTGTTAATGAATATCGTACATACCCGCACAAGTGCGATAAAGTCCATTTTACGTTATGTAAACTATTTAAATTATAATCATGACCGAGATAAGATTTTAACAGATGTTTTAATTTTATATTGAAGAAGAATATCAACATTATTAAGATATTTTCTATTCATCACAAGAAAGGATATTAGAAAATAATAAAGACATAAAATACGTTTAGATTAAATGGTCAAGAATTTAAGTTAATATGAGAAATTTAGTAAAAATGTTGCCATTAATTGAAGTTTCAAACAAAATTCCTATTTTAGGGAAACTCGGGTAAAATTTACTCACAAATTTACTCTTAAGGAAACTTTCCCATTCCCCATATAAACAAGTAAAAAGTTATAGTCGGTCAATACCCTACAGCAAATTTTTGGTTATAAGTGGTAGCTACCAAAAATTTATGAACCACCCTCCTACAAAGGTATTTTGAAAGTTATAGTTAATAGTGCTGTATATTATACTGGTTCATGTGAGATTAGTGCTTTCTAAAAGGATTTTTTCTGTGAATGTTATATGGAAGCTTGAACAAATTATGGGCTGACCTTCGTAATATTTTGATCATCGATTTTTGTTTATAATTATTTTGATTTGACCACTTTTTTACTATAACAATGTATATGTATCTAAGCCGTTCAAGGTGATATTTGAAAAGGGGTTGTATGGGACCTATAAAATATAATGAACTGATTGTCGTATAAATTGGCACATTGTTTAAAGTAATCCTAAGACTGACATGTACCAAATTTAATTAAAATCTCTTTTGAGCACTTTTGTGACCTGACATCCAGATTACGGCAGGAACATTTGTATAGGAGCTAAGTAAAATAATGGACCCATCATTACCAAATTTAATAGGCATCATCCTTACGTCAAAATAATGGTACATTCATTAAGATATAGTTAAAGTATTTGCTGGCTTTTATTTTAATTAAAAATTTACATGGACAGCCAGCCAGCCAGTCAGTCGGTCAGACATCGTTAAATCGACTTAAAAGTGGTGTTAGTACAATTTTTTCTGTCCGTTACAATTTTTGTAGAAACGCATAATACATAAATAAATATCTTTTTCAACCGATTATGTACATTTCATCTGCCTTAAAATATGCTTTAAGAAATTATATAAATGTGTAAGTCAGTCGTAATCAGCGTACTTTCACACAAATTGGATGCAATGCATAGTGGGGCAGAATCGAGTTTTTGGGAAATAAATCGCAAATCTGAATGGATTTGCATGAAATTTAGCCAAATGAAAGCGATGAGTGTGACATTATAGCTTTAGCTATTTGGAACGTTTTTGGGGCTCCAAGGTTAGAATTGTAGTGGTAAAAATTGGAGTATCTCCGGTATTTATCCTTTATTTAAATACGTAACAAATTTTTGTTTCTCATTCAATTTACTTTAAAAGTTTGCGAGTTTTTCACATTTCAATTTTACACCTTAAAAATTTTGTAAGATTTTGTGTTAAATTTGTATACCCAACACCACCGTAGGTGTTCGGGGTATTATATGTTTGTGCATTTGTTTGAAACATTCAGCGAAAATGGTACTACCCCCACTTTTAAGTATACCGTTTGACACAGACTCATTTTCTGAATCGATTTAACAATGAAGATGAACATTTTCTGTTCGTCTGGATGTCCATTTTTACATTGTAAATAGTATAATATAGCTCTATAGCAATTTTTGAGATATATCGATGATGGCGCATATTATTACTTTTGCGTTAGGACGAGCCCTAAATGAAGTTTTTCATAAGTAAGCCTTATTGGTCCCATACAAAATCCTCTTCTAAATATCCCTTTAAGGGCATAAATACTTGTTTGATATACACAAACAGTCTTACTAAAAATAATTAATCGGTCCTACTAAAAATAATTAATCGTCAGTTTATATTTAATAAAAATATTTGTTGTTTTTAAAAACGACAACTAATTTTTTTATCACATCCGAATCAAATTTCTTCCATTCCTCCACTAATATTTCTTTAAGCATATTTTTGTAAGTAATCTGATGTTATCGAATCCTTTTTTCCATAAATGGTCCATTAGAATGATATCGGGTGACTTAGTAGCAGGATTAAAGTGTGTAAGAGGTATTTTATATGATCTATAATCGAACAATTTTCGTCGCGTACTTCAGTTCAATGTCCTTGTGTAAGAAACTGTCAGATCCAGTATCAAGTTTTTTACCACTTTAATGCAAATTATTCTTAAGGATGTTAAAATAAATATGTTGTATCCACTATTTCACCAATAAATACTAGTTTCCCAACCTCAGCCGTCGACATACAACCCCCATACCATAACATCAGCACCATCATGTTTAACAGTCGACTAAATATGTTTTTCCTCCACAGACTCCGTTTCATTCCTCCTTGTCAAAATCTACAGTGTGATTTATATATAGAAAATTTTTCATCGCAGGTTGTAACCCTATCATAAAAGTTTATTCCGTTATTTATATGCGTTTTTGCGGAAGAAAGCATTTGGTTTACTTTGTTAATCTGCAGATTTTCCTTCAAGCTTTGTCATTATACCTGGCAGAATTTTGGACTTGACATACGCCACTTGGGTGAACACTTGCACCAGTGTTCTCCGTTATCATTGCAGCTATTTCGAATGATGGACTTTTATGTTTTTTTTAAATTATTTTCATTATTTTCCCCGAACATATATTGTTGGCGGTCCTTCACTTCCATTTTGTGTTTCATCTCTTTGTAAAATATGAGCAACGTGTTCGGAAGTCTCGGGAAGATTTAATTTGTTCTATATTTGCGTAGAATTAAATTCTAATCAGCTGGTTCTTGTCTTATAAGGTTAATATGTCTTTATCTTAATTTGGTGTTTCCCCGTTGTAGGTTCCCGAACACCATAATTCTGTCCTTTCTTACAGAAATTACACACCATATTTTCTCAATATTACAACACATTTTTCTATTCGAACATTTTTGCTCTTATTAAAACTTTACTTTCGAAAAATAATTAAATGCGTTTATAGGAATATGCATCATTGTGTGCGTTGAAAGACATTTTAGGTAGATACCGCTGCCATGTTAATGAAAAAGTGGTTGCTCAAAAAAAGGAAATACATTGTTGGAATTCCTGTTTTATGTATGAGTTTATTTCACCAAAAAGTGACAGATAACTGTAATAAATTTCATTTCGTTTCTTCAACTTCAACTAACACATGACTGAGTTTCTTTTTTCAAAATTTTCTTACCGCAAAAGTGAAATGAAAAAGAAAAACAAACAAAATCTAAGTAAATGTATGTTTTAATTAACTAAAAACGATAAATAAAATTTTTGCGGTTTGTCTATTTTTTGGCAAATTGCAGCCAGGAATGTTGGCTGCTTTTCTTTTCAAGTAAATACATTTTGCGATGGTCAAATATTTACACACAAACTGTTAGATTTGAAAAAAATTTGAATTTTATATATATTTTCACAGGAGTTTGTAGAAGTTTAAGGTTTGGATTTTGCAACAAATTGAAGAATGTGAATTTAATGCTTCGAATAAATCAGGAAAATATGATTTAGAGTAAATTTTTGAGGGATACAAGCTTGATCAAAGTCACTTAAGATTTTTGTTTTTCAATTATTTATTAGAAAATTAAATAATTTCATTTAAATCGATAAATCAGGGACGTCTACACGTATGAGTTATATATATCAATAAATAATATTAAGTATACGTCGCAATGAATAGTTAATAAGCATAAAGTTTTTTTTGAACAGATAATAAATATAATGTCGGCTTTATGTACATGATATGGAAAATTATAAACCAACTTTCGTAAAATTGGGTTTTGCGATTTGCGGTTGCGTTTACACATGCAAAAATATTGCAATCGAATTTATGTGATTTTTATAAACGATAAGGTAATTTTGAGAAATGGTAGTTATCTGCTGTATTTTTTCCAGCGAGTAATCAAGAACAATTTTAAGATTATAGTTTGAATCTATCAGCATTAGATTCTTCCAATACAACATACTAATGAACAAGAAGTTGAATGAAAGCTTATATGTTTCGCTACAATTGTTCTATAGGTCGACAACTACATATTTCCGACAATTTCCCTATATATTTCATGATTTTCTACCCGTTATAACAACATTATAGCTGTTAAAACAGTTTAAGCTTTGTATGGGATTCTCATCTAGATCACAATTGTCGTCATTTTTTTAACACTAAATCAGTTTCACTGAAGAGTTTTAGACACAAAAGTTCTAAATTTTCGCTGTAAAAGTTCTTTAGAATTTCAATAAATAATATTCAAATTTCGTGTATGAATGTGGTGGTTTCAATTCTAACACATTTTAATACAGTTATTATACCCTACACTAACAGCACACGAAATATCATCGCAATATTAGCACTTCTTTTAACACTTACGAATTTTAATGTTATTTTAGGAATTAAGTCTGTATGGAAGGTACTGATTCCAAAAAAAAAAAATGTGTTGCTTTGTTTTGAATTACAAAATTAATATTGAAATTAAAATCTGTGGCCGTAACCGAATAAATGATTCTTAAAACTGTAGAATTTTTTATTTTATATTCACAATTGAATATGAGTTATTTTCTTTGATTCATATAACTTTTTTCATATAATAATTCTTTAGTACGAACTGAATTCTTAAGGTTCCCATAATCTGTAGTTAGAAGAAATATTAGAATATATTGAAATTTAAATTCATACGAAATTCGGTTCCCAAAGTTATGATTTTAAAATTTACCGTCACCACTTGTGGTTGTGGAGGGTAAAAAAATGCAAAATCTTTTACACAAAAATTCAACTAATGAATTCTCTGATTATACTTGTAAAACATGTGTAAAATTATGTGCACAATTTAGAGATTTACACGAATTTTATATTTTCATTAAACACAAATGTAAAACAACATAAAAATTGATGTAAAATAATCACAGAAAATTATTCACGTTTAGTTTTTTTACTCACGCCCACCTACCCGCTTCACTCGAATAAAATTCCTTGAATTTCTATTGAAAATAAAGAAATTTATTGTTTGTGGTTTAAATATTTCACTCGGTATTCACTATCAGAAATAAAAACAAAAATAAAAACAAAAGTTCGAAAATAAGGAGGAGGCAAAAATTACAAAAACCTCAAAAACAAATTTTCTACTTAACAAATGAATAAAATTTTTTGTTTTGCTGCCAGCCAGGCTCAATGTCTGTCTTTCTTTCTACGAGTCAGTCTGCCAAAAAAAAGTAAAAATTTCAGAAGAAGAGTGATGGAGTGATGTAAAGAAAAAAACGCGAAAAAGAAATTTGTTATGCTCCCTTGTGCATTTTTTGGGAAGATTTTGAATCTATTTACTTTACAAGATAAATGACATGTCATTAATATATAATCAATGAAATTGAAAAACAGATTTATTTTTTCTTTTTCTGGAAAGGAAGGAGGGGAAGTACCTTTGTTGTAACCATAAATAGAAATTCAAATTATTGGCATATTTTTGTTATAAATTATTTTGCTTTGATTAATTTTGATCAAATAATATATTTCAACTCGGTAGTGATATGAGCCAAAAAAGTAAGGAGAGGAAACTAATTATAGATTCATAGAAATATGAAAAAATTCTGTATAGATTTTATTGGGCGGAGGAAATAACTTAATTGGAATGATGTACAGTTTCATGGCAGTATAAGTTTGTAAGTTCATACATATATTGGGTAATGTAAAAAGTATCCAAAGGATTTTTTTTTATAAAATTTTAAAGTAAAAACAAATTTTTGGGAATTATTTGAATAAACTTTACGTGTCATATTACTTACAAGTTCTCTACTGTGAATTAATCCGAACTGCAAGCCTTCCAGTCTATCAGATTCATATACAGGATTATGCAATCTTTATCCATTTTTTCATAAAACGCAAATGTGGACTCATTTTAAAGTGAAAAAAGGTACATTTGTACATTTTTGGCGGAAAATTCTTAAACAGGATGTTTATTTAAGTGAAAAATATGATTTGTGCAGGTTGCAGTTTTGGGTATTTCCGCATGAAAAATGGGATTCTGTTATTAGAATTTTAACTTTTTCTGAGTTTAAATAGTAATTTATTTTTTTTTGTCAAAAAAGACTAAAATCAGATAAATAATATATATTTAATATATAACATTATATATTTAAGAAATCCACAATATAATATGTATTACACAAGTGTCCAACATTCATTTGGTTGTGGGTCAATCATATCTTTGTTGTAGCACAACTATATTTTATTGTGGGATCATCATATTTTATTGTACCATAATCATATTTTCTTTTCTAACAACGATATTATGAACAACAGCATGGGTGTGGAAGCTTTTTAACCTTATTTTTATGTCTCACAACCATATTTTATTTTTCAAAATGGCAAAAGTCTATTCAAATAATCCATGATTTTCTTATTTGCCAGTGTTAATCAATGTTATTGAGATATCTAACGGTGCAAAGATAACCGAAATATTAAAAACATTGATCTGGGCAAATTTTGTGATATTAGTAGTTCCTATACTTTCTTTGGACTGTATTATCGACACCTATATCGGAAAAATATGCTTAATTTTTTTTAAAAAGGAAATGTTAAATAAAATCTATGTGTCCTGGACCCTTCGTACTGCGAACTAAGGCTGTAACTTCTAAATGATTAGTCCGATTTAAATAAAATTCATATAGTAATAGCAGAGCTGTAGATGAGTATATGTTTTGTTTGGGTAACAATATTTAATACGATCCAAATTCAAATTTTAAAATATATATGAAAAAAAAAATCATATAAAATTTGGCTCCATATAACATTAAATTTTCGACAAGATCGGTTTAAAAGTACAAATTTGATGTTTGAATCTTTATATCTCACTCATATAAACATCAATCTGATCAAAAAAATATTTAAAATGATTTTAAATATTTTTTTGATCAGATTGATGTTTATATGAGTGAGATATAAAGATTCAAACATCAAATTTGTACTTTTAAACCGATCTTGTCGAAAATTTAATGTTATATGGAGCCAAATTTTATATGATTTTTTTTTTCATATATATTTTAAAATTTGAATTTGGATCGTATTATTTTTCTAAATTTGACATCCTGTGGACCAGCGCCTTTAGGTCTGCAATGTCTAAACTCTCTTTTGATAAGTTAAATTTTTAAAGAGAGTATTTTTTTAACCGCTCATCGTAAAAGTTAAGAGTTAGAGTAAAATTAGCGTGCTATATTCGGCAATGTCGAAAATTATGTGAAGAAAATTCATAAATATACATTCACTCTCATGTATACACTCCCAGCACCATACAGCATATAAACAATTATTGCGTAATCAAATTATTTATATTTTTGGCTATAACTTTAATTTTTTGTCTGCTGAACCGATTTTAAACATATTTGGAATGATAATGAGGTAAATAAAACTAGTTAATCTTATGATTTATAATTTAAATCTTACGAAGGTTCTCAGCTTGAAGGGTTATCGCAGTCATCGGTCTATATCTATAAATATACTAAGCCTATTTTGCTGGTTTTTAATAGTAAGCTTCTCAGGACTATGACAAATCATCAGAACAAATTTCATTGAGCTCGGGCACTTATTGTAAGTGTGAGCATGTCAACAATGGACAGACAAAGAGTCAGGCAGACAGACAAACGGACAAACAGAAGGACATAGCTAAATTAAGCTTTGTAAATTGAAAAGTGCTATCTCTATTTAAAGACAGTCACAAAAACAGTTAGGTTTTGCTTCAATCACACATATGGTGAATATTAGAAATGAACTATATATTCACGACTGTAATTTAATCGTTGTGATTGGTAAATCACTGGTGACTACAGTGACTGAAATTATGAAATAACAGTTCTTTTTTTCCATACTTAAATCTGTTTGTTTTTATTTTTTGTCAGCGATTCATCTAGAAAGAAAATTATCCGCTGTCTACGGTGCACAGTGTGAACTGTAATAGAGACTCCAATATGTCCTCTTTCGTTTTCTGTGATTTGTATTATTTATAAAACAAATTCCTGTTTTTCTTTGAAATACTGCGATCACTGTCATTGTTTTAAAAAACATTAATTTCAAAATCACTTTCACTGGGAAAGCAGTTATTCAAAAATCACGATATCGCTCATCTTTATTGGAGATTATATAAGATTTGAATATAGCATTTTTTCTTATTATATAATCCATTTTGATTATTATTTTTTTAAACCTTAAACTCCTTTATGAAAAATGTCACTTTTTCTCAAAAAAAAAAAAAAATTAATAAGGATATTTGTTTGTAGTGAAACTTTATTTGCCTTTAACTGATTTATTAAATTTGCAAAACACTTGTATTTTCTGTTTCTAAAAAACAGTCTTAACTTCAGCTTTCAAATTTCATTAAACTTTTTTCTCCATTTTTTGCGTTTTTGCATTTAATTACAGTAATTGAATTTCATTTACCACTTAAATCTGGAGAAAACGAAATATTTTGCAACTTCAACTTCATGTATACGAAGTATTACTTAATAGATTCATGGACTTGCAACAAAAACAAAAATCTACTAAAATGAAAGAAAGCAAAAAAAGTAAAACAATCACTGACCAACGATACTAAAAAAAGTAAAGTATAAGAAACGTAAGTAAAGAAAAAAAGAAAGAATGAAAAAAACAGGGGAAATTAAAAAGAAAATGAAAAACTCTTAATGGATGCTTTTAAAAGGATTAAAACGTTATCGCACACAGAACGACAACGACGTCAACAACAATGAAGTTTTTATATTTCATTATTCCTTTTCTTGTTGTTGTTGTTGTTGCTGTAAGAACTTTAAAAACAGGAAGAAAAATTAAAAGAAATAAGAAAAAATTAAACACATACAAGTAACAAAATAGTTAAAGAAAGAGAATAAAAGTAGAGATATAAGAAATATACAAAGTTGTTGTTATTATTTGTAGGTGAGTGTAAGAAAGGTATAAAAAGAATAAGAAATAAAGCAATATCAGGATATATTTATAAAGAAAAGTTTAATTTATTTTTTAACAAAGAAATTACAAATAAATTTTAATATTTAAAACTTAAACCTGTGTACGAGGGAGGGTGTGAACAGTTTGTGTTTAAATAAATAAAACTCAAATCGTCTTCCACTAAGATGAATTTAGAAATTGTTATATTAAGATATTAAAAATTCTGCTTGTAAGAGGTTACCAATCCCTCGTGCTTTAATCAAAAATTACGTACTCTATATTTTTATCCCCTACACCAAAGGAGGTCTGTCCGTCCGTCTGTCTCTTGGGCTGGCTGTCCTTGTAAACATTGTTAACAAATCTTCGCAATTTTTGAAATATCGCGATGAAATTTAGTAAATATTTATAATAAAAACGAAGTCTATTGAAATTGTATATGTTCGGTTCAATATTTCAGGTAACTCCCACAAAAATGTTTCTTATGGTCATAAAATTCCTAAATACAAAGCGATTTAAATGAAATTTGGCACAAGTAAGTTTTAAACGAACCCGTTTAAAATTTATCACTTTAAGGGCAAAAATCTGACATATTCGTTGGTATAGGAAAAATAGGCTTTGTCCTTGGGCAAAAATAATATATTTTAAATTTCATCGAGATATTTCAAAAATTTCGACCTGTAGACTGTTCACAACGTTTACATGGACAGCAGACCGGACAGACAGGCAGCCAGACAGAAAGACAGGCGGACATCGTTATATCGACTCAAAAAGTGATTATGAATATACATAAAGGCAAGAACGCATAATACCCCAACCACCTTCTGTGGTTTAGGGTATAAGTAATTGGTCAAATTAAGATAAATATAAGCAAAAATCGATTCATAAGTTCTTGTAGCCCCCATATAATCCTCGCAGAAAAAAAACCTAATCATGTACACTTAAGAATAAATCAGATAATCGAATTATACGAGGGCCCTTAATTAATATTTCGTAACCACCATTTATAACCGACGGTTTGATGTAGGGTATTAGAGAGTCAGGCTTAACACTCTTAGCTCAGTCCTTGGACGAGTTGGTATGAAAAGTTAATGTTAATACAGGTTTGAAAACATACAAGGCTCAAGAAATTCCTGAAAGGAATTTATAGGCCAAAAACAGAGCACGAAACTTAAAGTCAAGTTTCAAAAAAAAAAAAAAAAAATATATATTCTTGCTGCATAATAAATGACGGAATTAGCAACTTTCTGGTCAAACATTTTATGTTGGAGATGCTCGAGTGAATGTTGACAAAAAGTTAAGAAGTCAAAATTTTCTAAAAAGTTCTTAATTTTAAAAGATTTATGCTTAAGGCTAATTCCATATATAAGACTTTACATTTATAGGGGTTCTCTACATGCAGCTCTATAGAATTCTTTAGAAATTGCTTTAAGTTTTTTGTTGATTAGTGCAATTTCTTCACTTTGGTCCTTGAGGACTTTTAAGTTTCTGCCAAAACAATATTTGATATATTTCACATATAAATTCTTTTCACATTTCAACTCTTTTTTCAAATTAAATTCACAATCGTTTTATTTGATTTTCCCTCCAAAAAACATTCACATGTAATTAATTTTAAAATGTTGAAAAAAAATAACAAAAAACCCATTTTCCTTTTGGTTTAACCAATTAAATCATTTAGATAATTCGTAGCAATTTTCTCAAATTACAAAATGAATGTTATACATACTTAGAAGCATACACATATACATACACAGGCACATAAACTCACACAATAACACATTTGTATAGTTACAAATTGTAAGTAGAAAATCGACCACAAAAACCACTGACAAGAGTTTTTCGTATTTATTGTTATTCCCTGCCTCCTTCCCTTCCCCTTTTCCCACCCAACTCTTAACAATTTTGAATTTTACAGTTATTTTAGTTGTAAGTGCAACTTTATAAATTGTTTTTGATTTTTTTCTATTTTTTTCAAAAATTTTTTGTTCGTTTTCAACACAATATTTTTGTAACAAATTAAATGTTTCGTTTTTAGCTTTTTTTTGTGAAAATATTTCGTTTTGAATTTTAGTAAAACTTTGTCATTGTTAGAGATGAAAAATAATTTTTTATTGCCTTCTTTGCATAAAATTCTATTAGGGATACAAATGGGGCCTAGAGAAATGGGACCTTAAATAATGGGGCTTAATTAACTTAACTATTTTTAATAAAATTTTAATTTCAATGGTGCCAAATGGACTAATTTATATTCAAATGTTAATGTAAGTGAAAGTAGAATAAGCAAGTTGCCTTTTATATGTTCTTTTTGTAATTAAGATCGAAATTTCTGAATCTCCTATGAACTATATAAAATGAATTATATTAGACTTTCGTGGGAAAATATATCCTTTTTATGTATGCCGAAACTTCGATACCTTCCACTACAAATGCATGTAAGTAAATACGATTTGTTTCATACATTCAGACTCAAACATATTTTATAAACGCGTAAATATATAACCGTCTTTTAGTTATATTTTTGACTACAACTTTTCTATACTGAACCGATTTTTATAGTTTTTTGGAATGATAATGAAGTACATATAACTTTATATTATAACAAAGACTTATTCTAATTTCAAGAGTAGTAATTGACAGTTTCTACGACAATTATTTGCTGGAACATAGATATTGCCTCAATTGTCGGTCTATATCATTTGATATACTGAAGCGATTTTGCTGATTTAAAACCGGAAACTTCTCAGAACTTGCCAACAACAGACAGAAAGACAGACAGACATATATACGGAAATACAGACAGACGGACATCGATACATATCTTCATTTGATGCCATAATATATACATTATGGGGTCTGAGATGATTCCTTTTTAGCGTTACACATGCAATGTCAAAGTTAATACACCTTCAACACTTGTGATGGTGGAGGCTATAAAAATTGGGTGAATTGTGATTAAATCATTGCTTTCGAATATACTATATGTATCACACAAATAGATGACATGCGGATACATGTATTATTAACACAAGTTATATGACCACCTGAAATCCATTTCCCCAAACTTTCATAATCAATTCAAGTAGATGGAAATAAATAGAAGCGTTTGATAAAGTGACTGCTCACTTGATCACGGAAACGAAATCTATTTACCAGAGTGTTTAACATCCTGTTGTACATTCTTAAAGAAGACTTAGCTGCGTAATGCCTGTTGAAGCATGTGCCAGATTAAGTATAGCAATATTATACAGTTCCAGAGGGAATAGCTCATAGTCAGATTAAACTTATACCATGACCAACTTTAACTGTGTGAATTTTCAAAAAGTCAACAAAAAAAAGATTTTTGAAAAACAGTTGCATCATAAAAAGGATTTTCAGAACAAAGCTTTAATGTTCTATTTGAATTTAAAATTATTTATATTTAAAAGTGTATAAGTGTTGAATTTTAAGTGACCTCTATTACTCATATTATCCAATCATTTGCATGAACTCTTAAGAGCTTCATATATAAATTGAAGTGGTAAATTTGGCATTGATCCATGTTTTCTTTTCTTTTTAGCATTGAACCTTATTACGGGAGAGTTGGAACAGAATAAAGTACAATAATTGTCAAGTTAGATACATATATTAAAGGCAGTTAAAAAAAAATAAAATAAAATAAAAAATTGGTTCAAATTTTACAGTTTTATTAGCAGAGTACCCTTAAATGGAACCTATACCGAAATATGAATGGATATTCATTAAATAAGTAATATACTTAATGGCGACTTTTAATAAAATTGGTTCATATTTAGGAATTTTATAAGCTCAAACCTGATTTCCGGAAAGGAACAGAAAAGGGTTAAAAATGGACCGATATTGGTGAAATAAATAGATATTTTTGGGACTGTTAAAAAAATTATTATGCCAAATTTTAAAAATATAATTGGTCTATATTTAAGATTCCGGAAAGGAACCAGAATATGGTTTCTGGGAGCACAGTTAAACAATGGATATAAGAATATCAAAATAAATATATGTCAAATTTCAGAAAATTATATTCAAAATTGCGATCTATATAATACAATTTTGCATATATTAGCATATAACTCTTTTTCTACTTATCCGATTTAATTTTTTTTGTAAAAAAGGCAATGAAAACATCTGTATGTTATGGTTTAATTCCTTCTAAATCCCATTTTTTTATTGGAGATTTAAGAAAATATCTTCATCAGAATTTTGAAGTTGTTTCAGATATCTGTCTATAAATTTATTGTTATAGGCCATATATAATGTTTTAATTAGAAAACTACTCAGAACAATATCAAACAATGTGGCTAAAATTACAGGAAAACCGACTCGAATTTCTAATGGATGCAAGAATATATATAAATCTTATAGAGTCTTAGGTAATGTTTTCATAGCGTTACACACGAAATTACAAACTTGTGGTGATGGGGGATATAAAACGGGGAAAAAAGTGGTTATCAACGTTAACAGTGACCATGACTTAAAAGAAAGTTGTATGAAGAGTATAAAGAAAGAATATCCTGGATATGGATAATATCCAAAACTAAAAAATTGAAAAGATTCTGATCGTTATTTAAATGGAAGTATAAATTCTTAAATCTAGAAATCACTGATCGAAATCTACGCAACTTTAAAATTGTTATATTTACTCCAACGAAGTACTACAAGAATAAAAAATTCGATGAAAAAATCATGTCCCATTAAAATTGATGAAACAACACATACTCAGTTATCAACGATGACAAATAGTGCTCCCGAAAACCGTTTTAACCCAAAAATTGGATTTTTTTTCAAAATCGAAAACATCAAGTCCGTGCTTACAAAAAATTCTTTAAAATTTAGCTGATTTCAATTCTCTCTTGCTTCATTTTGATTTTTTCAACGATTTCGATTGGAGTATAGTTGTACGGGATCTATTTTATTTAGTTGTGAGTCTCAATTTGTCCTTTTTAATTCAGATGGAGTGTATCATGTAAAAATTTTGTTCCTTTAATAATGGTGAAAAACTTTCATAATTATTTCTAAAAATCGTTTTGTGCTCTGAACACATTGATTCTTACAAATCGATTTCCCCCTAAAGGCCTTATGAAATTCCTACCATATAATTTCATTCACTCCTTCATCAAAATAAATTTTCTGTAAAATTTTATTTTATTCAGTTTTGTTGTTTTTTCTTTTACATTTTTTGATTTTATTCATTTTGTCATTTTCATTCTCATTGTATTTCGAAAAGAGATAATTGTCACTTTGATCGCATAATGGTTTCTAATTAGAAAAGTTTTATTTTATTGCATGAAATGTTATTTCCTGTCTACAGTCATAACAAAAAAAAATTAACTACGCATTTCCTCTAAACCACTTTCACCACCTCTTCATCTCCTCTGCACCGCCTTTCACTTAACTCTTAACTGTCGCAACGCCTTCTTCAATACCGAACACAAACACCCTCTTAGATTCCTCCAACTGTAAGAAGAAGTTCTTTAAATGAAACAAGTAAGAATGTTATACTCGGTCAAAATCATGCCTCTAATACCCTACACCAAAATATTAATTATAAAGCATAGATGCGAAAAATCAATGAACGACCCTCGTATAATTGAATATAATTGCTGACTTGTGCAATGCATTACGGTGACACTAATATTTATGTGAAATTTTTACGTTCTAAAATGAGGATTTATAAGAAATGTGGAAGAAATTATGGAACGATCCTCGTATAATTTCGTACATCGATTTTTAATTATATATTTATTTTCATTTGACCAAATTGATTACTTTATGCTCTTTAAAGTGGTATTTTAAAAGAGGTTTGTAGGGGATCTAATGGAAGGAATGAACCATCTCTCGCATAATTTTGCATATCATTTTAGAATGTCTGAAGATTCATTGTTGCAAAATTGGTTTTAATTACTTTATATCTAGGACTTATATGAGCTTAAAACTTAATTGCGGGAGGACTTTTGTATGGGAGGTACCTGAAATATTGTATCGAATATGACCAATTTCATTGGTACCTTCCTTCGTTCAAATTTCAACACATCTTTGAATCGACTGAGATTCCTAATCGATTCTGAGTCGAATGGTATACTTTAAGGTGGGTGTAACACAATTATTGCTGTTATATTACAAACATAAGAGCAAACGTATAATACCCCAACCAGCTACGGTGGTGTAGGGTATAAAAAGTACAGAAAAATTTTTGTTGAGGGAACATTCCAAGAAAAGGAAAAGTAATATAATTTTTGGTTACAAAAATAAAATGAAAGAAAACAAATTTCTAAAATTCTGTATATTTGTATGAGTGTGAGTAAGAGTTCGTATGTCTCCCTTTTTTTGCCAGTATGTTGGTGTGTTTACGTTTCCGGTTCTGTCGTTAGGCAATTAAAAAAGATAATGTTTATTTAAGAATTTTTACGATTAAAACAAACAAGTAAATGTTATTAAAGGGAACCAAAAAGAGAGAAAAAAAAAACAAGAAAACGAAATAATAAACCTCAAAGAAGAAAATCTAATTAAAATATTTTATTGGTTTTTATGAATATTTATTGTTAATTGTCGTTTTTTTTGTTGTTCTTTTATTGTCTATTTTTGTTTGCAGTTAAAATGTTTGGAAAACTTTTGTTTATTTGTTATTAATCTATAGAATATTTTTATTTTATGGGCCACGATAAAATTATTTTTATGAGTTAAATAGAGAGGGAAAGTTATTTAATCGATTTTTATAATTTTGCAAATATTTGAAAAACTATTAAAGAGATTAGAACAATTATACGAAATACTATCATAATACCAAATTTTCGAAAGGGGTTCTGTATGGGAGATATGTTCAATTGTGGACATATCTATTCCAAATTTGTTTATTCGATTTGAATTTAATTAAAATATCTTCATATTTAAGTGTTTCATGAGTTTGCACTCCATTCGGAAGGAACTGCCTGAATATTGGATCGATCATTAAAAATTTCAAAAGGCTTCCTCATTCCAAAAAATCATCTGTATAATTTTTTTGAAATATTTGTAAACTTCCGACCTGTAGAGTGCTCACAATATTACATGGACAGATAACTAGTCAACCGGATGGATAGACATCGTTAAATCGACTTAAAAAGTTATTCTGATGCAATCGGTTAATACTTTGCCTGTATTGTGTCCATATTTCTATTAGCGTTTGAATTTGACTCCAAAATACTACTCTTGTTATGAGGTATAAAATGATTTCACGATTTTGTCTCAAAGGCTGACTTTTAATATAGAAAAATTAAAAAAAAGCATACTGTGTTGGTACACAAGTGTCTCAATTTAGAATATATCTAAACGATTGCTAATTTTACTGAAATTGATTAAAATTTGACTCAAAAGAAGATCATAAAGAGTGACCAGCAAAACGGTCGATGTAAAATTATTAAACATTTTTATCAAAACCCAACGTGGTACTACGAAAAGTTGACCAAGCTTTCAAAGGACTGCCGTCAAACTATCTTCAATGTTAATAAGCTATAACGGGAGAATCTGTCCGTCAATTGAAAACCTGGTTAAGGTTTAAGAAATGGTCCACATTATGTTTTTTAAAATCAAAAAAAAAAAAAAAAAAAAACATTTTCAAAAGATTTCCCAATATATACGTTTGGGTATCAAGGTTAGTTCAGGGAGGAACGCTGCGAAAAATTTGGAGGTCAAAAACAGAGCATGGAAGTTGAAGTCACGTTTTCTAAAAAAATACTATTGCAGAATAATAAATGATTCTTCGCAACTTCGTCCTCAAAATTTGTATGTAGCTGATACTCGAGGGAATGTTGAGGAAAAATTTATGACTCAAAAGCAGTCAAAATTTTCCAAAAAATTATTGATTTACCAAGCAATATGCAGTTGGGGCAAAAGAAGCACTTGAAAGAATGGGTGCTCTTATTTTTGCCCTGACTTGGCATCCTGTCACACTGGTAAATTAAGGTGTCCAAAAATATAGATTTTAAACGGAGATAAATTACATGATCGAGCAAAGGGACATTGTGCACTTTAGAACGTTAATGAAAGCGTTAACGAAAATGATTCAAAATTTCATAACTAAACAAAATAAATCTATAAATTTGATGATAACATTTTTATGAACATATATGCTTGTTAAGAATTTTTCGATCTTACTATCACAATGAATAATTGTCTCACCAAAATTTCTGTAACAAAAATAAAATCAGATAGTTTTTGAGGTCATAGCAGATCTCGTGCCATTTTAGTGTTTTTCTATATAAAATAAACTGGCATAGAAATGAAAGACAAGATCATACATAGAAAAACGATATAAGATTGAAATCATAGTCATACAAGTCGAGAATTTTTTAAGTACGCTCAACATCACAAAGCCGTTAAAGTAAGTTCAGAGATCCGTACTATTAAAAAATACAGGAAAAAATATGGCACTCTACTCTAAACATTCAAATTCGTAAGTTGTTATTTCTTATCCAAACTTGAAACGTCCAAGGTATAAGTTGAAACTTTTTTCGGTTTATATTTTCAAATGTAAAGAATTCAAAAATTTATATCTTTTACCCAATATTCGGCTTATTCATGAATTATCATACTCTTTTGTTCGGCTTTTAGTAAACTACTGCTGCTGCTGCTTCAATATGTAAAACTTTTATATTTTATTTATTTATAGCAAAATTTCTGTATTCATATTTAAGGTTTCCTTTTAATTAATATTAAATTCTTATCATAATTTCTCTCACTTAATTTTCCAATATTAATTAATTTAAATGTTGTCTGCAAACTAAACAATATTTGTTAATAATTAAACTGTCTGATTAAATGGATTTTGTAAGGCTTCATAATCATCATAATTATCAACATCTCTAGTAACAAGAACATCATTATCAATAAATTAATTAAAACAAATTACCCACAATCACTAACTAAACCTTTCACTTCCAATAGATTTCATAAATTTATTATTTCGAAACATAAAATTTATTTAGAAATTCACTTAAAATAATGAGAGAAATAAAATTTGAATTGATTTTATCCAAATTGGCCGAAAGGAGACTTAATGGTTGAAAATTATAATCTTTTCTGAAAGAATATTTACATTCATAATATCGAACATGGTTTTTTTGTGTTTCACTCTACACCAACATATGGGGGTGTGTTAAGTTTGTTGGTGTTTTGTGAAACAGTAAAATTACGTTCTTGGACAAAATCATATAATGAATTTAAATTAAATTTAAATTGTTTTTATCTGTTTGACATAATGGTTAAGACAAAAAAGAGCGATAATATTATTTAAACCTTTAATAACACATTTTTTTCGAACTTCGTGATTTCTGTTAAATTTGATTTTTGCTAAATTTTGTGTAATATTTGTAAGATGTAAATATTCATGTCTGATATCACTTTCATACTCGTAGGACTTTGTAGTCTCATTTTTTTCAAGAAAAATTTTCTCCTTAAGCGAAATTTACAGAAAAAATTTTTCTTAATTAAAAAATTTGAAGAAAGCTAATAGAATATTTTCTATTTAAAGAGAATTAAGAGAAAAAAATTTCTTTAAAAATTCCTTAAAAGAAAATTTGCTCTTTAAGAAAATTTACCGAAAACTTGCCCTTTAAAAATATAAAAATGTACTTTTTAAAGAAAATTTTCTCTTTAAAGAAAATTACTACAAATTTATTTTTAAAGAAAATTACCAAACATTTTTCTCTTAAAATTTACAGAATATTTTCTCGTTAAGAAAACTTTTCAGAAAGTTTTCTCTTGAATGAAATTGTTCTCCTTAAAAAACATATTCACTTTGAAGGAAATTCATCAAAAATTTGTTCTTCAAAGAAAATTTAAAAAAAAACTTTCACTTTAAAGGAAATTTACCACAAATTTCCTATTCAAAGAAAATTTTCTCTTTAAGAAAAAAATTACAGATATTTTTCTCTTAAATTTAAATTTATCCACGAATTTTATCTTCAACGGAATTAAGAGGCAATTGAAATTCATTTTTATTTTATAACTCCAAATTTTTAAAAAATATTCTCTGTGAGGAAAATTTTTTCGTTAAGAAATATTTACAAACAATATTCTTCTTAAGGAAGATTTTCTCTTAAATGAACATTTTTAGAAATTATCTCTTAGAGAAAATTATCCAATAGATGTTTTACTATAGAGATTTTGGAGAAAGTTTTCTCTTCCAGAAAAATTTGATAACAAAATTTCTTTAAAAGAAAATATTCAGAATATATCTCTTTAAGAAAATTATCTTATAGACTTTTTTCTTTAGAGAGAATTTCTCGTTACAGAGATTATTAATTAAATTTTTCACTTAAATAAAAATCAGAGAAAATTTCCCATTCAAAAGAGCTCAAAGTAAGTAAATTTTCTTCTTTAAAGAGAACAATAACAATATATCGCAATGTTACTGTTCCAGGAAGGACACTTTTTCCAATAAAATTGTATCGTGAATTAAATTTGTTAAAAAGGCCAAACAATCGTTCACCAATTTTGATATGTATTTAGAGGACAACGATCTTCTGACTCAGTTATTTAACGTGTGGCGTCGGAATTAGCCATATTATAAATCGAAACCGGTAATAATGTATAGTCAGTCAAGCCTGACTATTTAATACCCTACACCTGATTGTTGGTTAAAAATAGTAGCTACGAAAAGTTAATGATCGATCCTCAACCAAATACAGACGGAAGAGCGGACGTACGGACATCGTAAAATCGAAGCCGAAAGGTTTACTTAAATGTTGGTGTAACAAAATTATTTCTGCATGTTATAAACAAATGCATAACACCCCAACCATCTTCGGTGGTGTAGGGTATAAATATTAGACGTTTTAGATTCTATAGCATGCTTAAGAGTCATCTTTACCTAACATAAGATTTTCCCATGCTTTCTTTAAATTGTTTCTGCTTACAGAATACTTTTCAGAGTTGGTTTGACTTATTGGTTGGGTGTCGGTTTGATATTCCATCATTTGAAATTATTTATTCAATATAAAAATATTAGAAATTGTGTATTTTGGTTTTTATTCATCTGTTTTTTTTTGTGATTCCATAATTTTTACTGATCATTTTTATTCTTTTGCTCACTTCAGCTTAATTTCCTAAAGTAAATATTAAAACCATACAAATGATTTAATTTATGCAACTTCAACTTCAACTGACTCTAACAGATGAGATTGTGCTGCTGGTTCATGTGGCTGTTGCCGTCACTGCCACTAATACTATTGGAAATAGCATTATAACTGTAAGCAACAGAGCTGCATATTTTTTGTTGCTTTTGTATTTAAATATATATAGACGATGAAGAGCTTCTTTTTATAATTTTTTTTCCTTTTATTTTTGAATGAAACATTAACCAGACACAAATCAAATTTTACACAAATAATTCCATTTAACGGTTACTTATGATACTCAACTCAACAAATGCCAAAGGGAGAAACTGAGAGACAGAGAGAGTGAAACACTTAGAGAGTTTGGCATGAGAATTGTATGACAGTATGAATGGATAAATAAATGGATGGCTGCATGGATGGATGGATGGATGAATGGGATGCCACAAAAATTAAGGAAAAAAAAAATAAAAAAATAAGTGAATGAGTGAAAGTAAGTGGATGCATAAATGTACGAGCATGAAAGGAAACAAAAATACTAAAACTGAAATTAGCAATTTGCCATTTGCATACAGTAAGTGCAACTACGATTACTACTGCTGATGCTACTGCTGGTAATACCATTACATGGGTGTTACTGTTGTGATTTGTGTGACCAGCTATAATATATATTAATTAATGATATATAGTTTTTATATCCTACACCATATGTGTCATTGAAATATTATGAATTTGTGTAGATGTTTGTAACGGCAGGAAATTTACGAGGGTCGTTTATAATTTTTTCTTAGCTTCCACTTATAATATAGAATATAGTGTAGGGTATTATTCTGACTGGATTTTTACTTTTAATAAAATTATAAAATCTATAAATGATGGCAACTGATACGTATAAGTTATATTATATATTAAGTATACGCCCGAAAGCGAAATTAGTATGCAGAAGCCATTTTTTATTAACCTTTCATATATAGTGTAGCAGACACATATTTTTGGAAACCAATTTGTATCTTTTGACCATCTGAAATCTAACATAACTATAGTAGGAGAAGTTTAGTATTAGTATAGATATAAATGTTTGGAACCTATAGAGAGGCCCCATTAGTGCAGTTTTTAATCTCTTGTACTAATTTTGTTTTTAATTGAAATTTTTACCGTCTTATAATTCTTTATAAGTTTTTTAATATAAGAAGTAAGATCGATTTATTGTTTTCATTAAAACTTTTATCGTTAGTATTACTTGATTTTTTATCTAGTTACGTTCGTAAAACATGCCCGTTATTATCTTTAATGCTAAAGAAATAAATATGTGTTTTTAATCTGATTTAAATTAGTGATCAGAAAAAAGTGCGTACAATAATTATTAAATATTTTCAACAAAACCCAACATGGTCACACAAAAATTTGGCCAATCATTCAAACTGTTTCCAATGTTATTAAACAGTACTGGAAGAACTTGTCCACTGACAGAAAACCTGGTTCAAGAAAATAAAGAAAGCAATTTCAAATTCTCGGTTAGTTCAGTGCTCTGACCATTTGGTACGAAAAGTTAAAGCTGATGCAGGTTTAAGAACATACAAGGCTTAAAAAGTTATTTAAAGAAAGTTTTCTAAAAATATTCTTGGTCTAAAATTTTATGTTGCTAATGATCGAGGGAATGTTCATGAAAAGTTAAGGATCCTAAGCGGTCAATATTTTTTCAAAATGTTTTTTGTGTAGCAAGTAATATGCAGTTGCGGCAAAAGAAGACGGAGTTAAATTCAGTGGGCATATATTATATAATGTACTAAATGATATTTCCTATGTTAAGTTTTGAATTTTTTGATATTATAAATCCGAAAACGGAGAAAAATTTATATATAATCCCAAATGAACAAAAACAATTTGATATTATTATGCGGTACATTTTGCATCTCCTACTTGTTCTATTTGGGTTTTTTATAATAATCAACAAAAATAGTATTATTACATTTAGTAATTGTGCTAACATAGTAACGTCAATACGTATGAGTTATATTATATTAAGTATACGTACTGAAATTTAGATTAATAAGCAGAAAGAATTTATTTAACATTTTGTGTTTTGTTTAGATTTTTTTTATGACCAAACATTTCTATGCCTTAAACACTAATTGAAATTATATCCTTAATTAAAAGAAACAAGACAAGTATTTGTAATTCCTATACAGGAGAATTTTTAACTCATATACATATACAAAGGTCCATTTTGAGCAAAGCAACAGCTGTCATAAACCACCATGGCCTTGTTAACTCTTACATCGAGTTCAGTTTTCATGATAATTTTTCATTAAGAAATTTGCATTATTCGAAAGAGATATCTCAATTCTTGGTGTTATTTCAAAAAACCTTGAGTAAAAACAAATTGATATTCATAACAACACAGATCGCATACAGTAACAGACCCAATATTAGTATCACTTCAGATACTAATTGTTTAGACATAAAAAAATAGTATTAGCAACCTTAAGTCAAGAAAAAAATCCTATTAAATTTGAAATATTGCTGCTACCAGTATTTTATATAATCTGCTGTGAATTTAACAAAGTTCCCAACTAGTTCAACTGGATCAATTTCCATTTCATCTGTGAAGTTGTACTCTTCACTTACTACTACATTTGAATAAAGAATAAAAATTAAAAAAAAACAAAGGGTACTGGTTTCAGATGTCAAAAATCCAGTTGGTTCCATTAAACGTTCATTCCCAGTTTCTATAAATTGCCAGGACGTGTAAATCTTTTTCTCTGTATAAATGTGTGAGTATAGGTTGAAGTATAAATAGATGTTATGTGGATGTGTTCATGTGCATCTACACTAAAGTGTTTGTATACTTTTGTGGGATGGTTTATATTTCCAAGCTGCTCATCCATTCATGCATTCATTTTCCACACAACGATGAATCATTAAATTAGCAAACTACTAATATTTACACTTGTTGTCAAATGCAACCGAAAAAAAAATAATAAATAAAAACTAAGAGAACGTCAATTGAAAGAAATAGCAAATAGTAGCAACATATATCAACAGCATCAATTGAATGATGTTGGTTTGGGTGTTGCAAGCGGATTTATAATAATGAAAAAAGATTCCAACTCTTCAAAATTCTTCCATTTTATGTTTCATTTCAAAACTAATGAAAGATTTTACTATGAAATTTATTTGTTATGTTATGATGTATTTGATGTTTGTTTGTATGCATAATTTCACATAAATATATACATAACTGAGTATGCATATTATAAAACACATACATATAAACATATATGCATGTGTATTTCCATATTATTATTAGTATATGTATGTAGTTGTGTTGCCACTAAAGAAAACAAACATCAACTATTCGCAACTTTTGCCATAATGTTGATCTATGGTTGTGGTATAATTCCAAAATGCTTCTTACTGTTGTTGTTATTGTGTGTGTGTTTATATTTACTTAAATATATATCACATACATTTGCATACACATACATATTTTAACATCCATACTTATTAATAAGTAATGTCATTATTTGTATGACTGCACATATACATATAACAAAATGCTAATATTGTATGAGTGTGAGCAATTTGTATGCAAATAATTTATCAACAAAACGCTGTTTTATCAGCATCATATTTTATTTATTTAGTTATTTATTGATTTAAACACAAAAGGTTAAATAGTCTAGGCAATTGAGTACAAAATGTCTTTAAATCTTATTATATTTAACTCTTAACTCTCAACACTTAAGGGATTTTTGTAGTATTAAATAATTTAATAATGATAGAATTTTAGATAAAGAGTAAAATTTGAGAAATATATAATTTATGCTTTAATTTAGTGATTTATTTTCTATGAAATGAAATTAAAAAAGTTTATTATTAAATAAAAATACATTATTAAATGCAAAATATTAATTAAATTAATATTAATCATACGCACTGTTCTGTCACATATAAAGGTTTGACAAATGTATTTTATCTCTTAACCCACTGCGTGGATCATTTTGTAATGTAAGAATGATTTATACATAAGAACTTAGGTTTTAAGAAGAACTAATTTTAAATTATCCTTTGGTTATATACATAGAGTTATTGTGTTTCGAAATTGATAGTTTCGAGAATCAATTTAATTGAGGATTGTGCAATTTTGAAACATATTTTTTCATAATTTTGCATAATATAAAACGCAGATTTATTCATATGCGCTTTATATTATGACTTTTTCAACTCAGGAATATTGAACAGATATATGATATTGATCAATATTTTCAGTGGAATTGATTCATATTTGCAATAGAACTGGTCCATATTTAAGAATCCTTTAAATCTAAAACCCTATTCTGGAAGAGCTACAACCAAATATGGCCTGTTAATTGGCAAATTAGATTAGATATATTAAAGGCAGTTGAAAAACAGTAATTCAATAAAATTTGCTTAAATTTCATAGACTTAAAATTCTTCTCCCGGAAGTCAAATACGGATCAATATTCATCAAATTAGTAATTTATTTTTAAGACTGTTAGAAACTTAATTCTGAAGATTTTCAATGAATCTAGCTTATATATAAGAGTTTTATAAGGAAGGAGACAATATGTGCACTATAAGAAAATATGGACCGATATTTGTAATGGCAGTTAAATAAAATATTTTGCAGAATTTTAATATAATTTATAAGCAAAAAAAAAAAAAAAAAACATTTGCCGAATGCGGCTTTATATTAGAGCTATATCAAAATATGGACTGGTATTCGTCAATTATATTACAAGCATAAAAGAAATGTCGACCGGATTTAATTAATACTGGTATATATTACTGACTCCTATAATCTCCAAATCATCTTCTAGAAAGGGCCTTATATAAGAGATGTATCAAAATATGGGCCTATATTGGTCAAACTTTTAATAGAATCAAGCTCAGACTATATTCCGGGAAAGGATATTATAGGGGATTAATTTATATATCAAATTACATATATGTGACAAATTTCAGAAGATGACACACTGAACCTGGAATGTGTCAAAATTTAGCCCAAAAATTTTTTCTATAGATCCGATGTGGATGATTTTTTGTACGTTAATGAAGTACATATGTTTGCTTAGTATGGTAAAGTTCTGTCTAAATCCAATTACTTTCTGTGGAAATTTTTGAAAAATTCTTCTTCAGAATTTTAGCTCAGATATCGGTCTTTAATTTTTTCTACTAAACCAATTTTGCCGGTTTTTAAAAGAAAACTCACTGTGAAAATAACAAATGCTTAGATAAAATTTCATTGAGCTCCGCATATTGAACATAACCAAATCGATTCAGATTGGATTTGATGCAAGAATATATATACTTTATGGGGCTTTAGATAACTGAATCTTGCGGAATGACAGTTTTTATATACCTTAATCACCTTCGAACTTAAAACTATAAATGTGATTTTATTCTGGTCTACACTGTTTTTTTATAAAGGATAAATTGTTGTTTAAAATTATTTTTAAATATGAAGTTTTTAACTGCTTTCAATAATTTTATTCCATCTAAATCTTTGAATTTGATTTATATGCCGAAAACTGTATATAATTAATTACAGACTGTTTAGAAATATTTTTTGTTAAAAATTTTTAAATTAATTTTCAGTTTTTAAAATTTTATGAGAAAAAAGCAAGACGTTAACTTAATATTAATTTTAAATCATACGCTTCAATGTTACTGATTATTTTAATAATTGATATTTATTTATTATAATTTTTCTAAAATTCTGACATTAAGTATTTTTTACTCACTAAGTCCAAAACAACATTTTCAAGAAATAAAAAAGGACTCTTATCAATATGCAACACAACTAACGTATGAGCAATATTAGTTACGTCACATCAATCATACGTAGCCATTTTTAAGTACTCAAAAAATAGTTTTAGATTTGTTGAAATTCTTTAAAAAATTTTTATATCATTCTAAATAAACAAAAAATCATATATAAATTAGGAGGGACTTAAATATTATGTCATAATTATTATGAATGATTAGTTGTTTCTGAATGTGTAGATTTTTTAAAATCCTTTTATCTATAAAAGGAAATGATTATACTGAGTTTTGGAGACATTTGTAATCGATAAATATTTTATAGTTTAAGAATTAACAAAATGAAATGTTTTAAAATTTTATGATTTATTTGAAAATAAAAAATAAAGTTCGGAAAAATAAAATAATTTTGCGGAAAGTAGGTTTATTTATCTGGTCGACTGAATGTCTTACTGCCCATATGATTACGCTCGAACCCTCTCATAAATGTGAGTAATAAAGAATCGAATCAGTCTATTATTATTTTAGTGCATTTATATAGTCGCACAATGTACTCTTTGAAGAACTAATCGTTTTCAAAGAAATCATTGTAGAGGCATAAATGAGTTTAACTTGGAGTTTGATCTTTATGGACAAAATGGATAGATTTTACTGTTTTATAATCCTTTTAAGGGCAACAACAAATACTTGGGCTAAATTACATTAAGCAGCTAAAAACGGACAAACCTTAATTAATTCATATTCTGACTTGAAGAAAGAAAATATATATTTAATAGGGATATAATTTCTTACTTAAATACATGTTAAAATTCATTGGTCATTAGAGGAAATATCTTCCCCGCCAATTTATTTTAATTTCATTGTATTTCAAAATTTTTCTTTAGTTCTTTTTGAGAAGCAAAATCCTGCAGCAAAACTTGTCAAAAGGGTAACTCGATTATATAGTTAATGAGTCAAACCTCTTATATGGAGGCACAGTGAACAATTTTTGGAAAAAAATTTCATTTGTTGAACAAGTTATCCCCGAATTTTGAATTTTTATATTTCTAGATTAAGGAAATTTCAAATTACTTTTTTTTTAATTATCATATTTTAAAGATTAATTTACAAAGAATGTAGAATTAAAGACTTTTTGAGGTACAAAACATAATTTTTCAAATAAATACCCTTCCAAGAGTACAAAATGATTATATAAAAGTTATAATTTTAAAATTAAGTGAAACTAACGCAAAAAAAAAAAAAAACACCCCACGTCAAATTTACACATTTCTGTTCGGAGTTTTTAGATTTATTTTCTTTTATTTTTTTTTAATTTTTTTAAGTGAATACAAATCAGTTGGAAATTTTATTAAATCAGAGTTGACACTCTAGCTTATATTCTATTTTTTAATATTGTGTATATGTATTTCCACATCTCTAACATTTTAATAATTTCTATTCTCAAAATATCACGTATGTTTATGCATTATTAATTTTTCCTTCTATTTCCCATTTTCATCAGTTAAAAGTACAATGAAATCGAAAACCATTTAAAACAAAACCAATAAATATTTAAAATATTTATGAAACTTCAGCTCATACTTCTTTTTCTACTGCTACAATTCGCAATATTGAAACACACTCACACATACAAAAACTCTTAAAGAGAAAAAAAATAAAACAAGTAATGCTATATTCGGTTATGCCGCATCTTCAATACCCTCCATCGTGTAGGTAAATATATTCTGTATTTTTATAAATACAACACGTTTTTTTATAAATGCAACACAGGAACACTTAATCAGTCATAAAATTTGTTATATTTTTGGCTCTACCTTTTTTCTACTGGACCGATTTTGAACATTTTTGGAACGGTATAGTACATATAGCTTATTAATTAAGGCGAAGATTTATTCTTATATATCGATTTATAATTGACAACTTTACGAAAAATGTTTGAGTGAACTTAGAGGTTGTCTCTGATATTACTCTATATGTTTTGATATACTGAAACGATTTTCAGGACTATAACAAATACTCAGCCCAATTTTCATTAAGATCTGTCATTTATTGTGGATTTGAGCATGCCAGAACAGACAAATAAACAGACAGACAGACGGGCAGACAGATGGACAGACATTACCATATCGGAGAGAATGTCTAAGATGATTCCTTAGCGTTACACATGAAATGGCAAAATAAATATAGTCTCTTCACCACTTGTGCTGATGTAGGGTATGAAAACGTCAAACAAATTTGTTGTTGTTTAAGTTGTTAATATTTAATCAAGTAATTGAAAAAATACATTTAACAAATTGTCATATTTTCCATTTTTGTTGTTGTTGTCGGTTCAGGTTCAAATGTTATCATCTTTTTTAGGCTTCATTGGTTAACAAATTTCTAACATCTGTTTTTGTTGTTTGTGTTCTTCTATTCTTTGTTGCTTTTGCTGTTTCTATTCTATTTAACATTTTATGTTACGCCATTCAACAAAATAAGAAATTTACTAAACAACTACAAAAAAATACATTAACATATAAAAATACACATAAACACAAACACACATACATTTGACAAAAAAAAAAAACAAAAAATAGACAACAACGGATATAAGAAGTAAAAGAAGAAAAGGGATGGAAGTGTAAAAAAGGGCAATATGCAAAATGAAGCATGAAACTGTAAGTAATCAAGTACCTCAAATACTTTTAGACAACAAACGGTAAACAGCAAAAGTAATAACAACAACAAAATTCCTTAGATGTCAAGATAAAAAGGAGATAAAAAAGTTTTGTAAACAAAACAATTTTTGTGGAAGAAAGAGAGTGAAATTTGTGATAACAAGGAAACACGTGCAAAATATTTTAAAGTCCACTTAAATTCCAAACAGAAAGCGCAAACTCACCACTAAGGAAAAGAACAAGAAATAAAGGTTTTTACTCCTAATGTTGGATTCCAACTAAAACTAGAATATTTTTATGTTTTAATGAAAATTAAATGAAAAAATATAAAAAAAACGGAAATTTCACTAGTGGAATGTAAGAATGCTATTTGTGGACTAAATAAAAATTCACTTGAAAGTTTTTTGAACTTAAAGATTTTTTTTATAAATTTTTTAGAACTTTTTCCTTTGATATTTTTTAAACTTAAATTATAATTACTTTTTCTTTCCTCTTTCAATCCCCTATTTTAAACCGTTTTCCTTATTTTCTAATTTTTTTTCTATCTCCACCTGTAATAATTTAATTGTTTGTCAGAATGTTTCTGTTTACTTCCACTTTTTATAGTATTTTTTACGGCTCTGTTTTTATTACAAACATGCATAATCATGTTTATTTATGTGCTTACTCATGTATGTATAACCAGTGCAACCCTTGCATCATAACCATTAGAGCAGGAATATGCTTCTGTGTTTCAAAGCATTACAGCATCTGTGACGTTTCCAGTGGTATTTAGCAGCTGGCGCTTAGCATCAGTTGGATAAGTGTCACTCCAGTAAACAAATGGGGTTGTCAAGCTTTAAAATTTAAGCATTAAAATAACCAAAAATTTTAAACGATTTTAATGTTGAAAAGTATTTTTTGAGTCCTAAATCACAACAGTCATTTCGCTACTCTCACCGCTGCCACAAGTGACAAATGAAGGTATCTTAACACCTTTATCATTTTGTGTGTAAGAGGAATCATTTAAGACTCTATTAGCTACATATATTCTCGGGTCAATTAAAAAGCTCATTCCACTTAGCTATAGGTAAACTGTTCCTTTAAAATAATAATATCATTCCCACATTAAACAAAGTTATATACCGATCTAAGATAATCTGATATCCAGAGTTTTCAGATATTTTTCTTAATTTTTCAAAAACCTAATAAACTTATGACGTACAGTTATAATTTACCATATTAAAAACAAGTAAGTGTGTACTGGCTGGTCAAGCCCCACTACATAATACCGTAAACCTCACACTGGGGCAGAATCGATTTATTAATAAATCAGTAAATTTGAATTTGAATGGTTCGATGGATTTGCATGAAATTTAAAATAGTGACAGCTGAGTAGTATGGCGTTATAACTTTGAGAGCTTGGACCTCATTAAGGCACCATGATTGAAGTTACCTTTTGGGGTACCTCGGACATTCACTTTTTTGCAAACGTATGCAAAATTTGTATTTCTCCTTGATGAAACCTTCAATATATTTTATATCCTCCACCACCACAAGTGCTGGGAATATTATTTTTGTCATTCCGTATATAACGCCAAGAAGGAATTATCTCAGACCCCATAGTATAGTATATATTCTTGCACCAAACAAAACTTGAGTCGATTAAGCCATGTCTGTCTGTCTGCCTTTGTGGTGCAAGTAATTGAAGATTCGGCAAAACTTGTTAATATCCATAAAATGAGCTTAAAAAACCCTGACTTATTACATTCAAGTCACTATTACACAATACCTTATTTTTAAAGACTGCAAATTTAATATTCCGCCTAAAAAGTGACTTAAACTGACACTTGTTCAAAGTGCGCAACACCTTAAGTGAAAACTGATACTCCTGGCGTTAAATATTTATATGTTTTCCTTTTTGAATTTTTCCTAACAATTAAATTAAAACAACACAAAACCAAGTTTCTTTATTAAAAGTTATTTTATCCTTTTTACTTTTAATCCATTTCGCAAGCTCTACGCATAATAAAAATTACCGGATATCACACGAATTAATATTAAATTTATCAGCTTACAAATTGCGATGATAATAATGATAGTGATTACGTTGATGACGATGACTACGATGATAACCATCTATCAAATCTCAGCTTTCAAGTCAAGCAGGCATGAAATTAAGCAAAATCCTTTGCAAGTTCTATATATTTTGTGTTGTTGCTGTTATTGCAAAGTTTTTTGTTTCCCTCAATAAAATTTCAATTTAATGTGATACAATAAGCGACGGAATAAATGAGTGAGTGAGCACTTCATTTTCAAGTACTAACACTGGGGTGACAGACTGGGAGAATATAATTTGTTACCCCGCGGCAACACAAGTGATGAATAAGAGTTTAATAAGTTTCCTATTTCGTGTGAAACGTCAGGAAAAAGTTCTTAATATTCGATGAAGTATATAGGATATTGGATCATGTAGAGTACTGATACTATTTAGCCACATCTTGTTGTCTCTTCCATACTATTTTGTTTAGTTCCCAATATTTCTTAAGATAATTATTTACATTTGCCAGTTTTGTAAGTTCTGAAATCGCAAAGCTGAAAATGTCTTTAATTTATAATTAGGTATTTTCTGCCGGACAACCCTTATAAGGACGGGGCTTTAATTTAGATGATAAAAATTAAATTTTCGAAAATGATTTACACGGACTAAGATTTTGGGTGTTTTCGAATAGAATGGTCGAAATCCATCCTGATTTGTTTACAAGTCTAAATACGTGATATTTACATTTCATTTTTATAAATTTTTAACACCAAATGATATGCCACTTAATTAAAAAAAAGTTTGAATACCCAAGTCCTAACGTTTATAGAGATACCACATACATGTGTAAGAATTGTCTAACTTGACTGAAAATCAAACCTAAACTCTGGCCATTTTCCTTCATATTCTTAATGTTCGGAACAACATTGCCTTCCAGAACTTGTATAACTCTTTCATATTAACATACATTAATAAATCTTGCTTGGCATCAACAAGTGTAAAGAATTTCAAAGATATTTTATGAATCAAGTCCTTTTCCCGGAATTAGTAAAAATTACATTCTAATAAAATTTCTTCAATTCGTGCATTTTTTTCTAAAATTAATGTGATGTAGGGTATTTAATATTCGCTGCAAATAATTATATCATCCCGTTTGTTTTTTTATTTATGCTTCAGTCTGCTTTTGATATATAAGTACAGCAAAAACAAACCCTTGTACCAGTAACCTAGTAACTAAATAACTAGAACTAAGGTTACACTAAGAGGTTTTCGTAGATGATTTCAAAAGATGAAAATGATGATGACAATAATGTTGGCGATTATTACAATGTTATTGCCATTGCAGATGATGATGATTATGATGATGATTATGCTGATGATAATGCTGGTGATAGCTTTTGTCGGTGTTGCTGATGTGAACGTGAATGTTGTTGAGTTTTTACCCCATGGCATAATTTTGCCAAAAGCACTTGAAAGTAAAATCTTTGCATGCAAATGTGAGCAACAGCAGCAGCAGCACATTATTAGCGAAAAACCCATATAACTGTCGTTTGCAATGGAATGGTAACTTTTTAATGATTTGTGTTGGATGCAGAGTCTTTTTTCTAGTTGTTTATAAGAAAAAAAGGTAAAAATTAAACATCATTATTTACGCGTGACAATTGAAGTGTGATGAGCCAACTAAAATAACCGCATCAACTAACCGATGATAATCCTCATTTACAATTAGAATTAAATGTTTGAGTGTCAGTAAGTATATTTTTATGTACACGATTTATATTGGGAATAAAAATGTATTATCACATATATAAATATATTTATAGAATATAAATAGTTAACTTAAGAAAAACTGAAACGATTTTATAAGAAGCTTTTTCATCAAATTGTAGTACGAATACTTTCTGACACTACACCACAGTAGGCGGTTAGGATATTATGGTTTTGTACTGATGCTTGTAACATGCAGGAAGAACTTTAATACATCCACTTTATGAGTCGATGTAACAATGTCCATCCGTCTGTCTGAGGACCTAGATGTCGCATTATTTTAGATATATCGATAAAGTTTGGTAAATATTATTTGCCCTAAAGACAAAACTTGCTGAAATTTTCCATGTTCGGTCTAATTTTTATAGGTAACACTTATACAAATGTTTCTCGCGGAAAGGTCATAGAAAGGTCATAGAATTTCTAAATATAAAGTGAATTAAATTAAATTAGAAACAAGTAAGCCTTATGATATTCCAGAACGACTGGCGAGGGCCAGTCCATTATTTCTCATAGGTCCTATACAAACCCATTCTAAATATTACTTTGAAGGTGTAAATCTCACATAAACGTTGGTATTGTAATAGTTATTGGTCAAATTCTGATAAATATAAGCAAAAATCGATATGCAAAATTACACGAGGATCTGTCTGTAATTTCTTATAGCTTCCAATTAACCCTCTCGAAAATTCATTTTAAAAGACATAAATTACATTTAAGAATTAGAAAATAATATTATACGAAGTTCGCGCATTACTACTATTTATAAGCAACGGTATGGTATGGGGTATTACATATTCTAAATTATATATATAAGGTTAGGGAGAAAGTATCCTCCAAAAGTTATTAAATTGATAGATTGCAGGAAAAGTATTATATTATCCTACAAGTTCTCTATTTTTGAAAATAAGGAGAAAATTTGTTTATAATTTTATACTTATTAAAAAGTCTACAGATAACCGGGATAAGAATCTATGGGTCTCTTTACATTTTAATTAAGGGTGCTCTAAAAAGTAGATCAATGCCTCATTTAAGAGAAATAAAGGATTACAGTATTCATCAATTTTGAAATCATATTTGTTATAGAGTTCGAACTCTAGCGCAGGCAGTCGATAAGATGGACACACAGTCAGACAAAAGGACAGACAGCCAGACAGATAGACGGACATTGCTAAATCGACACAGATTTTGACACGCGGAATGATGAAATTCAACACTTGTGATGGTGTAGTTTATAAAAATGTGAATTTTATAGAACAGTTTGTTGTAATGTATATGTGTATATAAGCATGTAGTGGAGGATATAATAGATTCGACAGAACTAAATATATATTTTTACTCCCAATGCAGCGCTCAAAAATTGAAATGTTCAATTTTGTTATACCAATTGTTATCACTTTTCCAGCTCCAAATAATATCCTTAATTGTTCTTACTTCCTAAAAATTTACAGATATATAGGTCCATCTATTTCATCTAAATCCCTCAAGCTACAGTTTATAAGTTGGGAATTTTGACTGTAGTCTTTCACCAACAAGCGATTATTTTAAGCGAGCGTTATCTTCAAGTCATAACATATTTATTATTTCTATTAAACAACTTAATGAGGTATTAAGTTTGTCAAAATTGTTGTGGTTGAAGAAAGTGATACAGAATTATAATCTCAAATAATTTCCTCTTAAAATACCTGTTCAAATTGAATTTATCAATATTCCAAAATCCCAAATTAAAGGTGTGAAGACTCTTTAAATAAACTTTTATTTCAACTTCATAACTTTTAGATTCTTAAGATAAATGCCACCTTATTAAAGTTCGTTCCCAAAATAATAAAATCTCATATTACTTTTAAACCTTAAATGCACTAAAAGGTCATTAACTCATTTGGCAAATTGTTACTCTTAAACAAACTTTTCCTAAATTTTCTTTTGCACAATTTAACTTTGACACAAAGTTTTATAAAAATAATCTTAGTTTTTTTCTGTTTTATTTTCCTTCCTTCTCCATTTTCTTTGAAATCTTTTTATGAAAATTTGACAAACAATAAATATTGAATTTATTACAGTTTTCTTATTTCTTATTTTAATTTTTGCTTTTTTAATCTTTTTGAAAAACTAAAAGAAAAATATGAAGAAATAAGAAAATTTACTTTAACACCCATGAAAAACAAAAAAGTTTTCAGACATCTATGAGTATCATCTTCTGGATTGTGTTTCCCAGTAACTTTAACTTTGGGTTTTATTTATGAGCATGTATTTGTCTGGAAAAGTGTGTCTGTATGAGTATGAGTGTGGTAAATTATATGCGCCGTTAAGACAAACGAATGTGTTCAATAAATCTTTTACATAAATGTGTTAAAAAGTGTCATCGATTTTAGTAAATTTTGTTCATGTATTTAAGACCGTAATTTAGAAGAAAATAATCAGAGTTTTGTAGAAAGTTTAGTAATACAGAAGAAGGATAATATATTTTATATGTAACGGGATAAATGGTAATTTTAAGATTAACATAGTTTCGTATCGGGAAAATCGGGAATTTTTTTATTTGAAAAATGTTACAAATTGACCGATGTACAGTGGGGCAAATTGATGTGTTGAGAAAATATGCTTGTAACTTTTGCTGGATGGACTTGCAAAGAGTTTAATGTGAGATTAAAATCTCAGCAGTCTGGATCACGTTCGATACCCACCGGTGGAGTTATAAGCATGCAAATGTGGCACTTCGAACATACAATTTTTTAATGCTTGCAAACTTCCCTTTCTCATTATATTTCAAGTCGTGTTTGCAGTTTGGTTTAATTATTTGCCATTTTCCTAAGCAATTAAATATTTAAAACCAGCAAAAAAGTTGCAATAACAAAGAATTATAGACCGATATCTGCGACAACCTCGAAGTTCAGACAAAAATCTTTTGTAATTTTTTTTTTAAATTATTCATCAGTTTAAATAAAAAATCAACTATGAAATATCATTTCAAAAATTCTAATAAGTAGAAAAAAAGTTATTGTCGAAACTATGTCCAATTTTGTGACTCCTAATAAACTTTCGTGTGAAATTTCACTTTATATTTTTTGCTCCATTTTTGTTTCATTTTTGCTGTTCTCATCCAAAGATAAAGTTGTAGTTTTTTTAATGAAAAGCAACTAAACGGTACGGTAAACGATAAATTTCATTACAATTAAAGATGCCCAATGGAAGATCTGCCCAATCAGGAAAAGTTCCAAATTAAATATTTTCATGACAGATCTATTGTGTCCGGAAATCTAACTAGGAAAAAACAAAATTTAATAAAAGGCAGAAAATTGCTTTAAAACAGGAAGCTAAATTGTAATCCAAAACTCAATACTCATGTTATTGGCGCACTTTGATATCAGGCGATGTTCGATGAAATCGAATAACACAGTTAATATATACTTTTCATTACTTTATATCGTTAAGTATACCGTTCGACACAGAATCATTCTCTGAGTCGATTTAGGTATGTCCGTTCGGCACGTGCTATTATTTTGGCATAAGGAGCGATTTGTTAGAATCGGTCCCATATTTCAAATGGGTTCCATACAAATGTTTCCCGAAATATAATTTTTAGCCCATGAAATTCCTAAATATAACAAAGCCTTATTATATTCTTAAACGATATACGAAATTATACGGGAATTGTTTCAATATTTCTTACTGGTCCCATACAACCACCCTTACAAGTATCACATTGAAACTCATAAATCGCTCAAATACGTAGGTATTGTAAAAATATTTTGTCAAATAAGAGACAAATCGAAATTAAAGGAGAGTCGCTCCGTAATTTTTTCTGATTCCCACATAACACTACAGAAAAAATATTCTTTAAAACGCATAAAATTCACAACACACACATAAGCATAATAAGGAAAAAAATTATACGAGGGCCGTTAATAAATTTTTCATAGCAGATATTTACAATCAACAATGAAATGTGGAGTTTAAATAGTCGGACTTGACCGACATTTGTTATTTCTTATTATTGAAAACGTTTGTGTATGAGCGTATGAATAATATTAAGTATACGTCTGTACTAATTAGTCAGGCATTATAAGCGAAATGATTGCAATATTGAAGAATACAAAACAGGATTCAAATGAAGCTTCTGAAAATATTTTACAAAAAGATTGTCTGATCAGTACCAGCATCTGGCTTTATATTTAGATTTCAGAATTCTTGATAAAATTTTTAAAATTATGTACGGGAGGTCCATGTATTTTCTCTTTAATATTCACTATATTGCTGTCAGACAAAATTCAGAAGTGTATAGTAACTCTTGATCCGCAGAAGCTTTCGCTTTGTCTGTACCATTTATTTTCATTTATTTCCTCACATTTTTAATTAAGCATCATTCTCTAATATAAGGACCCTTTTAAATTGTTGTACTTCCTTCTAAATATTTTATTTTCTTTCTTTCAATTTTCTTTAAGTTTTCGTTTTTTTTTTTTTTTTGCTCTTTTTCTTTCATTTTACTTAAATGTAACCCGCATGTACATATAAATATTATTTTAAAAGTATCAACATACAAAGTAAGATTAAGCAAAGATTATGGTTATTTCAACAATTGAAACTTTATTTTCTCCACTCGTCTCATTCCATTTTATTCGTTCATTCATTCATGAAAAACTGAAACTGAAATAAAATAATAAAGAGAAATAAAAAATGGAATGAAAAGTAAAACTTTGGCGTTAAAAATTTTTCCAATTTGATAAATTGTGATTTGAACGAACAAAATGCAAACGTTAAAAAAGGAACAAGTAAGAATGCTATACTCGGCTATAACGAATCTTCAATACCCTCCACCACAAATGCGTGTGAAGTAAATACGTTATATTTCTTACATACATATTCACACATACACCCACAGACGTATACAATATAATGAAATAAGTTACTTTTCTGTCTATAACTTTTGTTCTTCTAAACCGCTTTTGAACATTTTTGGAATATTAATGAAACTCTATATCCTTCAATATACTAAACCGATTAAAATGATAACTCATCAGGACCATAACAAATACTCAGGCCGAATTTCAATGAATTCCTTCAATTAGTGTGGATGTGAAAGTGTCAATATAGGACAGACATAGCTAAATCAACTCCTATTTTGATGTAATGCAAAATATATATAAACATTATGGGGTCTTAAATTATTCCTAGCGTTTCACGGAATGACAAAATATATCCTCTTCACCACTTTTGGTGATAAAAAAATAAGTAAGAATTCTATATTCGACTGTGCAGAATCTTAAATACCCTCTACCACTATATTGAACCAATTATTTATTTCTCTGAATTTGGATGGAATTGGTTCATACCTTATTCTGGGAAGTAGAGTAATATCCAAATATGGCCGATGATTGTCAAACTAGTTTCAAAACATGTTGCCGAATTTCAATAGAATTGGTTATTATATACAAGTTTTATAAGTTCAAAAATGGGTCTTATATGGGAGCTATATAAATTTATAAACCGAGATATATAAACCGAGATTGTCCAAATTAATAATTTATATTAAAACATTAAGGAAAATGTATGTATCGAATTTCAATAGAATTGATCTATTTTTACCTTTATAATCTTAAAACAGTTTGGATCCAGATCATTCATATTAATAATGTACATTAAAAATAATTAAAAACTGATTGTGCTAAATTTCAATGGAACTGGTTCCGAGAGAGGTCCGATATGGGAGCTGTATCAAAATATGGGCCGATATTAATAAAGTAAATAACATATATTTAAGATAGTTAGAAAATTAATTGTGCCAAGTTCCAATGGAATTCGTTCATAATTAAGAGTTTTATAAACAAAAAACTATATTCCAGAAAGGGGCATTATATGAAAGCTATAGCAAATAATGACCCCAGCACAATATTATTTCTTTGAATCTAAATTAATGTATAATCCAAATTTCAGTTAATTATCTTTAAAATTGTTACCCATATCAGACAGAGATATTGCGGTGTATAAAAATTTCGCATTTTTCCGCCTATAACTCGTTTTTTTTTGTTCCGATTTTGATGATATTTTGCATGATGATGGAAAACATACAACTGTATGTTAAAGTTAAATTTTCGTTGAAAAAATTAGAAAAATTCTTTTTCTGAATTGGAGGTTGTCTCAAATATCGGCCTATAACTTTTTTCTGATGACCTGATATAGCTGGTTTTAAGTGGAAAACTGCTTAGGATAACAACAAATAATGTGGCAGAATTTTATTATATTCGCACAATTATTCTAGTCATGAGAATGTTTCCAACAGACAGACAGACATAGGTATATCGACGCAGATTTTTATTTGATGCTGGAATATATATAAATTCTGCGGTTTGAGATTATTATTCCTTAGTGTTTTACACGGATTGACAGAATTAATATACCCTCTTTACCACTTGTCGTGGTGTAGGGTATAAAAACATTAAAAAATTCGAAAGTTTTTGTTGTTGTTATTGTCTTTCATCTGTTAAAAAAGTTTTTCTGTTTTTTGGTTAGAGAGATTGAAAATTTTATAAAATTAGAAAAAAAAATGTAATAAAGGAAGATAAAAAACAAAATAAAATTAAGAAAACAAATTGATAATTTATGGAGGACAGAAAAAACATTACGGAATGAAAACTGAAATAAAATAAAATTAAAATGTTTAAACACTTTTTTTATGGAATTGTCATCGATTTGTTAAACATCCACAAAAACAGATAAATCTGTGTGCATATCGACTGAAGGAAGAACTGGAGATGAATCGTTAGAAGAAATTGGAAATTAATTTAATGAATTTCGCATACATCTTTGAATACATCTTTAGGGAAAATAAGGAAAGAGTTCTAAATTGCAGCAGTATAAAATATCAATTTAACCTCGTTTTATAATTGATCTCAAAATAGATTTTTTACAAGTAGAGGTATGGCAAATGAGGGACTGAACCTCATGAAATATGAATCAACAGTTTATTTTTATACGTTATAAGTCCCATCGTTCCACAAAGGTCTAAATAAATATCCTTAATTTATTTCTATCTCGGGCTAATGTTTTCACTTCTCTCCAACTTTTGTTACTGCCATTTACCTCTGCTCCAATTTGCTCTCTCTTTGTATGTGTATTTATATGGCTCATCAATGGTCATTTTCGCCTTCGTATTTCAGTCACTTGGCATACACGATTTGAAATGGTCTTCAGCAAAAATATATGTAGGACTTGCATCTTTCGCATATTACGATTGGTTGCATTCCAAGCTTCACATCTATTAGAAAGGATTTTCCACAGCAGGTGGAACTAATTACAAATAAAACCTGAATTTATGTTTTTTAACGATTTCGCTACCTTCGTTACGTAAATAAGATTTGCTGCTAGATCGAAATAGCTAATCATCAATATATATTTGCGGAATGCAGGTTGTTTGGGCTACTTTTCAGTCTTCAAAATATACATCTCCTGTTAACAAGAGTTCTCCTAAGGATCGTGTCCACAACTATGATAATAGAACACAGCCGTGTCAGATACTCATTAAAAACCTCTCAGCTGTGCTTATCAATTTATAATTTCTTATCGTACATAGCGCGTTAAGGTACAGATACTTTATTAGGCATAGCATTTTAAGAAAAATTTTCCCACAAGCATCCTCGCAGTTTGTAAAGCATAGAAAAAATGATGAGTGGTTGTTCGATAGATTGTTAACGATAACGTGTTGTGGAACCAGACTATTCTCCCTAGGTTTCAGTGCAATCCTATTAGATATCCTTTTAGCAATTATCTACATAATATTTCACAACACACACAGTTATTCAGATCGATGATATTGAATAATTTGTTATCACAACCAAAGTCAGTTCACTTTGCAGCTGCTGGGTATCACAGAATTTGCATATGATCAGCAGTATAATTTAAGCATTTGTATGCGGGTCAGTTTTCTTAACTTATACAGAGATGCCGTCAATAAGTGGAGGTTTTTTCCTCCAATGAAGGGTAGAATATATTTAAATAATATATAATATTAATAATTTGCATATAACGAACATTTCCAGACAAAGTATGGTTTAAGTGATCCACTTGTTGAAAGATCGTAAGTATACTATTTACATCTATCAAGGGATAAAGATCTGTATATATGTGTTTTCTAGTTGATTCCATCCAACGAATTCCTTTAGCATTTCTGAAATTTACTGTCAATGTTACTATAATGTTCTCCAAATTCTGTCGGAGATCTTTTCACCGACAGAATTAATGTCCTGGAATATGTTTTAACTTCAAAACGAGGATGAGTAATGTCCATTTTTGCAGGTATTTATCGGTAATGTCTGCTCTCTACTGTGCACATCTTGTAGTGATCTACGCCACTTATCGGTATGCAATCATTTGCTTTACTTCGCTGATCAGAGGAAAATTACATGGTTTTGCAGATTCTCCTATAAAGAAATTATAATCGACCCATAACAAGGGTATATGCGTGCCCAATGAGTTGTGTTCTATAGTTGGCTTTAAGTTTACGTTGTTAGAACCAAACTGCGCACCGAAATAACATAAAATTCCTATAAAAAATGCTATTGTTCTCTGAGTTCTCGTATTCAGGTAACCAATTTCACTTGACCTAGGCAGAGTATCCGGTTTCCTTGGTATGGAAGAATCAGGGTTTGGATTTTGCATATATATAAACGTAAGTTGTAGAAATATTTTAACAATTAAAAATTTTATTTGATCTAAAACCTACTAGGAACCTAAATACTTTCATACCAAATGGGGAGCATTTCAGCTCAATCATTAGAAACAGTTAAAAAGTTGGACTATGCTTTACATTATTTAGGTCTTTATTTAGGTAATTAAAACTTATTCTGAGATCTTCATAATAAGTGGAAGTATAGCATCCAGTTCCAATCGACATAGAAATATGTAATTCGGCGAGACTTCTTAAAAATATTTCCTTTTTCATAAATTAAAACACTTTGGAATATATCTTTGTCCTTTTGGACAACCCTAATGTGAACGGATGTCGAGTATTTGCCAGATGTCAAGTAGTTGAATTCATTCGATCATTTATTCTGCGCCATAATCTGGAAGTGTGATATGATATTAGTTTTGCAGGAAATGAGCCATTTGCTGAATAGATAATCCGTATCCTCGTAACCAATACTTGAATTGAGGCAAAATATATCTAAATACCAATCAAACTAGGATTTTAAAATTTAATCTTAACTTTGAATTACGTTCTTCATAAATAATTCATTTCCATTTAGTAAATTTACTAACTAAAACTCCTTCAGTATTTAATGCACATTTTTTCATTTCATTTGAAAGAATTTCTTTGAATTCTCTTACTCCTTTAAATCCTTGAAGATGATAACAAACAGTTAAAACATTCCTCTTTTATTGAGTATTTTATAGCGTTTGTTTTTTATTGAAAAAATTTGATACAAAACTTGAAAAAGAATCGAAAGGAATACAAAAATGTCAAGTCCTCTTCAAAAGATATTTTGCCTTAACTTTTGTTCTTCACAAAAAACAAACCCGTATATCCTTTAGTATTTTATATCTGTCATCTATCGTCATCATCTTGTTGACATTAGCATTTTAAGTTATTTTCAATTTAATAACAAACATTTATTCTCCTTTTTTCTGCTTTCAGTTTTATTTCTTTATTTTCAGAAAACTTTCTACTTCAAACGAGTTTTTCTTTTAATTTATTTGATTAACTGCATTTAAAACACAAGAAAAAGGGAGAAAAACAGAAAATGATAGAGATTTTTTTCTTTCAAATATTTGCATTAATTTTTATTTCAGTTAATAAATGAAAAATGGAAATGAAAATCAAGTGAGAAAATTCGTTGAGGGTAATAGCGATTCGTAAATACCCTACAACGTTCACCTCAGGAATTACCTAAGCTGTTTTCCTTTAGCTTAACTTCTTTTCATCTACTCGCTTTCAGATTCTGTCATCGGAAGACTTGCCTTTCATTCCTAATTAAAGTCTCTGGACTTTGACAGCTTGTTGATTTTTAATGCAAACTGTTATTACAAGCGTTATGATTTAGTGGCTTATTCAATTCTAGAGCTCAAGGCAGTGTCGCATTTTAGATTGGCATTTTAAACTAACCAGATGCAGTGACATAGTGGATAATATTACCAACATCAGTGTCCTGGAGTTCAGTCAAGGCATTTAGAACAAAACTCCCGAAAACAGAGTTATTTTAGACGGAGAGTGAAGCTCAATGGCATAAAATTTGTCCAATCGTCACCTCTTACTCTTCATTACCGCAACTTCTACAGCACGCGAACCTCTAAGATTTGAATTTAGAATATTTGAGATCAAATGGGGGTCAGATTTTCTTCGAACAAATAGGTTCATTTAACCACCTATCCTGAGACAAAATCAGGAAGTGTTCTAATATACTAGATACGTCTATCCGTAACCAAGAGTTGACCTTATTCTTACCAGCTCATTGCTGGGAATAGCAGAATAAGAACTCACCCAGATTAATTCTATATTGTAATATCTCGAAATATCGTTGATTTCAGGGATTCATGAATCGATTTGGATGCGAAATGGTACCCAAGCCACCTACCATTTCCCGAAATTTATTTCTGAAGAAAACAAACCCAAACGCACACGATTTTGAGATTTGGAACCATCCTTCGAGTGTATCTTCTTCGATAAAGTATTTAGTAGTAGTTTTATCATTGTAAAAGGACAGGAACACAATAACGTATAAGATTATACGATTTACCTATATCGCCTAAAATGGATGCACGATCATATTCTTTATCTCTGAACCTAATTGCTGACATAGAAGCTATGACTTTGGTAGTACCTTGGTAAGCGCCTGTGATCATAAGTAGCGTTTTGGAGTCACTGGGGTAAATCCACATCATTTTTCAATGATTGTTCTGTGCAAATGCCATGAGAGAAACCTTGTACTCCCTGACAACGTAAGTTCAACAACATTCAAGTCAGAATCTTGTATTCCCTAGTGAAAAGTTGAGTTTTTGCTTGAGAATCGGAACACTACTCAACTTACATTCGCAGATATCCAGAAATTTACTATTTATAGTTTATTCTGATCTGGTAACTTAAACCGACTAAACTTGACTTAAGTAGCTCTTGATTGTGTACATAAAGACCCGAGTTCGTTGCTCCATATATCTCGTTCAGATATATGGAAAATTTTCTTTTCTCAACAATTCATACAAAAAAAATTTTGGATTTTATAATTTCTGACAAGTTTTAGAACTGACTTTGCTCTGAGATCAAATAGACAAAATAGTCATCCAATATGAGACGATAGAGACTATGTGGATTTGGACCGTTGTTAGTCAGATGAACTAGGGACAACAAACATCTCATTAGTAGTAAACAGTCTTAAAGGATAAAATGCCTGACAATTCATAGCAAAAGCTATAGCTTTATATATGATGTGTTTGACTTTTTTCTTGCTGTTACATTCCAAATAATAAACTTAATTCGACCTTTTCACTATTTGTGGTGGCAGATAAAAATATCTGAGAAAGGGTGGAGAATATATAAAGAAAAATGAAATGAAAAGTCAAAGGAAAATATAAAGGATTTACATCTTTAATGTTTTTTTAATACTTCAGGTTGTTTGAATTGAATTCTAATTGGGTCAGTTCTCTTTGTTTTCTTTTCTCTGTTTTTACCAAAGAATTACGCAGATTGTTAATGATGTGGAAAATTTATGTTAAATTTGGAGGGTAACGAGAATTCCTTTCCTTTTATTTATTTAATTCATTATAATAAGAACTCAAGTCACCCTTAAATTTTGCCATAAATTTCCTTCTTTTTATTTGTTTGAAATGTAAATTCAATAATTTCATAAATTTGCCCAAAATTAAATATTAAAAAAAAGAGAGGAAATGACTTAAATGATGGTTATTTAGGATAAGAAGTACTTTTGTAAATATTTAAATAAACATTCAAACAAGCTTTCTCTCTTATCAAACATTTTAATTATCACAAGAATAAGTATTTTGATCAATTTTCTTAAGCTTTAAAGCTTAATTCACCAAACTGATTTATCCGATGAAATACTCAAGATACAATTTCTGTAATTAATTAAGTACAAATTTGAAATTTCATTATAAATCTTTATATAGAGAAAAATACTCTTAATATACAATTTACACGTTCGAGGAAATATTTCGGACAAACATTTACACGTACACATACATACACACAAACACACACATACAATCACTTACGCACGCACAAGTGCAATAAACTCGACAATGTAAATCCTTTTTCACAATTAAGACAAGTATTACGAGAGTAATAAAATGAAAAAGAATTTAATTTCTCATACATGAAATAAGTAAAAGTATTTAATATACTTCACTTACTCACACACACAGAAATACACTCATATGAATAAAGATATAGATAGAGAGATAAAAGGATATAATAAAGATGCATATTTACTCATACTAATCCAGTGGTATTGAGTGTGTGTGTCTGTGTTAATATCTACTATGCATGATATGATATAATAATGTCATACCATTTTATTCACTTATAACTGTAATGTGCGTATTTATGTGAACGTGTATTTTGGGATGTTTAAATTATTTAGTTATATGATGTTAATACCCTACATTTTGATGTTAAATTTTTCCGAATTTTGAAAGAAAAATTGAGTAGAATTTGCTTTTCTCGCCTGTAGGAAACATTCTCACATGAACAATAATGATCCGATTTTAACTTGATTTGATCTAAATACTTGCTATAGTGTTCAGTTTGTTATTTAAAACCAGAAAGATTGGTTAATTGGAAAAAATATAGATCGATATTTGAGGCAAACTTAATATTTAATCTTTACTAATTAATATTTGTCCTACATTTTGTCTAGTTAAAGTGTTTTTCGGGAAAGGAATTGTATAGAAATCTTAATACTCTCATTTCAATAGTTTTTCATATAATCGATTATTAAAACTTGCATTATAGAAGTCATCTCCTGATCCAGTCTATCTCCCCCTGGTCCAATCCATCCTGAGTGATGGAACCAAACTTAAAAAATCTCCCTTTAATATTCTTTAGGTATTTTTTGTATGGAGATACCTCTCTCCCTGATCCCATACGTATATTCATATCCTGTCGAAAAAAACTATTCCTTAAGTAGGTGACTAGAACCAAACCTAAAGACTACAACTTTGATAGTTTTTTAGATATTTGGTTATTAATAATGTTCTTGTAGAAGAAGAAACTCTACTCATCATCGTACCGAAATTTTTTATTACCTGTGTTATTTTCGGATATATTTGGTTCATTTTGCTGTCACAACAAACAAACAAACACAGCTACATATTTATATAATTGGAAATTAACCTTAATAAATTAGATTATGAAGGGATCGTTATTTGAAATAAATACCATATAAGGCGACTTCCCATAATGTTGTTTAAAGGTCATGAGGATCTAAATATACACTTTTTTATTGAAATTTAAAACATTTATATCTTAACTACCTTTAATTATCGTGTCACATTTGGTTGTAGCTATATCATACATCCTATCCGGAAAAAGGTTTCTACAGAAATTCAAAAATTCCTAAGAATCTTTAATGCAGGTAACTATTTTAATTCTTTTGCCCCTCACCCTCCAGTATCAATGTAATCGGCAACAAATATTTTCTATAGAAAATAGATAAATCGTGAGCTCGATATTAAACCACAGCTTACATTTAATGTGTCTAGCTACAGCTGACGCCCAGGCGGACAGAATTGTTTTCTTAACATTTTTAGTGGAGTTTTGAGCTAAGTATTGCTGAAAATTTGCAAGGTATTGATTGGAATCTTTTGGAATATGGTTCAGAAGTATAACTGACTTTTATGAATTTTGGAGTTTTTTTAAAAAGTTTAGATTGCGAAAAGTAAAAACAGTTTTGTTCGAAACCTAAGCAACTGTGCTTTAGGTGTTCTCAATGGTATTTAAATTTTAGGACTGTTGTGATGGCTTTGATTCCATTAGCTGACAACTAATGCTAAGGACCATTCAGGCACAATGGTATTTTTTACTCAACATAGCATAACAAAAGGGGCGTTAAAATGATCCTGAAAACAAAATGGTCCAATTTTGTTCAAATTTTTATCAAAGGACCAAATTCACTGTTCCCAAAATAGGTTAAAACCAAAGCACTCCCATTCCTTTTCCTTTGGTTCACCTCCGATGAAGTCGCTTTTACTTTGCATTCTTGTATGACACACTCCAACAAAATAGAATTGATTAATAAAACGGTCCTTCATATTGCTACAAATCAATCGATATTTTATTCAATTATTTCCACTATCAAATGGTGATCAGTCGGTCAGTAAACTTTAATTCAAAACAAAGTATTTAACAACTAATTTTTTTAATAACATTTTGTATATATTTCGTTTGTTATATTGTGTATACTTAGTGTAGGGTATTTAATTTGTTGGAAATGTTTTTCCCAACATTTATTATCAGCATCATTCTCAGTTTTGTTGGTCTGATTTATTAGTCGTTAAAGCCTCTTCATATTATACTCGTATTGAATGATTAACACATGAACGATTTTTCAATGGTTTTTCATTAAATGATAAAATTTTACAGCAGCAACAATAATAAAAGAAATATACCCCGATACATGTTTATTTTTACACAAATACATACACAATTAAATATTACATACATGTACAACGTGATAATAAACACATTTAAACGATGACATTATCCCACAAAATATTACATCTACATACAAAATAGAGTGAAATATGAACACACATACATATGTAGGTATATTATATGTAGAGATTATATAGTATTATCTGAAAGAAAGTAATATCTCTATTAAAAATTATGTGAAATTTCTAAAAACGTAATATATATTTTGTATTGAAATTATAACAAAAAATTTCATTAATTTCTATTTTCATGTAATGGAGTACATTTTGTCCAGTTTCCACTGTATTTTTTTTAACGTTTTTTGTTTACGTCGAAATGTTTTTGGAAAATTTGTGGTTTTTAGTCGAAAAATTTTTAGAACCAAAATATTTGAAAAACAATTTTGTAAATGTTTTCAATGACAGCGAAATAAATATTAAAATAATTTCAATGGTTTTCAAAAGTATTTAATTAATTGACATTTAATTAAATACATACATAAGAATCTCTACATGTAAACGATTTTTGGACTTTATTTTTACAAATATACATTTTAGATGAATATTGCACTCAGATGAACGTGAACTGATTCTAATGGATTAACTTCTTTGTAAATTGAAATTTAATTCAATACATATACATAAGCAATTAGTATGAATTATAAAATTAAATAAGCCGACTGTATAATACCCTACACCATAGTGCAGGTATTTACAATTAAGTGATTTTTGTATATTAGGTAATATTATTAGTGAATTTGTAAAACATTCTTTTATAAAAAGCTTTAATGACCCATATACACTGGTGCTTTTTCTTATAAGCGCATTTAATTTGTATATCCTCCACCACTACAAGTGGTGAAGAGGGTATATTAACTTTGTTATTCCGTGTGTCACGCTAAGAAGGAATTATCGCGAACTCCATAATGTATATATAATCTTGCATTAAATCAAAATCTGAGTCAATATAGCTATGTCGGTCTGTCCGTTTGCTCGCCTTTTAGTCAGTCTCTCTGTCTGTTGCTGGGATGTTGTCTTCCACAACAATTAATAGATCCCAATGAAATTAGGCCTGATTAATTGCTATAGTCCTAAGAAGAGTCCTATTTAAAACCGGCAAAATCGGTTCTGTATATATATAAAAGATATAGACCGATGTCTGAGGCATCCTCAAAACAAAAATATATATATAACTAATTTTGTGACTCATTAAGTGTTTTGTTTTATATTTAAGAAAAAATTTCATATATTACACGCGTCTGTGAGAGTATGTGTAAATGTGCATGCACGAAAAATAAAGTATTTCTTCGAGAGTATTGGAGACTCGGCATAGTCGAATATAGCATTCTTACTTGTTTTCTTTATTTATACTCTACATCATCGTAGGTGGTTGGGGTATTATATGTTTGTAAAATTTATAAGGGAAACAAAAACCCGTGCTACCATCGCTCTTAATTATACCGTTCGATTGAGGAACGCTTTCTGAATCGATTTAATGAAGTCCGTCCGTTTGCCTGGCTTTACATGTAAACCTTGTAAACAATGCAGGTTGCAGTTTCAAATATATTTTAATGAAATTTGGAATGTGTCATTATTTTGCTCCAAGGTCGGTGCCCGATTTTGATGATTTTTTATCCATTATTGCACTTAGACCCCCATTCAAATGTTGCTCTCAGAATTTGTATTTAATATAAAGCGATTTTAATAAAATTTCACATAAATTAGTCTTATGTTATTCTAAAATGATGTCCAAATTATATGACAATCGGTTCATTATTATATATAATTCCTCTTCCAAATATCACTTTCAAAAGCTAATAGCACTAATCCCACATACAATATACTGCACTCTTAATTATAAATTAAAAAATACCTTTATACGAGAGCGGTTTATAATTTTTTGGTATCAACCATTTATTACCGACAATGTGGTTGTGTTGAATTTAATAGTCGGACTTGATCGACTATAACTTTTTGTTTTGTTTTTTTTTTTGTTTTCAGCCAAAAATAAAGTTGAAGTTTTTTAATGAAATGCAAGTGAATCTGTATGGGAACTACAGTCAATTGTGCCCCGTTGTTCTAGAAAATTGTTGTGTGAATTTGAAATAAAAAAGTATTTAGTTAAAATATTTCTATATCTATGAGTTTTTCATTTATAAGCAAACATATGCATTGGTGCTACGTGAAATATTGGAATAATCATGATGAATTTCAATATGATTCTTTCACAGCATAAAACATTGATATATAGAATTTTCAGTAAGTTTTCTCTTAAATTGTCGCATGTATAATGTTCTCAACGTTTATATTAACTGAGATTCTGAGGCGATTGATAGACTTAAAAATTTTATGTTTCAAAGGTTGCAAACATCATCATTTTATATGGGAGCTTTGAAAGACATTTGGGGGTTTTTAACCGGACTGGACCGTATTTCAACTGATTAGAGCTAAAATTCGGAAAGGATATGTAATACCACATAAAAGGATATATGTGATATTTCTTGCAGTGGCCGTTTTTTTTTTTTTGATCACCCACTTCCATTTGAGTGAATCACCTTCTTCAGAGAAAGAAGATTTTTTTTTTTAATATTGCCAGCACTTCTTCAACGTCTTTTAATGTGGTTGGTACATCACGTTCATTGGGTGCATCTCTTCCTGCTTTCTTGGTAATCCTTAAAAGGATGCACAAAATCTGGACTTGAGAATGACTTTCCGACTCATCCTTCTTTTGTATTTTTTCTTCTTCAATGTCTTATAAAAAATCTTTGTCTTAGAAACTTGGTTTCAAGGACTGATTAATAGTTCGACCAATGTCTCTTGACTGGATTTGTTTTTGTTTTTATTTAATTTGTCCATCTATTTAGAGTCAAGATATGGCACATAAAGGATGAAATATCCAATGTCGATCCAGCTTTAGAAAACACATACCTGTAACTCTACTTATACCTCTAATTGTATAACGATATAGAATTAAACAACATGTCAGAAAATACACAACCTACTCTAACAGAAAAACCACCACATTGCGCAAAATTATTATCCAGATGGCGGTAGCATCAATATAATTTGTACTTGAAATTCATTGATTTATATAGAAAGAAGAATAATTTTTGAAAAAAAATGTTGGTTGATATTTAAAGAGCAGAAAATTTTAAATATTTTTTCAATCCATGAAACTAAACTTTTTTAATTAAATAATTTTAATAATAATGCAGGTAAAAATGGTATATTCCGAATTTTTAATACCCACCACCATGATCAATTGAGAAATAATTATTGTAACATTTTAGAAAATATAAGCACCAAATTTCATTAAATTTCCTGTGACAGTTTCACTATCCCCTGCCCTAAGGCTTTAGCTTTATGCCCTATTTAAAAAAATAAACTTTAAAAATTGTAGAAAGTTTTGTTAATTCAAAGTTGAAACTAAAATATTTATCAAATCAAAATAGTTTGTTATATTTTCCAAAATTTATATATTTATCAGACAAATACTAATGAATAATATTTTGCTCTAATAACAATAGTTTTGTTGTGACTTCTTTATCAATAGTTGCACATATTGTGCCCAACATATTATTGTTAATTTATTGACAATAATTTGATTGCAGCAACAAAATTATTTTTAAAATGAATTTAATTCAGACATGTTGGCGCAAGTTATAAATGTTTATTTCGTACATACACACTCAAACAAAAACTCAATATGTATACAATACTTAAAGAGTTCTTCAGTAAATCACAGAACACTAAATGAGTTATAAAATTAGTTATATTTTATTATACACCGTAGGTGGTTGTTGCCATTTTCGATCCAATATTTCGGGTACCTCCCATTCAAATGTCCTCCCGGTATAAGGTTTTAAGCTTTTAAGAGTCCTAAATATAATACGATTTGGCAAAACTAAGTGTTATGATATTCTAAAACGATGTGGCTAATTATGCGAAAGTCGGTTCACTACTTCTCATAGCTCCATTCCATATGTGATATATAGAAGGGTATAAATGACATATTGAAGGGTATAAATTTCACACATACATTTGTATTGTAATAATAATTAGTCAAATTTAGATAACAATAAGCTAGAATCCATTGAAAAATTATACGAGGGCCGGTACAAAATTTCTTTTAAGTGTTCACCAAAATACACTTAAGAATTAATCATTAATTAAATATTCGTAACTACTATTTATAACCAACATTGTAGTGTATTACATGGTTGGGCTTGAACAATTGTAACACTTGTTTGGCTATAACTTTGTTTCTATTGAACCAATTTTGAAAATTTTTGGTAATAATGTACATATAGCTTAATATTATGACGAAATTTCATTCTAATTTGTTTATTTGTGATTAACTATTTTACCAAAGTTTTTTAACTTTGAGATTGCTTCAGATATCGGTTTATATCTTTTAATATATTAAACCGATTTTGCTACTTTTAAATAGGAACTTTTCATGACAATAGTAATTACTACGGTCGAATTTCATTAAGCCATGCTAATTATTGTGGATGTGAGCGTACCAAAAGCGAACAGACGGGCGGACGTAGCTAAATCGAATCAGATTTGATGCAAGATCACACATATACATTATGGGATCTGAGATGATTACTTCTAAGCGTTCTAAGCATATTAACTTTGTTACGGAATGACAAAGTTAATATGTCCTCTTCACCGCTTGCAGTAGTGCCCACTATTTTTCTAATTTACATTGGAAAAAATTTAAAAAATGGATCTGAATATTTTTGTATTCAAAAAAATTTGAAAACCCAAGTTTAAATTGTTTGATTTCTTTATTTTCATTACATTAAAACATTATAATTTACATTTTTATATTTTTATTTAATTTCAATTCAATTTTATTTCATTCCCCTTCTCTTTTCTTCTCTTTATAAACTGCTCCAATCAACATGCCAGACCAATTTCAAAAAGGAAATAATGTATCATTAAAATGGGTGTGCCTCAATTTCCTACATTTTTCTCCTGTCTGTTATGAAAAGAAAAAATTTCACATGTAATTCCTGTAAAATATATTTTTGCAAACATTTTAATAGAATTTCATACAACATTTTTCATATAAATTGATTTCGCATTTATAATGCTTTTTTTTGGGGGGATACACAATGTACATATGTTTATGTACATTAGGGTGGATCGAAAAAAAATTTTGGACAGTTACCAACTTGAATGAAAGATACTATTTTCAGAAATTCAAAAATAATTTTTTGCAACACCCGATAATTCAACCCTTTTTTAATACATATTTCGACGCCATTCTAAGTCTGATCGGAACAAATTATATATTGTTCTTCATGATTTGAAATTGCCTATATTATGCCCTTTAATGGTCTTTAAATATGTCATGATCTTCTATTACTCACCTCTGGTACTTCGGATCCTTCCCCACAGGTCCTTTTATTAATATATGAGAAGAAGTAATATAAATTTACCTGTATACCAGCACCTCTGAATGAAACGTTAATGCGTTTACAGAAATGCAAAAAATATTTGTTTGCCACGCCCTAAAAAACAACTCCTTTTTTCTTTATGAAAAATATCGCCACTTAAAGTCCGATCGAAAGAAATTGTATATCGTTTATGAAGAGCTCAATTTTGTTTTTAATGATTTTTGAATTCATTGTCAGTTTCTGGTATTCGCTTTTAGTACTTGGGATCATTCCCAATAAAAGTAGTTCTGATTTTTCAGATTTTGAAAGACCATTCTCTCTTTATTTAAAAATAAAAGCACCTAAAGGAAAAGAAAAAAAGTAGAAAATTTAGGGGGAAATGATCTCAAGTGCCACAAGTGAGTTCTAAATGATAATGACGGATTTTAAAACTATCAAATGATAAAATGAAGCCAGTTTCAAAACATAAAGAACAAAATAAAATTTCTTCCATCGAACTTAGAATGGTCGTGTTATATATAAGAAACAAAAAGATCTGTATATTGGGGCGTGGCAAAAAATTGTTTTTGTTTTTCTAAAAAATCGTCAACTATTCTTTCATGCAAGAGGGTAACGCGCACAACATATTGTTTTCTTATGTAAACTGAACCACCCTAATGTACATATATGTAACAAATTACAAAATATGTTGCAATTTTCTGATTATTTTCATAGAGTTGTTTTTTACGTTCTCTCCTTTATTCTTCAAACGGAAATTAACTATATGAATGTTCTGTATTTTTTCTTCTTTTCTTTAATATTTTTTTGTCATTTTCAATGATATAAAAAGGAAATTTCATTATTGATATATTTTTGTGAGCAAAATAATTTCACTTGTATCTACTTTCCGTTAAGTGAAATAAACTTTATTAAATGTATTAAAAGGACATTCAACTTTCAATTTGTAAATGTAATGAATCTAAGATAACAAATGTTTGAAGATATATTGCAAGTGACAACTTAGGCCCTAGAAGATTTCGGGCCTTCGTGTTACTTTAAAGTTGGATTATTCGGTTATTTATCGTTTACTAGCGCTATGTTTTGGAAGCTCTTTTAGAGACAGATAACCAAAAATATATATAGCGGAATTTCAGTAAAGTTCATATGAAAGACTTTACATTTGAGAAAGGTCATATAACGGTCTCAGTATAATCAAATCTTCTACTGATCCCATTTCAATGACTTTTGGCACCATAATCCAGTACTTCCAATTATGTCTTACGAATAAATTTTGTTAAAATCCAATTACTTTTAAATATATGTTTAAACAAAGCTTTTTGTCTGAATTCTGGGATTGTCTCAAATATCGGTATTTTACCTTTTTTATACAGAACGGATATTATTGATGCCAAATAATATACAGAACAAAGCGGCGGCAAACATCAGAGCCAAATTCGTAATAATCGAATCAATTTTGTGAACATGAAAATTAATGGACTAATAAACTTTATGAAGTCTTTGATAACTTAAGAAAGGAAAAATATTAATATACTTTTACCACAACTTGAAGTAGCGGGGGACTTAGACATTTAAAGAACCATATGACTTAGCCTTTATGACGCTTATTAAACTTATTAAGAATATCGGAAAGTATAATAACAAGTAAAAAGTACGTTTTTTAAATTTGGGCAATATCAGTTAAGTAGAACCTCTAACATATCGCAAGATATAGAAATATATATTTTTTATGATTATTTGAGGTGAGCGTACCAACTACCGACAGACAGATGGACACAGCTAAATTAGCTCAAATTTAGATTTGATGCAAGAATGAATAAACAGTGATTTATTTCATGGACAAAAATACTGAAGTATTCAAAATGAGCTGACATTTGATTTACATTATATTAATAAATATATATTAAATGTATCAAAGAATATAAGTCCCAAAAAAATCTTGAGTTATTATAGACTCTTCCAGAATTCGCTAAATTATTTTATACTTGAACAATTTAGCTTAATAAAAATAAAAAAATTATTTTTCTTTTAAACAGGCGATATTTTCACAAAATAGGCATATATTCACTTTAAGAAATAAATTGAAAAGTTTGTTTTTATTTTAAAATTTTTTTATTTAATTGAATTATACGCCAGTTCTTTTTTAGTTTGAAAAGAATTATTTTTTATAAACGTAATATTTTTTTACGTTTTCTACATAAATATTCAAAACCGAATATTTCACATGAGAAAAAGGCAAAATATTTTTTTTTTTTTTTTTTTTTTTCATTTAATTTAAGTATACATACTTATAAATTAATAATCAAAAGAGAACAGCTGCCAGTTTTTTATTTAGTTTGAGAAAAATGATTTCTTATAAACGTTATATTTTCCTACAAAACTAAAATTTTCTGGACGAATTTTACAAAATACGAAATACTTGACATGAAAAATGCAAAACGTGTATATTTACTTTAAATTGTTTAATTTAGTTACAAGTATTCATAGATAAATATTCAAAAGAGAAAAAATATATTTTTTTAAACGTAATATTTTCCTACATTTTTTACACAAGTTTCAAAAAATAATGAATATTTGATATAGATAAACGTGTATTTTTTTATTTAATTTTTATATTTAATTTTATTAATTAATAGAATTGGCAGGATGGAAATGTTCACAAAAAGAAATTCGTCTGAATCCTTGAACTCATTTTCTTTCAAATTTAGTTTTTTTTCATTACTTCAATATATAGACGTGTGCAAGTTTTTAAGGATAAATATCCTATTTTGCTCATTTTTGTATACACTGAAACATAATATTAACGAAAAATTTTCGTAAAACTTTAACGAAAAAAGGTGTTAAATAAAGAGAATTTTATTGTAATTAGCAGAATTTTTCTTCAAAAACTTTTTTGGTAAAAGTTTCTGATATTTTATTGAGATTAAAAATTTGTAGCAGATTTTCGAAGGGATTTATAGAATGTTATGGGACGATCTTCTTAAAAACATTTTACACATTATGTGAATATATTATGTGAAATACTTCACTGATCATAATTATTTCAATAGGCATCGCTCTTAAACCAAATCAATCATCCATTTAAAATTTCATCAAATTATATTATAAATAATGACCCACTTGGAACAATACAACTAATCCGATATATGTCTAAAGGCATTGACTGACATCGTTCTATCTACTCTGAAGGTGATTATGTGTAGAATGATTGTCAGCATAACGCATAATACCTTTACAATATATTTCTTTCCGAATTTAAAAAAAACACAAAACAGCTGTTCATGTTCATAGTTTTAGCTTGTTAAGCTATAGTATGATCCAGCAGCCTGGAATATTGCTCTTCTATATAAAAAAGTGTAGATAATTAAAAGTAAAAATTAAATCTCTCTACTTTCACCCGAAATTCGAAAAACCTATAAAATTTGGTATCTTTCACTTATCGTTTTCAACCAAAAAATTACAAAAAAAAATATTAAAGCTGATTGCGAAAACCTCAAACAGCAAACTCAACCTCTTTTCTCTACGCAAAATTTGTTTGTGGTTCTTTTTCCGTTAACTTTTTTGTTGCCAATTTAAAGGCAAAAACGAATTTTGTATCTTAAAATTAAAAGTACGTTTATTTCTGTTTATTTTTTATTATTATACTTTTATAAGTGTTAAAATTCTGGCCACAATTACCGCATGCTCTGGCTCAGCAACCACAATTTTTTCTCCGTTATTTTTTTTTAATGTTTTGTAAAACAAAATATAAATTTTATACATTAATATATACTTATTGTATGTTTGTATGTGTGGATGTAATAGTATGTATGTTTGTATTATTTAAAATAACTAAAATTTATGCAAGTGTGTGTTGGTATGTGTAGATGTATTTACCAAAATGTATTATTGTTTTATTAAAATGTTTTATTTTTTGAGGATTTTCGAAAACGAGGGATGTTTTTTAAGGAGTTTTTTTTTTAAATAAAATTTTCATTACATTAAGGAATCATAATTTGTGGGAAAAATTTTGAATTTAACAAGGCAAAGGTTAGTCCAATCAATCTGTTAGATGTAGATATTTTGAAAAAGGAATCCATAAATTTTTTCCCTGTGTTAGGATGGAAGATATCTGACAGTTATCGATGACCGTAAGGGATACTTACGGATACACAAACCTTAGTAATTCGTTTAACTTACCATTTCTATGGGCTAAAATAAAATAAAAATAAACAGGTGTACAAAATATCGAAGTCACTCGTGGAAACATTATAAACGAACGCTCGTGAGAATGTCGAAACAGCTCGAGAGTTATCAATTAACACTTAACCGAAATCAAGTGAAGTTCAAAAATTCAACTTAATGCTGCTTTCTTAAAATGTAATGTAATTTTGGAGAATCGATTGACGAGTTCTTGTCTCATATGGATCGCACCAGTCGCAATACAAACTTTAACATTTGTATAAATTCGAAAAAAGACCATATGGGAATTGTATGGATGTGAATTTTACTGCTTGTTAAACAATCAACATAAACAGAAGCTTGATCGTGAAAATAAAACCTTGATGATTAGAAATTAATAAACCAGACTGGTGGAATTTGTAGTCAATTTGTATTGCTCGCTTTGACGTTCAATGTAAAACCTTCTAAACCAGACACATCAAAATTAAAATATTTTCATAATTCTAAGTTTTATGAGGTCATTCCGTGAAGACGTTTGCATGAGAGCTTCCTGATATATTAGACTTAACATGAGCATTTTTAATAGACCTCGCCCATGTACCAACTTGGATCAAAATATCTTTCAAATTGCGATCTGAAGAGTGTTCACAATGGACGGATGGAATTCCTTAAATCGTTTCAGTGATTCTTAATGGTATACTGTGTAGGGTTAAATAATACGTTAATGGACCTTTTTGGACATCCAACTGATTTATTAAAAAAATTGCACAATTATCTCATTAACAGTCATAAATATGTGTAAAACACCCATATAAGACCACTTCCCTGTGGACTTTAAAATATGAATAAATTCTATTGAAATCTGTTAAAATTAATTTTTATAACTGTCTGTAATATATTTAATTGATTTGACGAATATCGATCTATATTTGGTTAAAGCTTCAATATAAGCCACCCTTCGGAAAAGGACCTAAAGCTTGTGAAACTCTCTAATAATGAAGGATTTCAATGTAATTTAACAGTTATTTATTATAATCACTCTGGGAGTTTGAAGTTTTATAAAATACAAAAGTCTTATCAAAAACTTCTCACACAACCTTTCATTCTTGTACTTAATACGTTTATGGACAAAAAATAAAATTTAGCTTCAGTATCCCAACAAAAACGGCAGCAAAAAAACATAACATTTCCGGTTTCTCTCAATGTTAAAAAAGAGGGCAAACATTCTTAATAAAGCACGTTATTAATACGATTTCTTACTGCAAAGTGTTGTTTTGTACGTGTTTGGGTGAGAGTGTGAGAAAATACACGCATACACTTGCATACCATCGAGTGTTAAAAACATTTTCTAATAATATTCCTTATTTTTTGTTGAATACCTTTTTGTATCGTGCAACATTATTTCATAAGATGTATATGAAACACATACAACATGTTTATCTTGTTCTAAAAACATACATTCAGTGTTGCAAGAATGTTTGTTTATTAATAAGTGTTTGTGTGTGTTGGCTCCAAATCGCAGTTATTATTCCTTGTTCTTGATGTTCCGGTTTTTCCTTTTTTTGCTGCCGAAAAGCGGGAAAACTTTTAATTGAATCCATAAATTTTTCTTGGCATTTTTTTATGAAATTTCATTTTAGTTTTAATTCTTATATTCGTCTTTATACCCTACGCAGTCACGAGAGGTGATTATGGATGTGTTAAGTCTATCGTTGAAGGCATTACCGTAAATAAGCATCCAATTCAAAATTACTCACCTGCATTTTTTTATCCTGTTATTGGGTCAGCATCATTGAACTAATGTGTCTACAATCGGAGAAGTAAACTGTGTCTGTTAAAAATGTGAAGACCCTCAAGTAGACTCCCTTTTTGATTTTTAGAAAATATTTTTATTATTTATTTATTATTTATATTTTATTTTTTTATATTATTTTTACGAATACTGATGCGAATTTCGAAGACAATTTTTCATTATTCCTCTTACAGTTCAATTACTTTGCAATTTTCCTTTGGATACTTCTATAAAAAATACCCTAATGCAATCATTTTTCGTCACCTGATGTACCGTAAAGAGCCGAAAAAATGCATCGTAAGCAATCGCCCCCAACAATCACCTTCACCTTCTTTGTATAGCGCATATATATCAACCAAAAGGAAGCAAACGGGACAACAGCTTAAAATGTTCACATCATGAGAGAAATTTCTGCATCCAATAGATTTTGTATTCTTATCTATAGAGTATTTATTAATCGGCTTCTCTATAATTCTCCTTTTTTTTGGAATATTTTTGTTTTAATTTTGTAGTTTAGTTTCCTCCGTTCACTCTTGTTTACTTACAGTCTTTTCCACGATGATGATGATAATGTTTATGTAGTTGTTATTGCTTTTGTAGTGTTAAATGCGGTTAGTTGTGGTTTTAGCGGTTCTACGATTTACATTTTATTTCATGAGAAGGATTTTAGGAATAATTGTTTTGTATTTTCGATTTGTTTTTGTTAGTCCGTTATTTGGCACAAATTTCTTGTGGAAAATGTCAAAATATGCAAAATATTAATTAGTGAAATGTTTTGGTTTTCAGTTGAATATACAAAATTTTATTAAGGATGATTTCCATTTGCTAGAAATGGAAAATATGCTAAAGGAGTAAGGATTCAATACATTAATTTTTAAACTCTCCTGTGATGCACTACTGGTCACAAGAGAATATCTTATTCTCATCATTTGTTACCATCTGATATTTGGTAATTGCCTGTAATTTCTGCCAAAATATAACAACATTTTTATTTCCTTCATCACCACAGGCGCTGAAAGGGGGTTAAATTAAATTTTCCATTCTGTATGTAATGCCAAGGAATAATATTCTGAGACCGCTCAAATATCTAAGGTTTCTTCTAACAAATTGCCATCATTTATTTTACTAAATCCATAATATTTTTTATTTATATTTTAAAAGTTAATCTTCACGAGAATGTGAATAAACTAATCAAAGTTCTTTCCACAAGCCCAATCCGAAGTTAGTAAATTTAAAAAAAAAATGTTTTATTTTGTAAAGTTTCAAATCACAAAAGTGGAATCATCTTTAACTCAGAGCGATAATTAAGAGAAAACACCACAAGTAGTAAAGAGGTAATTTTAGCTTTGTCATTACGTGTATAATGGTAAGAAAGAATCATCTAAGACCCCATAAGGTGAGTCTTATTCTTGCATCTATTTAAAACCTCTTACTCTTACTTATTAATTTTTACTACAGGGAGTATACTTAATAAAATATATGTGAATATATACATATAACTCATACGCCTAGGTGAACTTTGCTAATGTTTTAAATAAAAAACTAAGCATAACAATAAAATTATTTTTATTTTTAATTAATACTCATCGAAATCAGTTAAAATTATTTCGTCATCGGCAGATATGTTATCCGATGTTATAATTTATTTTTCAGGTCTTCTTCATTTGTGACTTTCTTTTTAAGTCTATAAATTATTCTTTCAAGTGCCAACAATGGATCTAAATATATTAATAAATATAAATAAATCTGTATTTGTATCGATAAATAAGTTATTCTCGTATGATGTGGCCTTATTTAGCTTTTGATTTTTATGAGAAGTTTCCAACGTTATTTTTTTTTTAACAAAAGTTGTTATAGTGAAATGTGTTTGCTTGATTCCCATCAATTTTGTATTTTCCTTGGAAGGTTTCCGAACAACATAATTTTGTTCTTTTTGTACATTAACTTTATTACTCAGTATGGAATACTAAGAAGAAATTATTGAAGACCTTAGGCCTTGAATCTTATCAAAATCTGAGTCGATTTAGCAACCCCCAGTGTTTGTCTATTGTTGGCATGTTCACATACACAGTAATTGACAGAGCCCAATAAATTTTGGTTTGAGTATTTTATGTTGTTCTGAAAAGTTTTCTATATAAAACTATCTATATAACTTCTGAGGTAATCTCAGGATTTTAATTATAAGAAATAAATAGAACAAACATGATATACTACATCACGATTCAATAAATTTTCAAAATCGGTTCAGTAGAAAATAGTTATTGCCAATAATATATCAAATTTTATAACTCACTATTTTACTATATTTACGAAAAATTAATATATTGTATGCGCTTGGGATGTATATGTATATATACGTACACTGTGTATGCAAGAAACATAATGTATTTATTCCCCATGCATTTGAGGTGGAGGGTGTTGAAGATCCAACATACAACATTTTTACTTGTTTTGTGATGTTTACGTCTGCGCTTATTGAAATATTCCACATAAAATAATATTTGATCGCATGTATAAGGCATACAGCAAGACTAAGAAAAGTTATTTTTTACTTTAAAAATGACAGTTATGTTCTCTCTCATTAAAAAACTTTCGCTTGACTTTTAGATGAAAATAAGTAAGATAAAACAAAAATAAAGAAAAAGAATTCGATTTTTATAGAGATGTGTATCAGTAAGACTTTTTATTAATTTTAATAACCAAAATATAAAAATATCCTTTTCTAAGCTTTCAACATAACTTTTTGCTAAATGCTGCTCATTTTCTGGCAGTTTGAGTCCTCTAGACTTTTATCGCAATATGACACAATTTATTTAATAAAATATTTTTCTTACACAAAATCCCTTTTTTTGATTCAATAATAAATATTTAATTTTAGTTATATGTCCTTTTTTCCTTTCGCACTCAACAAAAAACAATGTAGTTTTCAATTAGAAAATTTTCTTTGGCAGCAAATGAAATTCATTTCGTAGAAAAAAATTATTGTAAGTAAATGTAAATAAAAAACAGATTTTTCTTTTGTTTGTCTATAAAATTAATGAAATTTTTTAGCATACAATAGGGAATTTACAACAACACACAAAAAAAAATAGTCATCACAGACTAAATGTTTTACATTGTGACATAAACGTACAAACACACACTCACTCATGTAACATAAGAAAACACAGGAAAAAAGGGGAAACGGAAAAAAAAGAGTTTCTCTCATTTTTTGTTAGGAATTTTAGAAAATTGTTATTCATGGCACATTTTGTGAATACAAATAACAAAACAACATGTTGTAAATAAACTTACATGTTGTATCATCTTATAACACATCATACAAATAATAATATTATTGTTGTTGTAAAGCAAAAAATAAGGAATAAGAAAACAAGTTAAAGTGTTATTGTCGGTTAAGCCGAACTATGTAAGACCCTTCTCCATATTGTTGTTTGTAAATGTTTGCTATGCAAAATTTATTAACAGCCCTCGTATAATTTGCTTATTTATATGAAATTTAAAAAGGAATTTTTCCTTGTATAATTGACACATTGTTGTAGAACATTGTCAGGTTTAATTTCACAAAATTTTCGGTAAAATCGTTTTATATTTTCGAATATTATGGGCTGATAACTCCATTCCGAGGGGACATTTCTATGGGACCTATATAAAATAATGATTCGCTCATAACTAATTCCACCAATTTTTGAAACTGCGTCCTGTACTTTGCGAACCAGCCGGATGGAAGGACATGTATAAAGTGAATCGAATCGAGTGGCGCTAGTACTACTGACCCGTTTCAAACATATGCACAAAACCATAAAACCCCACCGCCTAGTGTAGAGTATAAAAAGAAACTCACACATACATACATACACTTATAAAAAATATTGCTTTCCTTAAAAGAGGCTCAGCCAACAACAATAACAATCATAGAGAAAAATATTCACAAGATTTTCCTCTTTTGTTGTGGAAATTTTATGAGAAATAAGAGATTTTTCTTCGAAGGAGAAAAAAAAAATAACCTTGTGGAAAATATAAAATAAAATAAATATAAATAATAAAGTTCATAAAAGGTGAAATTGAATAAACCGATATGGAATAATAACAAAAACTAGGAGAAAAAACTATAAATGTATAAAATGAATTATGCACAGTGGGATGAAAGAAATAAGTTGACTATAATTCATAATATCGACTTAAATAATACATTATATGACATTCATATATAGGAAAACATTTAATAGAAACTCAGTAACGCACTCAGAAAGACACGCGTGCAGAAAGAGGAAGTGATCGAAAAACAAGTAAAAGACTACAAATTACATTTTGCTACATTTTCAATACCCCCCTCACCACTTAAATTATGCAAACATTTGTGTGAGTTGAAAATTTTGTACCAAAAGTCTAATGATCCATTAATAAGCATAAATATGATTTCTGGAAAAAAGAGCAATATGATAAGCACAGTCAATTTCAGAAATTTACTGTAGTTTACTCACATATCGACACAAGCATTCCATATTCTTGATATCTTAAATTATTTAGCACAAGCGCGTTATATCCCATAGAGTATTGTGGATTTCGTACAGGATTATTATCCAATGTTCTGCCCACATCGAACGTCTCTGATCTTGAAATCAGAAGAAGACAATCAGCTGGAAGACAATGAAATACATTTTATGTGGATCTTGTAAATAGTTGCAATAAAGTGAGTGACACCGATCGATGCATGTGAAGGACCTTGTGAATCGAATTTTTGTTATCAATGCAACACTCGAAACGACAATCGTAATATTTCATTAGTCATCCTTATTAACCATTATCATATTTCACATCAATTTCACATCAATTTCACATTTGATAACATTCCACTGTATGTATAATCGATAAGTGAATGACATGCATGTTTCTGATACTACCACGTCATCTACCACTTTTATCCCTTTTTTCACTTTTTTTCAGCAAATAGCATTTTCCTAGTAAATGTTACACACACTTGTAACGTTTATAATTTTATATATGTTGTAGGTGTTTCTATGTGTGTATGTATGTGTTGCCAAATATGGATGGTTTTACAACCATATTGTTGAATTGTATCCCTTGAGGGAACGTGTCAAAAACAAGTTGACACAATGTTATAGATCCGTCCACACACACACACAAATAAAACAAATAAGAATGATATATTCGGTTATGACGAATCTTAAATACCTTTCACTACAAATGCGCGTGAAGTAAATATGTTATATTTCTTACATACATACTTACATATAATTCTTAAATATATAACATAAATACTAAATGAATCATAAAATCAGTTATATTTTTGGCTATAATTTGTTTTCTACTGAACCGATTTCGATAATATTTGGAATAACAGTGCGGTACTTAATACTTAACACAATGACAAAATTTTACTTCATTACGAAGGTTCTTCGGCTGAACTTAGAGCTTGTTTCTGATATCGTTCAATATCTTTTAATATGCTTCCCCATTTCTTTTGGTTTATAATAGAAAACTTCTCAGACTATAGCAAATACTCAGGCCAAATATCACAAAGCTCTGTCTATTATTGTGTATGTGAGAGCGCCAGCAAAAGACTGACGGACAGACAGACGGACATAGCTAAATCGACTCAGATTTTGATTTGGTACAAAAATATATATACATGATGGGGACTGTGATGATTTATTCTTAGCGTTACACACAGAATGACATAGTTAATATACCCTCTTTACAACTTGTGGTGGTGGAGGGTATTAAAATATCCATTAAGTGAAAAAGGGTTTTTTTCTGTTGTCATTTTCATTTTATTTACTGTTTTTTTATTTCTTCGCAAGAATCTAAATAAAATAAATTAAAATAATAAACGAAAATAAAAATAATAAAAGAAAATTGCGTAAAATGTTAACTTTCTCAAAGTCAATTGTTTGTTTTTTTGTAGAGATAAATTGAAACTTTTCTATGAAGAAGCTAAAAAATTGTATTCAAGCAAAAATATAGAGTTCTAAATTGCCATACAGTTTTTTAATAAAACAAAGAAAAAATAATGTTTAAAAATATTGTTTAAAGAATTCAGAATTATGGTCAATGGAATCTGAAATTAATTTAGGATTTCAGGGTAAATAATTCGAATGGAATATATATATTTTTTTATAAAAATTAATTAATAATTTATTTTTGGAACAAAGTTAATCCTGAAAATTATGCTAAAATTGTCTTTATAATTAAATGACTTAAGAAATTTCGACTGACGTAATTTTTTACTCTTTGCGTATACGTAATATTAAATCTTATAACTCATACGTCTATGTTCGAAATTTATTTTTCTTTGTAACTATTGATTTTTATACCCTCCTCCACCACAAATAGTAAATCATTCCGTACGTAAAATTAAACATCAATTATCCTACACCCTATAAATTATATATCAAAATCTGAGTCGATTTAGCTATGCCCGTCTGTCTGTTGAACACAGCATTAAAGTTAATTTGGTGAAATGTGTCTCATATATTTATCTCATTATTAAAAGAAAGCAGACAAAATATTTTCAGCTGGAACCATTATTTGATCAAGCTCCTATATAAAGTATCTTGCCGTAATATGGGCTTAAGCTTATATTTAAAAATTCTGTAGAAATTCTGCGCGAATATAAATGTAAGCAACTAATTTGACGAATTATAGGACGAATTAATTGCATCAATTTCAAAAATACATACATTTATGATTAAAGCTCCCATATAAAGCTTCTTATTGAATGGTATTTAAAGTTGATAAACCTCTTAGCTATAGACCAGTTCTGTTGCAAATGGACACAATTATTTTTATAATATAACAGTATATATCATAAGGATTTAATTCCGGATTATAGTGCATTTACATATATATAATTTGGTACAAATTATTATTTTGGCCTAAGGACGAAGCCTATTAAAATTCCGTCCAATATTTCATGTACCTCCCATAATAATGTTACTCACAGAATGTGATTTTAAGATAATAAAAATAAAGCGATTTAAACGAAATTTGGAATAAGAAAGTCCTATGACATTAAAAACAATGTGCCAAATTATGCGAGGGTCTGTCCATTTTTTCTCATAGGCCCCATTAAAACCCCCTTCAAAATATTACTTTTAAGGGCATAAAACTCACATATACTTTGGTGTTATAAAAACAGGTCAAATTAAGAAAAATATATACAAAACTTGATATGAAATATTGTACGAGTGTCGGTTCATAATTTCTTGTAACTCCCATATAACCTCTAGGAGGTATAAAAATTATTATAAAAAATTGCAAAAATACTGATCCCGAAAAACCTACACCACTGTAGATGGTTGAAGTATTATTCGTTTGTAATGATGTTTGTTACATACAGAAGACTCAGAATCACCTTCTGAATCGATTTAACGGTATCCGTTTGTCTGTGTAATTTTTGAGATATCTTAATGATATATAATATATATTATTATTTTGTCATCTCCCATATTAATGCCCTCCCAGAATGAGGTATTAAGCTAACACATCTAAAATATAAAGCGATTTTTACGAAATTTGGTAAAAGTAAGTCTTATGATATTCTTCTAAAACGATGTGCAAATTTTAAGAAGGTAATTTTTTCATATGTTCCATACAAGCTTCCTTCCACATAGCAATTTCAATGGCTAAATATCACATATACGTTGGTATTGTAATAAAAGTAAAGATATGATATAAATTAAATATGATGCGTAAAATTTTACGAGGGTCATTCCACAATTTCTTCTAACTCGCATATAATTCTCCAGAAAACATCCTTATGAAATGAATAAATTTTACATTAATGTTAGTGTCACAAAAAATTTACTGAAAACTTAAAAATAATTCTGTTAATCAAATTATACGAAGGTCATTCACTCATTTTTCATAACTACCATTTAAAACCAATAGTGTGGTGTAGGGTTTAGATACTCGGACTTGATCAACTATAAAAATTTTACTTCTTTACTTGTAACGCTTTAAAATGAAATCCCAAAAAGTTTGGACACATTTATGTACAACAAATTATCAGCATTAATTTATATAAAAGAAGACAACAAAGAAACAATATGACTTTAATAAATTAACTTTCATATGTGTGAGTAAATACACAAATGTCCCATAATTGCAAAAGTAATTTTAATACCTTAATTGACACACTTTTCATATCCTCAACAGGAAATTCTCTTCTTTCTTTTTAAAAAAAGTAAACATTTGAAAAAAAAAAACCGCAACAAAATTAAGGATGAAAAAAAATACATTTAAAGAAGATAAAATATTTTCCAGCAACAACAATTTTAAACAAATAAATATTCGGTTACAGGTAAAAAATAATAAAACATACACACACATACATGACTACTTACACAGACTCTTACATATTAAAAAGACAACATTTTGAAAGGAAGTGAATTGAAGACAAGAAGAAAAGTCTTAAATTACTGTGGTAGATACAGATGAGTGTGTATTTTCGTTTTTTAAGGAAGCTTACTTGTGCACATATAAACATATATGTATATGTTTGTATATATACGTATTCCTGATTGTCATTGTAGAGACCGTATGCAATATTAATGAAGTCATCTCTTCCTTTTTAAACATTAACATTTTGTTTGGTTTATGTTTTTTAAGAAGTTTAAACCGTGTTTCAGATGAAAATCTGAAAAGGGAAAATAAAACCGTACAACAAAAAACATGAAGCAAAATCAACATTGAATATAGTTGATTAGATATTGACATTTTTTCATTTTTTTAAATTCAACGCTTTTATGTTTATAGTAAAATATTAGTGTACATATTGGAATCATTGGATATTAATATATAAAGTTTAACAACGATAAATTTGTAAAGTTATTATAAAGTAAAAAGAGTTAAATTATTTCTATTTTAATTATTTTTACATTGATTTTTTCCTATGTGCAGCTTCCAAAGGGCTGAAGGACTGTACGATAAAAGAGGCTTTGGTCTTGGTTAAATTAATGGGATCCAGTTATTTGGACATTTAATATCATTAAAATATTTAAAACAATCTATAATGAATTTGCTTCGATCTTAGAACCTTTAACTATTTTTAAACAGTGGACATATTATATATCAGTAGTTTGGAAGTTCTGTTTTATTATAAGAAAATTCATTTAATTTTTTTTGCGAAAACTGATTTCAAAATTTTGATTTGTTCTTTGTAGATTATTCAATTTTAATGTTGAAATAGTAAGAATGCTATATTCGACTTTGCTGAATCTTCAATACCCTTCATCATAAATACCTAAGAAATAAATAAATAATAATAATGTTATGTATGTGGAAATACAAACCCTCTGTTTCTCATACAAAACATCTATATTTATGTAGAGTCGATTTTTGATAAAAGGTCTTAGTGATAACAGATTTTTGTTCTTTTAGCTCTAGCGCCTTCAGTTTATATGTAAAATGCAATTTCATTTTTCATACTTAAAATCGATTTTGAAAGTGATAATAGATTTTTGCCCTTTTGGCACTAACGGCTCTAGTGATCGCATGTTATTTTTCTTTTGTCTGTAGCTCTGCTAGTTTTGCTTTAAATTGCAACTTTTTCGATATAAAGAATTACTGACTTTTTAAAATATTGTCTTATCTTATTTGTGCTTCTTATCCATTTGAAAAACGTTTATTTCTTTTTTGGAACAACGTTTCCCAAATTGAATTTGTATTAATTTTCTGTCAGTTTCCTTTATTGCTGTTTGTATGTCTGTGATGTTTTAAGAGTGTAGAGATCACTTTGCATATGTTTGATTGAAATCTTTTTTTAGATTTTCTAGGAAAAGAACGGAATTGGATTAAAGGGTTCTAAATACGTTTGTCACGTTTTCACATTTGAAAATTAAAATAACTGTAATTTTGGTGATTTTAATCATTTCATCTGAAATAATAGAAAGTGATAATTTTAAAATGTACATAAAATGAAATTTATGTTAAATTTCAAATTTGTCACCAACAATTTGTTAAATAGAATTATTTATTTAATGAACTAGAGAACCGACTTGCGTCGTAACGATTTGGGTCGTTTCAACTTGCATCAGTTTTTGAGAATTGAAAAAATTCGAATTGCGTCATTGCAATTTCGATTTGCATCGTTTTGATCCCAATTTGCGACAATTTCAATTTGCGTCGCTTGAAACGCTTAAATTTTGAACTGCAGCATTGGGGATTACAATTTTTAGCATCACTGATAACACATATCTATGTGATTCGCCAAAGTACATTAAAGACGTAAGAAATGAGAATTAAAACTTTTGGGATAAAAATATAACATAATAAAACGTTTTAGTAAAAACAATTTTCAACAGTTACAGTGATAATATAAATCAATTACCTGAAATTTCTACACCTCTCCAAAATGGAATCCCTTCATTCGATTTGGATACATGATAAAAATAAACGAAAAATGCCACTGAAAAGGAAGTTTTAATAGATAAAGCTCTTTCTATTTACTCCGACCTTAGGAAAAATACGGCATCTAATAGTAACGGAAATTCTGATGATTTCGGAGAAATAAATAAATAATTATGTTTTGTATGTGAAAATACAAACCCTCATACAAAACATCTATTCTAACGTATAAATAAGAAACCTTAATTAGTCATAAAATAACTTTATTTTTCGCTAAAATTTTTTCTACTAAACTGATTTTGATAATTTTTGGAATAGTTATAAGGTACGTATTCTCTGATATTATGGTAATTTATTTTAATTAATTTTATTCTTATCTGTCGATTTATAATTCTTCGCTTGAATTAAGAGGTTGTCTCAGATATCGATCTTTATCTCTTAACATACTGAACCGCTGTTGCTGGTTTTAAATAAGAAACTTCTCAAGACTATATTAAGGTACTCAGGCCAAATTTCGTTGAGCTCTGTATATTACTACAACAACCGACTGATAAACTGACATAGCTAAACCGACTCAGTTTTGGATGTGATTTCTTCTTCTCTTAATTATAGCAAACAATATTTAAAATTAAATCTTAGTATTTTTACTACAGTCGCTTCATAATTTTTTAAGCATTTCATTAGATTCCATTTGGGACATATTCGATAAAGTTTCTGCCGTGAAAATTTAGGTTCTTAGGGATTGCGAAATCTATACAGTGGCATGCCTTTATGACTTACCCTACATTAATTATCATCGGATTAGTTTGGCTGAAAGGCATTGAATCTTCCAAACTTTCATATCTAACTTTATAAGCTATGCCATTGGCCCTCATGATTAAGTACCCCATTATGCTTGGAGAAAATTCGTTTCAGTCTCTATTCTAAACAAGACTATTTGTGAAGTTGAGTCAGATATAAAAATTCCACCCAATTCCTTTGATCTTTACCGTATCCGAATCCACTTAACTATGCTTGAAGAATTTTATTTTGGATTGGTTATCGGCTATATATACTTGTTTCTCTATTAAAGTTTTTGTCACCATCTATCAACTTTCTTGGAGTTATCCGTTTAGCAGCGAGTCCCCATGAGCATTAGTAGAAAGTTTGATCAAGAGTGGTGTTTCATGCGATAAAGACAATCTCATATCGTACATAAATCTCGATGGTTTGGTCAAAGAGTTCTGCTTCCAATGCTATATTATGCCATCTTCGTGTGCTTTAAATTGCTTGCAGAATAATAAGTTTATTCTTTTCCATTATCTACAATACTAACAAAGTGTTAGTAAGAAACGACTTAATTTATAATATATCTTTATATATATAATACATAATACAGGAAATCTCACGAAATTTGTCACATGAATAGTTCTTTGATAACGCATCATATAGTAGTTTACCATATTTATAGACAGCACATGGGGAACAACACTTTTAATAACGCATATCATTAAAACTTTAAAAGCACATTTCTTGCTGCTTGGCACATAGATAAATCATTAATGATAATATTTAAAAGACGTTAAAAATGTTGGATATAATTTGGCTCTTCCAACCGGGCCGTATTGCGTCCATTAAAACTAAATTCTATTTAATTTTCATTTGAAACACTGTGTTTCCATTGTTGTTGTTTTTCTTTGCTGCTACTGATTATGATGTTATTGTTATGCCTTTTTGTTGTTGCAGTAAAGTAATACCAGAAAAACATAAATCGGTAAAAAAGAAGACATCATTTTTGAAAACAACAAGTAACTCAAGTTTTTTCTTTATTCATTCTTCTGAAACGCAACAAGACAAGCGAACACATAAAAAATAGACATAAGTCGATGGATTTTTTATCGTTCACTAATAAGGAGTGACAACCGGACGGACATTAATGACAGACTGACAGCAAAGTGAAGAGTATGTATTACTTAATAATACATGTATATATGTATGTATACAATATTTAAGTAAATGTGTGTAAGACGAAAAAATAGCAATAACATGGTGATGAAGAGCAAAAAATATGAACAACAAAATAAAGGAAAAAAATACACATTAGAATTAGAGTGTGTAGTGGGTAGTAATGTGTGATAACAAATTAGGGTGGCACACATAATTTTAACAATATTGAATGGACTGCTTACACCTATTGTGTTAAACAAAAACAAAACTACTTCCCTAATAATAACGATAAAGTGTAACGGAAGCAGAAATGTTGTAAACAGTTAGAAGACTTGACGACCGTAATAAAACAAAGTATGAGTGAGTGTGTGTATGTATTTTTATAGGGAGATGGGGTATTGTAAATCTCCAAGTGTTTATTTCTATGTAAGGAAAAAAAGTACCATCTTACCAATACATCTTCCCTTTTCAATCAAACAAATCATTCAACCCCAACTCAACAATACAAAAATCGTTAAGTGCAAACATGAAAATGAGTATTGAAGGGAATTTATAGACCAAAAAGCCTGGCAAACAAATTCATATAAAAGTTGGCAAAATACTTTGGAGAAACTAAATTCTTCACAACGCAATTTCATTTATAAAAATATTACAAAAGAGGGCATGTTTAATAATGTCATGCCATACAAATGTTTGTTGGGTAATATAGTACAATATTCTAAGAACATTATTACAATGTTTGCAAAACTAAATTTAGCTACTTACTATAATTACTTTTGAACTACTGAGTCAAATATCTTACAGAAAAAAAACATAAAGACACGTGTCATATCAGGTATTTCCAGCCATTTCACATGAATAAGATATTTCAAAAATTTTGGCTTTAAATTGCAACTTAAGATTTGTAGACAATATTCCCAGATATTACAGATTATTGTTCGATTGCGTCTAGTTCTTCTACTTTATTTAAATTTAAATTTTAGTTCTTCATATTAAAAAACGAAAAATTATTGACCGTTTGAAACCAGCTCTTTTAGCCAAACACTAAAATTCAATTTTAGTTTCTCATTTAGAAGATCTTTCTTGATGAAAAATCGATTTTTGTATTTTGGCCTTAGCGCCCTTAGTTTAGCTATAAAATGCAATTTTAAATTTTCATATAAAAATTTAATTTTTTATGAAAAATCTTAGTGATAACAGATTTTTGTTTTTTTTGCTCTTGATCTTTCAGTTTAGCTATAAAACCTAATTTTAATTTTTCATATCAAAAATCGACTTTTGATGAAAAATCTTACTGATAACAGATTTTTGGCCTTTTGGCTTAATTTCCTTCAGTTTAGCTACACAATGCAATTTATTTTCTTATTTTAAAAATCGGGTTTGGATGAAAAATTTTAGTGATAACAGATTTTTGTCCCTTTGGATCTAGCGCCCTTAATTTTGCTATAAAATGCAATTTTAATTTTTCGTTTAAAAAATCGATTTTTAATGAAAAATCTTAGTGATAACAGATTTTTGTCCTTTTTACTCTAGCGCCCTTAGTTTAGACATAAAATGCAATTTTAATTCTTCTTATAAAAAGCGGTAGCGATAATATTTTTTGTCCTTTTGGCTCGAGCGCCTCTAGTTTAGCTATAAAATGCAATTTTAATTTTTTATGTAAAAAATCGATTTTTGATGAAAGATTTAAGTGATAACAGATTTTTGTTCTTTTAGCTCTAGCGCCTTCAGTTTAGATGTAAAATGCAATTTCATTTTTCATATTTAAAATTGATTTTTGATGAAAAAAGTGATAATAGATTTTTGCCCTTTTGGCACTAACGGCTCTAGTGATCGCATGTTATTTTTCTTTTGTCTGTAGCTCTGCTAGTTTTGCTTTAAATTGCAACTTTTTCGATATAAAGAATTACTGACTTTTTAAATATTGTCTTATCTTATTTGTGCTTCTTATCCATTTGAAAAACGTTTATTTCTTTTTTGGAACAACGTTTCCCAAATTGAATTTGTATTAATTCTCTGTCAGTTTCCTTTATTGCTGTTTGTATGTCTGTGATGTTTTAAGAGTGTAGAGACCACTTTGCATATGTTTGATTGAAATCTTTTTTTAGATTTTCAATACATCAATTGAAGTCTAGGAAAAGAACAGAATTGGATTAAAATGAAAGAACATTAGGGTTCTAAATACGTTTGTAAGAATTGGTGATAACGAATTTTCAAGTACCCTGTTTGTCACGTTTTAACATTTGAAAATTAAAATAACTGTAATTTTGGTGATTTTAATCATTTCATCTGAAATAACAGAAAGTGATAATTTTAAAATGTACATAAAATGAAATTTATGTTAAATTTCAAATTTGTCACCAACAATTTGTTAAATAGAATTATTTATTTAATGAACTAGAGAACCGACTTCCGTTGTAACGATTTGGGTCGTTTTGACTTGCGTCAGTTTTTAGAATTGAAAAAATTCGATTTGCGTCATTGCAATTTCGAGTTGAATCGTTTTGATCCCAATTTGCGTCGTTTTCAATTTGCGTCGCTAGAAACGCTTAAATTTTTTACTGCAGCATTGGGGATTACAACTTTTGGCATCACTGATAACACATATCTGTGTGATTCGCCAAAGTACATTAAGGACGTAAGAAATGAGTCAAAATAAAAGAAAACTAAAACTTTTGGGATAAAAATAAAACGTAATAAAACGTGTTAGTAAAAACAATTTTCAACAGTTACAGTGATAATATAAATCAATTACCTGAAATTTCTACACCTCTCCAAAATGGAATCCCTTCATTCGATTTGGATACATGATCAAAATAGTAGATAAAGCTCTTTCTATTTACTCCGATCTTAGGAAAAATACGGCATCTAATAGTAACGGAAATTCTGATGATTTCGGAGCCAACAACATTTGCATTAACTTGTTTTTTTTTTTATAAAAAATACCAAATTTCAGTGCATTTATATAAAAAAGGCTCTAGTGTACATATGTATTTATGTGTTGGTGTAGCATTAATTTGCATTCAGACAAATTGTCAGATTGAACTTAAAATAAATAGAATTTTTATCGTACCCAAATTGTAGATTCATTTACCTTCTTTTTTGCTGAACATTAACATTAAAAAGAGGTGGGAATAAATTATTTAAATGTTTAAACTTTATTGTTTAAGGAAAATCAATATTTGCACAGAGTGTTTTAGAGAAAAATGATTTAAGAAGTTTTAAGATTTCAAATGAATTCTGATTAATCGATAGAATTTTCTAAAGGAACTTGTTCGGTTGAATAAAGAATAAAAAACGATTTTATAAATCAAATGCAATAATTTAGCGCATTTTTTATCTACCTTGTGCAATACTAAAAAGGAACTTTCTAAGACCCCAAAAAGTATATATTTTCCAACCTCCATCTACAGCATCTACAGAGCATATTCCTATATGCGCACATATTTCGAAAAAATGAAACAAGACAAGTTAGGATGCCATATTCGGCTTTGCCGAAACTTCAATACCCTCAGCCACTATATTGAAGACAATTATCTATCTGTCTGAATTTCGACAGTTTAAAAATGTTTACTGATATAATAATTAGATATTGGCCAGATTAATAGAAAAATAATTGAGGCGAAGTTCAACAAAATTGTTCAATATTAACTAGTTCCATAAGATAAATTTAATAATTTATATAAAATACAGTTAGAAAACGTAAATATATCTTCATCACCACTTGTGGTGGTGGAGGGTATAAAAGGAAATCTTCTAAGACCCCATAAAGTATATATATATTCCACCATGAGTGGAATGGCGCTTATTCATATAAGCGCATATAATTTTTTATTATAAAATTAATTTCACCAATTTTTTAAGAAATTCGGCATTGATTTCCTCCCAAATATGCTTTATTTTTAGTTTGAGCTTTGTTAAAGTCATTATTCTTTCGTTTTGGGCATTATTAGAATAAAGTTCTGGATTGGATTTATATCGGACTGCAGGACACACAGTATGACATAGGTATGATGTGTTTGTTAAACCATGATTTAAACTGGTATAAACCATATATCGCATCATTATCCATAAAAGTGGAAAAAGCATCTTCCAGCAATTTGCTATAAAATGTGCTTTTATATTTTATAGGAACAAAATAAAACTGAAGTTTGCCAGCTGTTTAATATGCTGCCCAAACCTAAGATTACTACAGCCAAAATTACGCTATGACATCCAAACATCGTCTGATCTGAAAAGGTGCCAATATGATTCTGATTCCATAAAAACATTTCTAAAACTTTTTCTTTACAAAAATATATGATTTATTCCTAAAAAGTCAAGAGTTATTTGAGAATTAAAATTTAAAATTAAAATTTGGATCTGTTATACCATTAAAACTTTGATCGGTAAACAATTTTTGAAGCTAAATATCTCTTAAAAATAGTTAAGACATATAAAATCGGTTCAGATATAGCGAATATTAATCGTTTTAAATATTGGGTTGAGTAAATGTGAGTGATTCTGGGTCGTATTGTGTGCTTGATCCTTCAAGGATTCATAAAATTTCCCTTAACACCTTTAGAGATTTACTACATGTAAAATATCGTTTGTTAGGGGTTACAACTCCACCATGCCCAAAATTATGTTTTTAAGGCTTAATCTACGTACCAAATTTCAAAAAAAGAGCTTTAAAAGTTTCGAACAATACGTTATTAAACGTTTCGTTTGTATGAGGGACGCCACTCCTTCGTGTCTTGTTCTACAATAAAACGCAATCAGAGCACTATTTATATGCCAAACGTCATAAAAATACCTGTTTTAGTTATAAAGATATATGAGTGTACCCCTTCCCCATGCACTAACCAAAATTTTAATACCCTACACCACCATAGATGGTGGGGACAAAACACGTTTGTGCAGATGTTTGCAACGGGCAAAAAAAAAACTAATACTACCACCACCTTCATGTATACCGTTCGACTCAGAATCATTTTCTGAATAAATTTTTTTCCTTATTTTCGTCCTTCCTTCCGTCCGTCCGGCTGGCTGTCCATGTAAAGCTTGTTCGCAAAATACTGGTTGCAGTTTTGAAGAGATCTTAATGAAATTCGGCACATGCTATTATCTCAGACCAAAGACGATGTTTATTTTAATTAATTTTCAAGTTTAAAAAAATTTTGAAAATTAATGTTTGGTCACGTTCACAAAGAGTTCCAATATTTTTTCCGAAGCATAACATATACAAAATTTCTCAAATCCTCCATTAGCATGATTTATTCACTAACTACACAATTCCTTATTTATATAACACAATATTATCAATTACTTATTTCCTCTGCAGTTTCCAACTTTAAACAGAAAAGCTTTTATAAATATTGATTTCAAATGAAAAGGACGAACTTTAGCCGGTAGTTGTTATCATAATTATTAACCTTAAGATAATTAAACATTTATAATTTTTTTCATCATGTTATTAAGTGAAAAAATATAGTAAAACCTAATGAAGCATTTCCTTCAATTTTTGCAGGAGAAACTAAAACATCCAACTTGGCACCAGGAATTGCATGGGTTTCTTGAAATGAACAGCTGTGGAATGTAAGAGGAAATGCAGCTTCAATAAAAACTTAATCACGTATTACGAACAATGTTAAGGACAAAGTTATTGATGATGATTACGATGCTGATAATGACGATGATGACAAGGAACATGATGTTAGGAGGTGATAACTACAACTATGATGAATATAATATAAATCATTTTGAATGAGCTAAGGAAGATAGATGAAAAAAGTGGGAGAGAAATGGAAAGGAGCTATTTAAAGACATTTAATATAATTTTTATTAGACTATGGTCTAATAGTATTTATTTTTTTTTTGTATCATATTTTTACTCGAACAAGTTTAATGCGCTTTATGGCCGCATTTCCTTGTTTATTTAGAATAACGGACAACAGTTGTTGTTCTTGTTGCTGTTGTTGGAGTACTCTAGTAGTTTTCGTTTAATTGGAAAACTTTTTACATTTATAATTAGAAGCTACAACAAAATTGTTACTAAATTTTTCCTAACAACGACAACAGCATGCAACAAATATGTTTGCAACCTGATATTCTTCTTCTTCTTCGCTTTATTATTTACGAGAAAAACTAAAGTTTTCTTTTGCGTAATTTTGCTCACTTATTTTTGTAGCAACATTGTAATAATGACAGGATCAGGAAATAGAAAACTTAGGGTCATATAGTTGGTATTTTGTTAAAGAATTCTACAGTTATATTGTGCCTATTTAGTTCCCCATTTTTCTTCCTGTTTCAAGTTTGTAAAAAAATATTACAAATCCCGTTATGTAAACTAGGAGAATTATAAAAGAATGTGGGAGAAAGAAGTAGTGATAAAATATTAATAACCGACAGTTTTATGCCCTACACCAAAAAGAACTGATCTGCAACTAATATGCAACTGACTTGCAACTCAACTACAATTGAACTACACCTGAACTAGAACTAAACAAGAATTGAAATAGAACTCAATTAAGACTGAACTAGAATTGGATTATAATTGAACTAGAACTGAACTAGAAATTAACTAGAACTGAACTATAATTGAAATAAAACTGAACTGGAATTGAACTAAAAATTAACTAGAACTGAACTTTAACAGAACTCGAATCTGAACTAAAATCTGACAAAGAATCTGAACGAGAATTTGAACAAGAATCTGAACTTGAATTTGAACTAGTATCTGAACCAGAGTCTAAACTAGTATCTACTCTAGAATCTGAACTAGAATCTAAACTAGTGTCCAAAAAACAAATTAATGAAATTAGGAAATTACTTTAGTAAACAATATTCTGTTTCCTTGAATTTACCATTTACTCAAGGCCATTTAATGCAGTTCAATCCTTATTCTTCCAGATGATAACAGATCTTTTGCTTAATAATTAATGAACAAATGATCCATTATACAATCGTCTCTCTTTTGAATTTTCTTAACTTTTTTTAGACTCATATTTATAAATGTGGGTTTCTTATATATACAACATGGAGTGCAAACATTTAGTTGCAACTAACTTCTTCACTGTGTTTTTTTTTAACCAACAAATATATATATGACAACAACCAAATTCCACAGTTTAAATCACTCCCTTAATTTTTAGTTATACCAGTATAGTTGAGGAAATATTTAAATTTTTTTGTTATTTATAATATATAAAATAACTTACTTTTCAAACAGACTTACAGTGACTAATAGACTCCTAAGTTAGTGTAGTATGTAAGAAGTATCCCTTTCATAATGTTATAATACGTTCAATGACCTCATAATTTAGCCATTTTACCTTCATGATCTCGTTAAGTTAATTTTTCTTTCCTTCTTGTTTTCCAAAAAGTTCTAAATATATTCTTTTTTATGACCCCCTTTCTTAATTATTTAATAGAATTAGGTTGACCAACATAACCTACACAATCAGTTCTACTCAAACCCACACATACATACATATATTATTTCAAGTATCATAACATCCACTTTATTGCAGCATTATAGTATAAATTTCTTCAGGAAACTAATGCATTAAAGTGCAATAAACTTTTCTTAAACTTCATCTTCATGAAAAAAGTATTAACTCCAAAAAAATTGCACCAAAAAAAGGATACCTACCACAAAAAAAGAGGCAAACACAAAAAAATGAATGGAAACTATATACCCCAACAATGGCCCAAACTGTGAGTGACTACGTAACAACGTAAAATTAAGAAACTTTAACAATAACGACAATAAAAACAACAACAAGAAAATACGTAGAATAGAGGAAGAAAAGTATTGTAAAACTTGTACAAACCAAACTTTATTTATATTTTACATTCAGTCATTTCTTTCATTCTTAGTTTAGTTTTTCTCTTTTTCGTTCTTCTAAACATTCATTCATTCGTGCAGCTATCCATCCATCCATCTATCCAATCTTTACTGCAGTTGTTAGTTACATATTTTTTATTCATGTTTTGTTTTCTTTTCATTCTTGTTTTTTAGTTCCTTTTCTTTAGGTGCATAACAATACAATTCAATGCAAGTTTTAGGTTGTTGGGTTACTAAACCAGACCCAAAAACTACAGCAGGAAATAAAACAAATATTATTCACTCATATATATATATCGTTTTACACACACATATATAAATATATGTATATGTATATGTGTACTTCTTACTCTAACAAACATTTTTCAAACTTGAAGAAAAAAAAAACTGATTTTTTTTTTTTTTGGAAAACATTGACTTTGTAGTGAGTGATAAACTTACTACTGTATGTGTGTATATGTTAGAGTTTGTTTACATCGATTTGTTACGACTTAAAATGAACAGTGGTGAACGAGAAAATAGGGAATGATATGCTAATTTAAAGGATAGATTTTTTAAACAAATATACTATATAAATTTAAGAATAAATTCGGACTCATTAATTCATGACAAAAGCAAATAGGAATCCTATATTGGTCCATGATGAAATAAAAAATATATTATGGAAACATTTGCAAGAATAAAAGGTACTATAACAGATGATATTATTTTTTGCATATATTATCCTATAATCCTTCTACAGGTCCGATTTTAACGCTTAAAAAATGGATACTGTATATTTTGTCGAAACCGAAAAGAATCTTCCTATGTCACTTATCTTGTTAAGCATATTAAATTAAATATTTTCTTTTAAAGTTCATTTTTTTAAGTGGTATTCCAAGCGTATACAATATAATATATAGATATAACATATACCACTAATCCACGATACCCTAATACAGCTATCTGAGGTATTATTAAATTTATAAAAATAACGTTATCCCCTCTTAAAATTGATCGAACCAGAATTACTTTCAACAACCATCGAATCGATCAAAAATTTAAGGCATTTTCCTTTAAAATCACCTAACGGATTGGAGTTTTAAGCTCATAAAAGTCATAAATATAGAGAGTAATGTTCAACCTAATTACCAAATTTAAACAAAAATCGATCGACAAATGAATATATAACGCTCAATTCCGAAAATAACCTCAAAAAGAAAAATTCATTAAGTAAAATTCTGTTAGCGTATACTTAATGTAATTGATATTACTCATACGTATTTGCAATAGTGTGACTGAAACAATTTTTTTAATAATTCTGTAGCTTTTGAGCTATTTGATATCTTCATATTCTCCAAAAATTATGAATTGAGACATAGAAAGCTTTTTTATGTACAGTAGTGAATATTCTTATAACTGCACATAACATTTTTTAAAGAAAAAATTAAAAAAATGTAATGAAAAATAATAAAGAACTAATCATTAACTAAACTTAATCACAAAACTAAGGCTTCATTTAAAAAATCTGTTAACTAAAAACTCTATTTATAATTCATTTTATTTTTTAAACGAAAGTTTGGAGTTTAACTGATATTTTTAATATCGTAATAACAATGCTATAGCATTATTAATAATGGGTGAATGATCCTTTGGATAACCTCAAGCATGTTGGCAAACAACGAGACTAAGAATAAATACCGTTAAATTGCCTCACATTAAAAAAGCCAACTTCGAGAACAACAAAGATAACACAACAATAGAGAAAAAATAAATGCGCTTATAGGAATGTGCATCAGTGTATCTACTCATTTCATTATTGTTAGATTAATTAATAACGATTGTTAGATGATGAAATTTTAATGAAATTTTTTTTTGAACACCGAATATCATATCGAATTTTGTCAAAAAAAAAAAAAATCTCACAAAAATAGATTTTTTTTATAAAAAATATTAAATAAATTTAATATTATTTTTTAATTTCATATATAATTTCTGCTCTTTTCCCGATCATTGCTATAACTTCAAGTTCTCCAAATATATTACTTATTGTATGTAAACATTAAGCAACTCCACACACATATACATAGACACATATACACAAACAAGAAGTTTTAGGCTGCAACTGATTTTGGATTATTTCTTTTTAGAAAAAAATTCCTAGAAAATTTATATGTGAATGTATTTGTGCATACGTATTTCAAAATGTTGATATATTTGTATTATAGGTAAGTAAAACAGAAATATCTAAAATTGCTTAAGTATTTGTATGTAAGTATTTCTACTTTTGCATGTGTATTAGTGTGTGTGTGTGTAAATTTTCGTTTGAATGAATGACTGACTGACAGTTTACGTTAAACAAACCAATGATTGGTTGTGCTTTACTGCATTTGACGTGCCAGCATTGCAATTTCAAAATCTTCTTCTGAACAACAAAAAGTAAATAACCCAGCGAACATTACATAAGTATAATGATTTCATTGTGAAAGATAAAGAAAAATGTATTTGGAACCTTATAACAGACACGGTATAAATTTTAACAAGGCTATGCCGAATCTTCAAAACCTTCCACCACAAATGTGTATGGAATTAATACGCTATGTTTCGTACCTACACACTCACATACATTTACAATGTATGAAAGATTTTCTTATATATAACACGGATCACTAAATGAATAATAAAATTATTTATATTTTAGGCTATAACTTTTTTCTACTGAACCGATTTTGATAATTTTAGAATTAGTATGAAGGGCATATAACCAAAATGCATATTATGTCATAATTTCGTTCAAATTTATCGATTTATAATTGACAATTTTACAAAAGAGGTTGCCTCAGATATCGGTCTATATCTTTTAATATGCTGAATTCATTTTGCTAGTTGAAAATAGGTAATTTCTCAATCAAATTTCATTGACCTATAACAATTATTATGGATGTTAGCGTAGCAACTACAGAGAGACAGACGAACATCTAGATCGACTCAGATTTTGATTTGATGTAATAATTTATATATATTATAGGGTCTGAAATGATTCCAAATTAGCGTAACACACGGAATGACAAAGTTAATATACCTTCTTCACCACTTGTGTAGTGTAGGGTATAAAACAACATACAGTAATGATGAAAAATTTAGATGGCGCTGTTTGATATAAAAAGTCTGAGAGTAGAAGTGTTGTTGTATTTTGAAAGAAAAAAAAGTTGGCATTTTTTACTTTCAGCAAAACAAAAAACCGGTTTAAAGGGATTAATGATATGGAGCATGGATTAACGAATTTTTATTATTATTATTTTTTTTGTTATCTTTATTAAAATGTTTATGGGGATAAATTGTAATTTGTTTGTTTGTGTATTTGAATATTTTGCAAATCATTCAGTGTAACTCAATAGAAACCATCCATTGTACTCTAGTTAGCCGCATTGCAGTTGGTTAGCTCCTTTCTTTCTTTATGTGTATTGTTGTGCAAGATTGGGTCTTATAAAGATTATTACGTATAAGTATAAGTTCCGACAATAACAGTTAAAATGTATTTCCTAAATAAAGAGATACTTCCCACGACAATTAAGCATTGTTACTAGTTATTTAAAATCGGACCTATAAAAAGTTCTAAAATAATATTTGGAATCAATAGCAAACAATGTAACAAAGAAAATCTCAACGATCAGCTGACTGCAGTAGTCATAATATATGGAGCAAGATTTTGATCGCTTAAGGTAGACTTTCAATGCTCTATTGTAGAGCTATTTTTGCAGAGGAATGTCATTTTGAGCACAATTAAATTTTGAAAATGTGAATCGACACATAAATATTGGTCGTTGTAGAAAATCTAAGAAGACTAAAAAAGTATCGCACTCTTCCGAGAATTGTACAAATAAATAAAAGAATGTGTTGCTTTAAAAATATCGCATATCGATGGGAATGGGATTTATGACCGGATTCAAAATCGGTATATGTAGAACGAAAATCCCGAATCCCAGGAACATATGACAGAAATATATTCTGTAATATATGACAGGACATCAGTAAGAGAATTCTTTCCAATTGTTCCAAATGAGGTTTTTATGCGTATAATCTGGATACCAAGAATTTGTTGGAAATGAGACAGCGAATAATGCCAAAAATGAAGTTGCAAAATCCATTCCCTTTCAGTGCACTAATGTCAACTTCTAAGATATACTAAAGGTGACAAATTAGCGTTTTTGTCGAAAACTACGATCTCCGTTTACAGTTCATTTGAAATAAATGCAGGGCATATGAATGAGCATTGTAACGTTTGATATTTTTTCTGATCAAAACTTGTTTTGAAAAATTCCGTTAAGGCTTCAATATGAATACAAATAAATGAAAACAGAAAAATTTCCTTGAAAACCGAATAGTTTTCGACCAGTCTAGCAACATGTGGCCAAACGTTACTATAATGTAAAATTTGGGATTCCGTTATTTTTTTCGGAATGACTTAATCGTCTTCAATACAGGTTTCCCGATTCTACAGTTCGTAGTACAAAAAACTTTTGATAAAACCAAATACATTCAGTTAGTTGGCTTTGTACAAACACTGATGCAGATTCCTATAGACGAATTTTATTTTTTCTCCCCATTTTTTTGTTTGCAACCAAAATTAAAGTTGAAGAGAGGGATCCTTTTTTAAGATAAACAAGATTTTTCCTTAGTCCTATTGTTTGCTTTTATTTAAGAGATCAAATGTTCTTAGTGCTATTTTATGTGGAACACAGAGTCGATAATTGCTTTAAAATTTTAGCAATAACAAAATATTATAAATTTCAGTTTTTATTATATGGTGATGTTCCTATGAGGTCCAAACCTCCAACACTCTCTGCTATAAATATGCAAATTTTCATTCAAATTTACCAGCAAAACAAAAGTAACAGATTTATTTCCAAAAAAAAGTAGATTTTGCCTCACTGAGTACTGTAGTATTTCTCCGTGTTACAAGCGAAACTATATCTGGTGTCATTCAACCTCCGTTACTTTTTATATCACCCAATATATAAGTGAATTTCTTTATTTTGTGTGTTGTTGTGTTTTTCTTATTGTGAAAAATTTCTTTCCCCAGAATTTAATGACGTATGTTGCAATTTCAATCTGGTTAAGTTATACATTTCGTGAATTACGAAAACTTTATTTTAGTTTTTCTGCATAAAAAAATACAATCAAATAAATAAGTAATGGAAACAATAAAAAAATCGTATAAAATTGTTAAAACTTATACACACTTATTGGGATTAAATTAGAGAACATAGGAAGGAAGTTTATTGGATTATGATACGTACAAGTTCCAGAAATTTTCAATAAAACCTCATGATGTATATATCGAAATTTCAAAAGTGGTTACTTGTAACCTGTTAAATATACTCACTTCTTTTTATAACGTAAAATCTTTAAACATCTTTATATGGACTTCTTCTTTAAAACCACCCTCGTATAAATAAATTTGCATGTTAATCTAAAACTTTTCATAGTTTTCCCATCTACAACTATAAGTATACATTATTTATTTAAAGAGTGAGATCGTAAAAATCTTAACATATAAACAAATTAATAAAAACAAATTGATTGACATGATTATTAAAATTTACAACAAAAAATATATGAAAAGGAGCTGCCACTTTGCTCTAACAGGTAATCCATCTTCGCTCAAAATCTTCCACACTTGTGGACACCTTTTTCGCGCTCTTCAATTCTCTCTTAACAAAACACCAATATCTCTGCACTGGTCTCAGCTCCCGGCAGTTTAGAGGATTTAATTAATGTTTGGTTTACCATTGTGATGGGATGCCATGTCAGGCTAAAAATATGCGGACACATTATGAAGTAACATTAATAGAAGTCGTTGTAATAAATGACTGACTTCTTTTGCCGCAATTTCATACCAGGAACTTATTTTTATTTTGGCAGCTTATGGGTTCTAAACATTTCTTTAGCACTGATGCTTGAGAGATCAGCCACATACATTTTTTACCGCGAAGTTACGAAAAATCTGGAACTTCAGGAACTTTTTGATTCCTATATTGTTTTTAAACTTGTATTTGCTTTAACTTTTCTTACCAAATAATCTGTGCACTGAACTAAGGGGTCTGCATTTCTACTGGATGTGTTGGGAGCTCTTTTCAAAATGCTTTCTATTTTTTCTACTTTAGAATTATCCTTTTATCTAAACCAGTTTTTTTACAAGTTTTCCTGTTGTTTTTTTTAAATATTTAAAAAATTCAGTACGAAATTTTTTTGTGACCACTGATTTTAATCAGAGATTAACTATATATTTATTGGTTTGTTATTAAACATAACAACTGACAAGTTTTACAAAGTTAACTTGATCAATAAAAAATAATTAATTAATATTTGGATTTAAAGTTTTAATGAAAAACTTGTGTTAAAATTTTTCCGAAATCAATCCTTATTAAACCCTACACCACCGTAAGTAACACCCACTTTTAAGTATATCGTTTGACTCAGAATAATTTTCTAACTGTTCATGTAAACGTTGTAAATATTCTACAAGTCGCAATTTTTGAAACATCATCATGAAATTTGGTAAATTTTTTTGTTTTAGGTACTGACAAAGCCTTTTGAAATTGACAAATATTTGGTTCAATATTTCAGTTAGATCCCATACAATTGGCCTCCCGTAATGAAGTTTAAAATCATTAAGTTCTTAAATATAAAGCGATTTCGATGAAATTCAACCAAAATAGGTATCATTCGAGGGTCGTTCCATTACTTCTCATGGGTACCACACAAACCCCTTTCAAAATATCATTTTGAAGAGTATAAATCTCACATATACCTTGGTATTGTTATAACAAGTGTTCAAATTACGATAAATATAATCTAAACTCGATGCTCGGTCGGTTAATAATTTCATCTAGCTTCTATATAACCCCACAGAAAAAAATTCCTTCCAAACGTATAAATTTCACATAAATGTTAGTATCATCACACTTAACCATAAATCAGAAAATCAAATTATACGAAGATCATTAATTTAAAACCAACAATGAGGTGTAGGGTACTACATAGTCTGACTTGACCAAATTTAACCATTTACTGGTTGAATGTATGTAATTATGTATGAATAAATATGTTCATTTCAAATAGTTATAAACTAAAATTGATTCAGTCATATAAAATAGAAGAATAAACTTTTAATAAGTTAAAAAATATCTGCATATTGATTTATACTTCTTTTCTTTCACATTTCTACAAATAGTTTTATAATAGAAATAAAAGAAGAAGATAAAAGAAGAAGAAACGAAATAATCATTTCGAGAATATGAAAATTGTTATTTTTGGCAAAAAAGTTTTCTTTTCAGTTTTAAAAGTTTTATAATAAAATTTAGAATTACAGTTCCAGTAAACTATTGACCAAAAAAAGGAGATAAAATAAATGTTTTATTTTAAATTGAAATTTGTTGTCTTTTTTCTCTTAACAAGTTAAAATTATTGGAAATTATGTCAAATTAAAACTATATATTTCTTATATATAAATCAATTGGAATGATTGATAAAATTATAGTTTAATTTATAGTATTTTTACACCCTCAAGTGGTGTGTCATTTCATGTATAACGTTAAAAAGGTATCATCTTAGATCCCATTATATATTTACTTGCTTCAAATAAAAATCTGAGCCGATTTAGCTATGTCCGTTTGTCCGTCTGTTTATCTGCTTTTGGCACGCTCACACCCACACTAATTGACAGAGCTCAATGAAATTTGGCACAAATATTTGTTATTGTCTTGGGAAGTTTCCAATTTAAAACCAGCGACATCGGTTCAGTTTTTAAAAAGATATAGGCCGATATTTTGGGCACCCTCTCATTTCATTAATATTGTGCGCACTTAATTTCTATTCCACAAATAATCAAAATCGGTTCAGAATATAAAAAGCTATAGCCAGAAGTATAACTAATTTTTTTACTCATTAAGTGTTCCGTGTTATATAAAAATAATACTTTTATTTACTATATACTTCTGAGAGTGTACATGTTCGAAAAATAACGCATTTCTTTACACGCATGATGATGGTGGGTGTTGGAGATTCGGTATAGCCGAATATAACATTCTTACTTGTTAAATAATTTTAATTATTTAAAATAACTTCATACATTAAAATAGGAGAAAGAAAATTGACAAACTCCTAACACGCGCCTTTTATCAAGTTACCATTATAGATCATGTCAGTTATTATTTTTATTGTAAAAAAATGATATATCGTTAATCTGATTAAACAAAACCAACTTGGGTCTCTAATAAGGAATGGTGCACATGATGTTTCAAAATAAAAAAAAATAGAAAGCTGTCAAAACATTTGGTATGAAAACAGTTTACTTAGCGCAGTGCTCGAACTATTTAATCAGGAAACTAAAGCTAATGAAGGTTTAAAGACATTGAAGTTCCTGACAGGAACACCGAAAATACGGAAATGGAAGCCAAATTTTATTATAAAAAATATATTGTTGATATATTAGGAATGACGAAACTTATGTCTTTTCGTAACATCCTGGTCAAAAACTCTATGCTACTGACATTTGAGGAAATGTTGAAAAAAAGTAATAAAAATTTCCTGAAAGGTTCTGAAAAGCAATATACAGTTGCAATAAATGAAGCAAATTTGTTACAACGGGCTCTACAAATAACGAAATTTACATCAACGAATATTTACAAACAAGTCTGCTTCCATTCATTAGGCTTCATAATGTGGTAAACAAGCCCTTAAGTGGTAAAAGAACAATAATACAGTATTTTTACCAAAAGAGGCAAATCTTCCAAACAGTCAGTGGATAGATATTGGGCTCTTCTTAGAATAGAATTTAGGAGCACAAAAATGTATCCAAAATGTGGTAGGTTTTGAACGGAGTGTGGGAGTACAGTGATTGAAAGCACTGTTAATGGAAAGATTTCCAAAAAAAAAGCTCCAATTTTCATCAGTAGCGATTAAAATTATAATTTATTTTTGTAAATTGTAATAAAAATTCCACCCAAACAGAAAAATTATAAAATTAATTACAAACTAATTGGTTTCGTTTTTATGAACATATATGTTTAGAATTTTTCGATCTCACTACTTAAGGAAAATGGTTTTAAATTTATAAAACTCTTGTATATGAGACAATTTAGTTGACAAACGTTACGATTAAATTTCCTACATTATTTATTATATATATTAAAAATTTTATGGATATCGATTCATATCGATACACTTTAATTGAAATTTTTAACAATTGTTTTTTAACTGTCTATATATGGATAGTTATCGGACCATATTCTGTTATAATACTTCCAGAATACGTTTTTAAATATGTAACAATTCAATTGAAAATGTGGACCAATACCACATTTCAATTTTGTTTTTCGATTTCAGGCAAACGTTTGTATAATGTATTTAAAAATCGCCACAGTCGAATATGACATTCTTGTTTATATGCCCTCCATCACCACATCTGGGATGAAGGTATATTTACTTAGCCAGTCTGTATGTAAAGCTAAGAAGAAATATTCTTCATCAAATCGAAGTATGAGTCGATGGTTTGTATTTTAAGGAGATTATGAAATCGAGTTTGGTGATCACCTTATCTTAAACGAAGAAAAGAAAAAAGTCAAATTAGTTGGGTAAATACTTTAACTTAAAGTATGATTAAAAATAAATATAGTGCCCTATGAAGGGCACAATCGAAATCCAAGGAAATTATCATTATTGTTAAGATGATATCTATTATCGATCAAATGGAATTCATTATCTTATTCTTTATCGAACGTTCTTCACATGATATATGACTCCAGTTGTGTTTACACATTTTAACACCCTTGTGCAGTGGGTGTATCCCATATTTTTATTTTCTTTTTTATCAACTTTTTCATATGTCTAGTTTTTCAATAATCTTCTTTGCTTTTTTTTTCCTTTTTCATTTTGTGTTTCTCTCAGGTCAGGTCAATATCATTGACTTTAATATTTTCAAAATTGGTACTGTGCATTATTAAACCAACTTCAATATGCTAATATTACATGAAGCAACAACTATTTCTTATGATTATGTCTCGAATGTAGACTGAGACTGTAATGATGACGATGTTGTTGATGTTGAAACTAAAGATGAAATGTGGCTGCTGTTGATGTATAAACTGGAAGTATAAGAGGCAAAAATATATATTAAAAATATAGTTAAAGAAAATAGAAACTTAACTATTCAAGTGTATGATGCACAATTTATGCAAATATTTTTTGCCGAAAAAATCTAAGTAGATGTTTTATATTCAAGAAGACTGTTTTTGTGGAAGAGATTGCAACTGTTTAAATTTTTCAATTTTGCTAGAGCCAGAGTACATCTGCTGTATGCGCTTGACAATTTAATATGGCAACATCTTTAAGAGTTTGTATTCAAATATGAAAAGACGAAATCAATTTTTCAAAATATTAAAGAGGACGTTGCTTTATAACAGTAATGGAAGCGTTTACACTGGCAACGAAAATTAATTGCAAATTAAGTAAAGTATGATGGAGAAATATGTAATTATCATAACAAAATGTATTGATTTATGATTGATAGCATAACGTTCAGATAACTTAAGACCAATTGGATATCAAATATCAGTCTTAAATCCTAGTAGGGCGGAAAACTGTCCTACACACCTGTGAGGAGTAATTACTTTAGGGATGGCTCCAGGCAGAATGATAGGCAGATGAAGGACACTTTTTAGATGAGCCACAAACCAGAAAATATCTCATATTACCAAACCATAAGCCGGAAAACAGATATCTGTGCTATCAGGAAGTGTAAGTTTAAGTCGATTTATCATTTAGAGATCTCTCCATTTTCACTTATAGTCAAAAAATATAGAATCTTTGGATACGATTTCAAAAACCGTCCTGTATTATAAGGTGGCGTGGCACCTATATGTTCCCCTCTTTAAAAAAAATGTTTCTATCTGCAAAAAAATATTACCGTATGATATGACTGGAACCTGTATACCGTAAAATTATTATAAAAATATTGCTAAAGGTTTTAAAACAATAGAATTATTCCCAAAAATATCGACTAGGACACAATCTGCTATATTGAGTAGACTTTTATTACAGGTCAGTGAAAAAGAGCTTTTTGGAGCTCTTTATTTAAATATTATTTTCTCTTAGAACCCAAAGGGTACATGACTCCTTCAAAAGACTGACACTATTCTGGGAGAGTAATAAGCGATTATAGCCCAATAACTGTCAAATAATTGTACAAAATTTCAATAAAATAAGTAAACTTTTATAGCCTTATAATAAGCTTAAAATCCTTTTCGAGAAAAACCGTCTCGAAAAGCACATATTTTGATACAGGAAACTGTATCAAAATATGTGCTGATATTCATCAAATTTGTAATATATAATTAAGACTGTAAAACTGTAAAATCCTAAAGGTTTTCAAATAAATTATATTTATAAACTTTAATCCGTTTTCCAGGAAGAGGCATTATATGGAAGTTATATGAAAATATGGACCAATATTGCTCAAATTAATCGTACATATTTAAAACAGTAAGAGAAGACTTTTAAAAGCTCAAAATTATTCTTCAGAAAGTTGCTTTACATGAGAACTATAGTAAACCACGTATGACCGATCATCGTATAATTTCGCACACCGGTTTTTGCTGATAATAATCTTAATTTCACTAAATATTCTTACAATACACACTTATATGTGAGACTTGTATGTTAACAGTGATATTTGGAAGAGGTGTTATTTGAGACCTATGAGAAATAATAGACCAATTCTCATACAATATAGCACATCGTCTGAGAATACCATAGGACTTGCTTTTGCGAGATTAAAATCGTTTCATATTTAATTATTTTTAGACCAAAATCTTCATTCTGGCAGGACATTTGTGTGGAACCTATATAAAATAATAGACCACTCATAACCGATTTCTGCTTAAATGCATAATGCCCCTACCACCTACTATGTATGGTATAAAAAACAATTGTATTTATGACTGTGATACTAAACGTATGAGTAATAAAAACTAAAAAATTATTTATAAAATCTCAATTATCATAAACAGCGATAGATTAAAAAGTATATCAAATATTAAAATTTCAGACTTAAATATATAAACTTAAAATTGTTTCTCCCTTTAATTTGCTAGTGTAAACCGCTTTTTAGAGTGAAAATACAAACTTTTATTATGATGATGTTGTTAATGTTGTTTGTTTATTTGTTATTTGACTAAAATTTTGTATCTTTATGATGAATATTTTTTGATAAACTTTAGACTTTTTTTACTTTATTCGATGATGCTTCTTCAAGTTTATGGCAATAAACAAAATTGTTTGGCAACTGGCCAAACTGGCAATAAAAAAGTAAAATAAACAAATAGAATAACAACAGCAACATCTCCCTGAAAACACTTTTTGTTGCGGAAGTGACTTGGAATAGTCTTCTAGAAGTTGAATTTCATCACCGAAAATATCTTTAAAGTATCAAATAAATCCTTTTCCGTCTGCAAGAACTGTTCCTTTTCGTAGTGGCTTCTGGACGACTCAAAGAAGCCATTTCTGGAAGTTAACCAGAAGTAACTTCCGAGAGTGATTTACAACACTCTTCTGAAAGAGGCTTATAAAAGACTTCTAAAAGATTCTCAGAAGATGCTTCTTAGAAACTTCCAGAAGATACTGTACAGTCCTTTTAGTAGTATAAAATGTGTACTTTTTTAATAAATGTTTAATTGTTATAATAAAATTATTATAGTCATTAATACAAACATATAACTAACTAATTAAAACGAGTAAGAATGCTATATCCGCATTGCCGAATCTTTAATACCCTCCATCACAAATTCGTCTGAAGTCAATAAGTTAAGTTCCGTAGATATACATATGCGCACACATACACTCACAAATTTTACAGAAGTACATCGCTTGAAGTAAGAGGTTGCATCAGATATCGGTTTATATCGTTTAATATACTAAACCGATTTTGCTGGTTTTAAATTGGAAACTTCTCAGGACTTTAGTGAATACGTGATTGAATGCAGGAATGGGGTCTAAGATAATTCCTTAGATCGTTAAACACGAAATGACAGAGTTAATAGTTTATTTAGTATTTTGTTTTAGTAAATTATATTCTATTTTCTAAACAATTTCTGGAAGCCACTTTCTTATGTACTCTGAGAAGGCAAATGGCAATATTAATATATTTTGTTTCTGTAATTCCTGTGATATCCTATTAACATCTTCTGGAAGATGCATCTTTATATACTCCGAAAAGTTTTTATAAATGGTCTACTATTATCAGAACAACTTCTGGAAGACGCTTTCACATATACATCAAGTACATTAAATAATATATATTGCTTTTGTAATTCTGCAAAAATCTTCCTACAATCTTCCAGAAGTAACTAAGAAGTGGCATCCACAACAGTTCTAACTTCCAAATGTTTGAAGGGTCTACATTATGTAAAGACAACAAATAAATTCAGTAAAATTGAAGTTCGAGTGAATCAAAAAGAAAGCAAGAATCCTTCTAAGGAGTTAATACTACTATTCCGATTATTATCATCATTATTATGATTATGAGTTTTATTATTGTTTGTTTGTTTGTATATGAAAAAATACGAAGAAAAAAAGTAAAATACAAACAGATGCCAGACATGATTAAGATTTTAAGTTTTATTATTATTTGATATTAAATTTCTTTTTTTTTGTATAATAACCTACGGTTAATCTGGATTAAGTGATTATATATTTTGTATAGAAAATTATGCAAATATTTTTTGGATAAAATATAAATAAGAATGAAGAAATAAAAGTCTTCTTTTATAAAAAATTTATGGGACATTTTCTTTTATAAAAAAATTATAGGAAATTTTCTTTTATAAAATAAAAAAATATATCTGTACGTTGATAGAAAACCTGGTTCAGGTGGAACATATTGTTTCTAAACCCAAAAATATAGAGCTCTCAAGACATTCGGTAGAAAAGCTAAGGACTATTTGGTATGAAAAGTTAAAACTAATGAAGTTAAAAAACTTACAAGGGGCAAAAAGTTTCTGACAGAAATGCTGCTAAAAATTCATAGGCCAAAAGCAGAATAAGGAAATTGAAGTCAAGATTTTCAAAAAAGTATTCTTGCCCCATAAATGATGAAGAAACGTATGTTTTGTCCGATTTTCGTAACATTCTGGGGAAAACTTTTCTGTTGCTAATGCTCGAGAGAATGTCAAAAGCAGTAAAAATTTCCCAAAAAGTTCTTGATGTCGCAAACAATATGCTGTTGCAGTAAAAGAAGCCAATCATTGGTTACTTTATAAATACCAAAATTTACATCAACGAATGTTTACAAAAACGACTGTTCTCATTCATAAGACTTCATAATGTGTCCACTCAAATTTGGCCTGACTTGGCATCCTGTCTCTATACCATACAAGCCATTGAGTAGTACAAGAACATATGTGATATTTGAAAGTCATATCTTTGACAAATTTAGAAAGTTATATCTTTTTCCATTGACATTTCGAGACACACATTTACTTCAGATTTTCCTTAAGAAAATTTGTTATATGGAATTTCACCTTTAGAAAATTTTTGTAAAAGACTTTCTTTTACAACATTTTTAATAGGAAAATTTCTTGTAGACAAATTATTTAAGAAAACAATTCTTTTAAAAATATTTATAGAAAAGTTACTTTTAAACATTCTCTTTTAGTAAAATTTATTATTGGAAATTTGCACTATTTTCCTCTCTTGTCAAATGTTTTCCAGTAAAATAAAATTTATTAAAAATATACTTTTCAAAGATTTTTTTTGATTTCTTCTTAAGTGATTTTTAATTTATTATTTAATATAAAAATATTTCCTTAAATAAAATTAATTGAATATTTTCTGGTAAGAGAAACTTCTATTCTAAATTATTTTAGTAGAAAATATAACAAAAAATTTCTCTTAAAAATTTAATATAAACTTTCTCTTAAAAGGTTTGCTTTAAATCCCCTAGAAGAAATTTTTTTAAATATTTTCCTCTAAAAAGAATTTAAAAAATTCTCTTAAAAATTACTTACTAAAATTTTTTCTTAAAAAAATGTAGAAAACAATCTGTTAATTTATTTAAAATCTTCTTCAAAAGATTTTTTAATTTTCTCTGTTAAAAGGAGATACAAAAAACTCTTGAAAATTCAAAGAAATTTCTTGCAAACATTCCGGATAAAAAAGAAACTTATTCGAATATTCTCGTAAAAGAAAAGTTACTAAAATTTTCACGTGACATAAAATTTCTTTATTATTTTTTGCTTTAAAAGAAATTTTTTGGAAAAAATATCTTAAAAGAAAATTTACAAAAATTTTTCTTGAAAATATTTTCTTAAAGAAATTTTCTTAAAGAAATAGAAATTCATTTTTAAATATCATCAGGTATGTGTACACCAGTTGTATCTAATGACGAACAATCTATATGACTTTTATATGACCGAATATCAATCATTGACCATCAAATCATTTCATTTCTTAATATTCTTAAGTTTCCTAACTTAATACTTCCATTAAATTTTCCTTCAAATCAAGTTGATTACTTCAAATATAAGAAAAGGAGACATTGACATCTATGAAGTTCGAGTGACAGGTCCCTTGAGGATAAATTTAATCTAAACATATTATTTTGAAATGATTCCCCATTATTATGTAATCATTTATTTGTTCCCCACAAAAACAAAAACAAACATGACCATTTTACAAAATTGAACAATAAATCAACTGATATGTTTTATGTTTGTGTGTTTGTTTTCTTTTTGGCCTTTTATTTGTCGCTTAAATGTTAGCAAATATATTAGCAAAAATGGTCATTGAACAATAAAAATAACTTAACATTTATTATACTCTAAAGTGAGTTAGGGTATTATGAGCTTGCAATAAAGTTTGAAACGCACTAAGTACAGCTGCCACTTTTATGAAGAGAAAAATCGGTTTGAAACTCACTAAGTACAGCTGCCACTTTTACAAAGAGAAAAATCGATTTGAAATGCATTAAGTACAGCTGCCACTTTCACGAAAAGAAGAAGGTAAATAATTCAGATATTATTAATGAAATGTTAAAGATAACAATTGTACATCTCATTAAAATCAATTAACAGTCTTATTCAGTTCATTTGATTCTAGGGTTGAAGACTACTGTGAAGACATTTCAGATATCGATCTCTAGTTAAGAAATATTCCAAAAATTTTAATGCCTCTTAACAGTAAGCGTATTGTAGCTAAAGTGACCTTAAAACTGGATCAACAAATTTTGCAACTGCACACGGAAAAATCTTGAAGTGGAATCAACGTTAAACAAAGCAAACAATGTTAATTTTTTCATTCAGTTTAAATTCCTAATTCAGGTACTCTTTTGATGAAAAATTAAGAAAAGTTCTACTTCGAAATTTGGGCCATAGCCCAATATAGCTGGTTTAAAATTGCTGACTTCTAAGGACAACAGCAAATATTGTGGTCGAATTTCATTTAATTTAGAAAATTTTTCTAGGCGTGAGAATACCTCCAACAAACAGACGGACATAGCTGAATCAAGTCAGTTTTTGATTTGATGCAAGAATATATTTTATGGGGTCCTAAATGATTCCTTCATAACACTACACATAAAATGTCAAAGTTAATATGCCATCATCACAACGTGCGGGGTTGAGAGTATAAATTTTTTTCAGCAATATTCTTGGATGTTGCGATACAAAATTAGAATGTTGCTATCAACATGTAACGAATTTGTAACTATAGAAGTCTTTATAAATGGTGGTGTCCGACCACCATTTATAAACGTCCGACTTGCGCTAATGCGATGATCTGTCAATTTCAACATTCGTTACCAGTTACCAGTTTCTTTTAATGGTGTTAGCATTTATCAGGATGATTGTATTACATACCTTGGCATCCATTTACATGACGCCTTTATGTAGAAACCAGGAGTCTTCATATGAAATTAAAAGTATCTTGCTTACATTGGTTAATTAATCATCAGTTAAAATATGATATCCGTTCGCTTGCCACACATCTTACATTTGTGCAGACCGGTTCAAGGCACAGACGGAATAATTTGCCGTCATGTTAATATTAGAGATATGGGCAATTGAAAGGGGAATCACATACTCCATGATAGGAAAATTCAAATTTAACTCTTAAGATTTCTATTCTTATTGTGAGCCCTAAAAGGAAAGGCAGATTCAGCTGTTTTTTTTTCTATGTGTATTTAAACAAGATTTAAAAATACGTATATATAATTCTTTTGTCCCAAGCTAAAAAAAATTGGAGGGACACTGTCAACGTCCCTGACCGAATTGGAACATGAACTTTTTTAACTATATTGTTACAGAATTACGCTGAAGGGCACTGAAAATTCGACACAACCATATGAAACATTATTTTACATTTATTTTATTTCTCTCTAATCACATCAGTGAAATGTAAAAAAGAAAAGTTTTCATCTCTTGTTTCTCTCAGTAAGGAGTCAACAATTTATCCTTGTCAATAGCTATCACAACAAAGAGGTTTTTCTTTAAGGGGAAAAAATCCTCATTGATGACTTTTTCAAAAAACAGAGATCTTTTCTTTTACTTTTTGTTAAAAATCATTTAAGATTTCTTAATTTTATATATATTTTTTTATCTGAACTTTAAGTCTTTCATGATTTAAGTTCGTTTTTCTTATTTTTGGTCGTTTGGAATTTTCATCTGGTAGTCAAGTTGATTAATGAGCCTGAGTGTTTTTAACGTTTTGTCAACATGAAAACCAACATTTTCCCTGTACAAAGAAAATAAAAACTAAAACATGTGTGTTCTTTAAGTAAAGAAGGTCAACTTAAAAGGACTTTAAAAGTTCATTAATCTTGAATATTTTGGAAGATAATTTACCTACAGATAAACGAAACATATTATTTCGTTTAATTATCCTTTCTCGTCTTCCCACGCTTATGCGTTGAGGCAGTATGTGTAAGTATTTCATTTTTACTATTTTTTTGTTGAGTTGGTATTAGTAATGCTTGTTATTATGGTACACATGACATGTTTACAGGAGTATGTGTGATTTGCTTGTGAGTAAAACGAAAAAAGTGTAGTTCTTCTTAATTTTTCTCAAACTCTCACCCCTTCTCAAATGATGATACCAAAATGTCAACATTTTTGTTTATAGATGAAATTTTGCTTGGTTTCTTTAAAACAAAGTCATTTTTCACCAAAACCAAAATAACAATTTTTTTTTCGCTAGAAACCCCAAAAACAAAAATAAATCAATTCACTCACTTTAAACGATTTGTTTGCCCTCCACTACCGTAAGTGGGGAAGAGGGTAATAATAACTTTGTTGTTCTGTGAGTAACGTTAAGAAGGAATGATCTCAGACCCAATAATGTATATATATTCTTCTTTCAAATCGAAATATGATGGATTTTGGTATGTCCGTCCATCCCTCTGTCTTTCGTTTGTCTTTCTGGCTTTTTTAAGCACACTCACACACTCCACAATAATTGAAAGATCTCTATAAAATTGTACCTGAGTATTTGTTTTAGTCCTGAAATGTTTTCTATCTTAAACCAGCGCAATCGGTTCGGGCAACCTCTTAATCCAAGCAAATAACTTTCGTAGAATAGTGAACTAGTAATCAACTAATTAGAATGAAATTTGGCCGCAATATTGTGCTATATCAACTTCATTGCAAATGTGTATATGGGGACTACAAGAAATTATGAACCGACCTTTTGTAATTTTGCACAATCATGTTTGCTTATATTTATCTTAATTTTACCAATTTATATGTGAGAATTTTGACCTCAAAAGTGTTATTGGGAAAGGTATTTATATGGGACCAATGAGAAATAATGAACTGACCCTCGCATATTTTGGCACATCGTTTTAAAATATTATAAAACTTACATGTGCTAAATTTCGCTTTGTATTTAAGATTTTTGTGACCTTAGAAACCTATTCTGGAAAGGACACCTGTATGGGAGGTACCAGAAATATTAGACCGAACATTGCGAGTTTCGATAGGCTTCGTTCTCAGGCCAAAATAACCTTTGGTGTAGAGTATAACGATCAAAATCTAGAACTAAATAGGACTAATTTAAGGACTCATTAAGTATTCCTGTGTTATACAAAAAAACTTTTATATATTGTATACTTTTGTGAGTGTGTATGTACGTAAACTGTATGTACGAAACATAACGAATTTACTTTACACTGATTTCTGGTGGAGGGTATTGAAAATTCGGCAATGACAACTTAGCATTCTTACTTTTTTTGTTTTGCTTTTGAAAAAGTGAAAAATTGAAAAAGTTTTGTTATTTTTCATAAACGGATTTCACTACTCATATTCACAAACGAGTTGAGGAAATAATTATAAATTGACATATAAAAGTTAACGTTTTAATTTAATTTGACATGAGTTAATTTTGCGGACATTAAAGAAAATATTTTAAGGAAATTTCGTCTTCTTAAACGTAAAATAAATTTAGAAAGAATGATAAATTCGGTTGTATCAAATTTTAAATAATCACTTCCACTTATATTTGCATGAATTGAAGATGTCGTATCAGAAAACTGATTTTTTATATTTATAAAATTCCCTACAATTGCTGGTAGGAGAAAAAGTTTTTAATGCCCAACTTAATAAAAAAAAAACAATTAAGAGAGTAATTCAAGAAGTAATTATAAAAAGTTGTGGACCGGTCCACTTAGAATTTAATTTTATGATTCGCGTTTTTTAAAACACTTTAGCTTTTACTCGGTTCTACGTTAAAAAAAATTAAAAAATCGCAACTTGTATTGTACATACAAATTATACAATGGAGATTCGGCCAAATTGAAAAATTTCTGCTTTATAGATCTCCAGATACTTAATTACTAAAATTTGCTTTGAATTTAGGTTACACCTCCACCCTGACCGAGTTCGATGGCAATCTTTCCAGTAGAACCATTTCATAGAAAACTCTAGATGAAATAGTTCTTTAGATATTCTATAGTTAATATTTGGTCTATACGGGATGGCAGCTCTTCTTCTCTTCTTTTTATGGTAGGTTCTTTTCCCCTGACTCATATACTATCCATTTCCCCATGTTGTTGTAACAGCTGGAAATAAATAGTACATTTATCAATTTTGGTTCATGTTGTTGCTCAACTCCAGACCTAGGAATTTGGCAACCTCGACTGGTTGTGTCAGTCGAGGGGACATGCGTGACATAGGTTTGGGATGGAACGGTCAATACGTCAATATGTGGCAAGAAGGAACCTATTGCACCATCCCGATCTCAGTTGTGCCAGAACTACTCTTGTTGATCGCGGTAAATTGTGTTCATTGTCTGTAATGGGCGGTCCCAATGTAAAACTTTTTTACAGTAAAATGTTTGGGACTAAATATAAGAATTCTAGTTGTTAATTTAACAATTCTTCGATCTTACATATCAGACAATGGGGTGGTATCCTATCATCCTGTATTAATCACAATAGCAGTCTAAAAGAAAAGATTCATTTTACTCTTCAAATAATCCAATTAACCTAATATTTTTACAGATAATCAATAATTTATATTTGCATCTCCCAGTTCTATCCTTCCTAAGTTGTGTCCAGTAAATTTTGAGTTCTTTAGATAATCAGTAATTAATATTTGCTTTATGGGTGGTCCCTCCCCCCTGATCCTATATATCCCAACTTTTTCCCATTAAAACTATTCTTTGAAATTATTGGGACTTAATTTTAAAACGTTCGCTATAAAAGTTCCTTAGATATTCAACAATTAAAATTGTCTTTGTATGGGGGCTTCCTCTACCCACACCTTAACCATTCAACATTTAGTACAGTGAAACAACTATTTGAGAAAGTAATTGGGTTCTAAATTTCATAGCTTTCACTGCAGTAGTCCTTTAGATATTCGATAATTCAAATTTTCTTTGTACCAAATTCCATCACAATATCTTCAAAACTACAACCTACAGAGTTTTCGCAACGTTTGCATGAACAAGTAGACAATCAGACGATCGGGTGCACTTCGTTAAATTGACTCTGAAAATAATCAAAAGAAGGTGTTATAACATCAGCACATGTTACAAACATCAGCACATATGCATGCTACCCCCAGCACCAATGGTTGTGTAGGTTGTGATCAATGTTTATGAATGAGGGATAATATTACATTAGAAAATTATTTGAAATTTGATAGAATTTGTCTATATAAAAGTGCATTTTACGATAACTTTAGCGAAATATAGACCGATATTCATCAAATTAGTAACATTTGGAAAAAATAATTTTTCCGAATTTCAATTCAATTTGTCTATATTAAAGATTATTATGAGTTTAAAACCTTATTTCGGAACGGGGCCTTTTATGGGAGTTATAACCACATATGAACCGATAGTAGTAAAATCCGAATATTAAAAATTATTAGAAAAAAATTAGGTTTTTAAGCTCAAAACTATACTCAGGACAGGGGTCTTAAATGGGAAGAAGGGTTAGAAATATGAAGAAAAATGGGATGTTTGATTTTTTATCCATAGACTCCACACATATTGGAGGTCTGTAAAAAACATTAGCAAAAAATTGTTGATGCCTAATGTTATAGGTTAAATTAAACTTTCGATTAAAACAGGGCCCAATTCGATTCGAAAAATAGTATCATCATCAAAGACACTTTTTGGGCCAAAAAACACAATAATTCTTCATTTTTTTAATAATAAAATTGAAAATTTACTATTTTCGAACCGGGGGAGATATTGACTTTAATCTTTTTTAATTTGATAAACAATGAATGGAACAAACATTTTGGCAGACAACCTATAGTTGGCACGTGATAAAAAAAACATATTATTTTATTAATACTCTGCGGACAAATACGACATTAATGAGAGATTCTGGAACGGCATGAAAAAAGGGTATGTACAGAACTTGTGAAGTAATAGTTTAAGGATCTATAGATCCAAATTTCAACCTAATATCTTTATAATTTCGACGTGATCATTTTGACAAGGTTATATAGGCAGACAGTCAACCAGACATTGCTAAATCGAATCAGTATGAGTAAACTTTATTTTTTCTTTGCGCCGCAAACATCTACACTAACTCTCAATACTCCTCAATGATCTAGAAAATTAAGAGCCTCAACTAACGATCAAAGATCTGAATAAATATTTTATTCTAGTGAAAAACTTCTATTAGAAGAAATTGAGTTAGCGCTAAAATACTACTCTTCCCAATTAGAAGCTGGAAAAGGTGATTATTCCTCTGTTTACTTAGAAAACTAAAGTCAGTAAATATTTATTCTCTCAGTTCAATAGAAGCATCATAGAAAATCTTGACCCACCCCTAAACCTTTTCAATTACAAACATTTTTACATTAATTTATCCATGACTAAAGTATTTTTCAATTAAATGCAATTTACTTGATCTAGTGCAATATATTAAAATAGGAAAATCTATTAATCAGCCTTTCTAATCCAACTTAAGCAACCACCTCCTTACAATAACCATAGAAGAAGAGTGGAAGGAGGTAAAATAGAAATAAGAAAAATTGCAAAACATAAAATCGAATGAAGTAGAACACAAAGCATAACATCAATAACAATTATCAACCTTGTAAAGCAATAAAAATAAAACTTGAAAACATAAACAACAGATGTTGTTGTACTCATATGGTACTGCAACAACAACATACACATTCATATACTTTTCAATAAAAGGATTTGAATGGTTGAATGTGTGAGTAGTTTGAAATACACAAGTATTACAAGCACCAAGTGTTGCATTGGAAAACATATGGACGTGGAGGGGTTTCCTCTTTCGTGTTAGTATGAGTGTTAAAAGCGTAAAATCGATTAACACATCATTTCTATATAACAAGAATAAAAACAAATATGAACTCAAACAGAAGTTAAAAAGAATAAAATTACAGAAAAATATAATTCAAGGATAAACTTGCAATAGGAATATTTCTATTGAAAAGCTTTAGTTAGCGAAAGGACTTTTTCTATAGGTCTATAGAAAAGCTTGAGCTAGCGAAAGGACTTTTTCTATAGGTCTATATAAAAGCTTGAGCTAGGGAAAGGACTTTTTCTATATTTCTATTGAAAATATTTTAATATTAATCTAAAGGACCTGCTTCCTTTAAATCCCATCATTACATTTATCATATTGTAATACATGCCTCTTAGAAGGGAAGAAAGAAGAACAATTTATTTTTATTTTGCTGCATAGAAAAAATCTTTTTATATATTTTCTGATGATGTCATCATTATTAAATGAACATTAAAGATAAAAACGCACTTGTATCTCAATGCTGGGTTTCATTATTGTTCGAGAATAAAATTTATAGCCCAAAGGTATTAAATGTCTTGAGCTCTCATATGATGACAACAGCTTTCCATGCCAGAGATATTACCACCTCCTTTCAACTGTCTGCCTGAGTGTATTCAGAAGGAAATTAATACTAAAAGTAGAATATTATTTGATTTTATTATTTCACTCAACTTGCACCAGAAATTATAAGGTTTATAAACATCTTTATGACAACGAAAGCTTTCAACTCCTCAACGTATATCTTGAAATTAAATCTTATATTCTGAATGTGTATTTTCTCGAAACAGAAATTATAAAAGTAAATATTCATTTTAGTTTTATAGCGTCTTTTGTTGGATTTGTTCAGACTCTGGCACGATAAATATTTTAAATTTTATTATTGTCAGAGACAAACGCTTGAAGTAACCGAAACGTTTTTGTGACTTTAAAGCTAAGAAAAACAGATACAAAGAAAAAAGCTACAAAAATGTTTAATATATAAATATATAAAAACTACAAAAATATAGCGAAATATTCACAAATTAAATGCATTTCTTCTTTGTCTCAATACATTTTGTGGTTTCCTGGCTTGTAAGTGACATTTCGAATAATTGTAAATTGGATTCAGCAAAAACACCTTAATTGTTTCGAAAAAACTTAAAGAAGAATAATACAGAGCCAAAGAAATCTTAAACAATGCCGTTAAGATTTTCTTTTTTTTATAGAAATGTTTATGAGAGAGCTTTCAATATAAAAATTTCCATTATGCTAAAAGCTTTATTACTCCTTCCCGTGCATATAAAAGCTTTAGCGAGAAAAATATATTTCTCCACCTATGTGCTGCCGAAAGATATTCTACAGAAAATACTTTTTCGCTAGCTTAGAATTTACTAAAGTAAATACCTTTTAATCCGAACGATATCGCAATTGAAGATTATGTCTTCAAGATTTTATATGGAAACACAAATTCTAGAACTAGAATTTCCAAAATAGAGAAAGAGTGCTGTATGTATCTAAAGTTTTAAGATTCTCTTTGACTTGCAATCTTTTTGAATGAAATTTTATAATCACAAATGTTGTTATTCCGTGTATAACACTAAGTAGGAATCATTTGAGATCAAATAAAGTCGATTTACCTATGTCCGCAAGTACGTTGACGCAAACTGTTTGTACGAAATACATCGAATTTACTCCATACGGATTTCTGGTAGATGATTTTAAAAATTCAGAATAGCCGAATATAGCATTCTTACTTGTTATACCCTCCACCACCACAAGTGGTGGGTATACGAATAACAGGATTAAAAGATAAAGCTCGATATCTGAGGAAACACTCTATATTCAAGCGAAGAGCTTTCGTGAAATTGTCTAACTAAAATTCAATTTTGTCATAACATTAAGATATATGGAGTTCATTATAATTTCAAAAATTATCAAAATCAGTTCATAGAAAAAAGTTTTAGCCAAAAATTTTAGTTAATAATATGATTCATGTTCCTGTGTTAAACTTTGGAAAAACCTTTTTATAAACCTTTTTTAAGTTTTGGCATAGCCGAATATAACATTCTTAATTGTTTTTAAACTGTCCTTCGTATATATATCATGGTCGGCCATGTCGATTAAAACTCCAATTTAATGCCCCTTCCCGGAAAAGGATAAAAGAATAAAGCCTTTTTTCTGTTTTTTGTTTCAACTCATTAAGATTCGGCATAGCCTAATAAAGCATTCTTTCTAGTTTGTCGTACCGTTAAATTAAGTCGTTTATTCTCAATTTGATTCCTCTGATATAATTTTTATTTTATAAAAATTAAATTATATTAAATAAAATAAATAACAAAAAAATTAAAATAACTTCAAATAATTTGCTAAGAATAAACCAAAGCTTTTTAAGACAGTTTTCAGAAAGTCATATGAATTTTTAACTTGCTACTAATTGTTTCACAAACATAAAAATAAAAACTTTCTTGAACTTTTCATGATTATTTCTTATTTTTTATTTGAATCCTTTAAAATTTTATTTCTGTTTTCTTCCATTTACCACCTCATTTAAGTAGGTCATCAAAAAAATAGCAACAACATAAGAAAAAAAAGTAAGAATGTTATATTCGGCAATACCGAATCATAAATACCCTCCACCACAAATGCATATACTCACAGACGTGTACAATATATTATTTTTGTTATATATAAAACGGACTACTGAAACTGAAGCGATTTTGATGATTTTTGGAATAACAATTAGGGAAATATTGCTGAATATTATGGCATGATTTCATTCCAATTTATCGATTTATAATTATTAAAATTATAACTTAAAGGTTGCCTCAGTTCTATAACAGCTACTTAGTCCAAAATTCATTGAGATCTGTCAATTATTGTGGATGTGAGCGTTCCAACAATAGACAGACAGATAGAAGGTCAGACAGATTTACAAAGTTACATCGGCTCAGATTATGGGGTCTAAGATGATTTCTTCTTTTTAGCGTTTCACACGGAATGACAAAGTTAATTTACCCTCTTCACTTCTTGTGATGGCGGAGGGTATAAAAAAACAATAATAATGAAGACAAAAATTACAAAAAACATCAGCAAAAGCAACAAAAGGCATTAAATCAAATGACAAAGCCCTTTTTCTAGAAAGAATAACCCTGTTTGAAATCAAACATTAATATCCTGTATGTTTTATATGTGTGATGGTATATTTTTGTAGGTGTGGGTAATGTTAAGGATACAGTATTCAATTGATATGAACAGTAGAAGTGTAACAACAGCTTAAGTTTGTTATACAAGTGAGTAAGAGAGTGATAACATGATTAAACAATTTAGTGGACTTGCTAGAAATTCCATATGGAAAGCACTTGGGTTTATAATTAAATCTTAATAGCAAAAGTAATATAATAAGATTTGGTCAATGTTGGTGATTCTACTTATGATAGAAATTATTTTAATGGCGAATAAATAAAGGAAGTTAAAGTTATTCAAATTAAGTCAGATTTTTTTTTATCATAAATATTCTTCTCTTTTGCGATATATTAAATAAAAGTATTAAATTTCCTATTAGGTCACTTAAGTTGTTCCGAATTTAGAACTCTATATTCATCAGTCTGTTTGAGTTTTTTCGCTTTTATTTTTTTTTATTTTTTTTTTTTTTGTTTTGTTTTTGGTTTTTGTTGCATTGTTAAACCTACTTACCTAAATACGAAATTTCAACATATTCTTACTTATAAATAATTTCTTTCATTGTTTCCTCTATTCTATTTTATTTTTATACCATTATCCTTTATTTATATTCCTCTACTTCGTTTATAATGTTACACCATTTAACTTTAATACCAAAGTTTTCAAGCAACTTGAATGTGAAAACACTGAGGGAATGCTCATATTTACAGGCAGTTGACAGTGGGTAACAAAAATTATATTTACAAAATTATTTCAATCTATAAAAAACAATTTCAACTATTTAAATTTTCTCCTGAGATTATCAAAAGTCTTACCGTGTGCTAAGGACTAACAGTATACAGTAATCGATCAATCCTGAATATGTAATACTCTGTACTATAATGTAATGTATGTATACAAAGAAATCGCTCAAGCGATTTCAGTTTAAGAAATCAAGAAACAATTACACATATTACTAATGTCAATATGTTATGTATGCTATAACATATTGACATTATAATAATTTAATTTTCATTTTCCAAATTTTTCTTCATTGTCGGTATAATCATTTTTTGCAACCCGCATCATAACGTCTACATGTATCATTCCGACCGTAATTTTCCACCTCCTTCAAATGGATGGATTTCCCCAGCACATAATTTTAAACTGAAATTATTTTTGAAGTGCATCTATGTATAGTTGTTATTTTGACCCAACTAATATTATTATTAACTTCTATACCCAACGCCAAAAATAACTTAATCTAAACTCAAAATGGTCTCTCACTTCATCAGGTTTTCATTGAACCTTAAACAATTGAATTTCCCACTGTAAAACACAATTGAGATACTTTCACATACAGACCTACAAAAAAAGTGAACTAAATCTTACATACACATACACACACAATATAAAAATGTTATATTTCAGAATTTATGTTATAATGTTTTTCTATGTATGAGTGTATGTGTATGTATATGTATGGCTGTTCAGTATGAGTTACATTAAATGCAACATAAATTACAATTTATATTATTTTGTGAGATTGTAAATGCCCGCATACGGGTAAATATTTATATGTATGTGTGTACACATGTAAGTTAAAATATCGTCCTTACATTCAGCTGTGGAATGACTAAAAGGAAAATGTTATAAAAACTATTGGCGCATGATTTATGCATAAAAGTTAAAATGAAACGAAACTATAGCTGCTTAACAATTGTGTGACATTTGTATACAAACACTTTCTATATATACATATGTATATGTACACACAAACACTTATACTTACTCATACCACTTGACAAAATAAAGCAAAAAAAATATTGCATACAATCAAACAAACATAAAAACATAAGAGATTTGAAACAACAACCATAACAATAGTAGGAAAATAATAATAAAAAGGAATAAAAAATCTGAAAAAATAAAAATTTTGTATACATATACACACAGACAATCGTACATACCAACACCCAGATAAAAATTTACCACTTAATCCATCCATATGGTAAAAATGTGTATATTAGAGATTGTTAAAGGAATCAAGTGTATATGTAGGTGATTATTCAAATGTTTCATTGTCTGTGTTGTACGTGCATCTATATATATATGTGTGTGTATGTGTTGGCATCTACAATATATTTATTATATTATGTGTACACATACATATAAACTACATGCATATATCAAGATAAATGACTTTTATGTATTATGTGATGCACTTTGAAAATCTATTTCCGTTGTTAAAAAGGAAGAAAATTAAAAAAATCTACTTGTGAGTATAAATAGAAAGAATTAAAGTTTTATATTTGAACTTAACGACTTTTAAATACCCTTCTCTTTAGTAGGTTTCTGAAACCATTCAAATTTTAACGATAAACTTAATTTACCCCCCTGATAAAAATATGTGACATCTAAATCAATATTTAGTAAGCTGCCACCGCACAGTGTTTTCAAATCTCCTTTTCATTTCATGAAATTCCACATGATTAGAGCTAAGGAGTTTTCCTGTTCATTTGTAGGAGTAGAGGCATCTAAGTAGTCAAGGCCACATCGAGTATGTTGATTTTATTAAGAATGCGTAAAAAATACATTTATAAATTGCGGCTTTGGAAATTTATTACAAAGTCCTTGTAAATCATAAAAAATATGGTTAAACGTTTCGAAGAGAGTCAATAGTAATAACGCTAAGGAGGAATCATCTAAGACCCAGTAATATATACATATTTTTGTGTCAAATCAAAATCTGAGTCGATTTGTTATGCTCATGTCCACAACAATTGACACAGCTCATTTAAAAATTTAACCCGACATTTGATATTGTTCTAAAAAATTTCCTATTTAAAACCAATTTAAAATCGATTCGGTACAAATAAGTACTCAAAATTTAAAAATCGATTTTGACTAAACGGTATATTCAGTTTTCGTTATCCTTTTTAGTGAAAAAAATTTCGCATTCCAATTTTTTGATAGGGTATGAGAAAGGGGTATCCCACTACAATTAAAATATATAATATCATATATCTCTATAACTAATGCAAGAAATCTATGAAAATTTTGACAACATATTTTTGCAGACTACAAAATATACGGATAGAGTACGGAGGAGTTGCAAGAATAATATAAGCCCCTCATAACAGAATAATTATAAAGAAATCAGATCGGGCATAAGGAAGTGTTATCCCATTTATAAACGATATTATTATTATTGCTTATATCTGAAACTGTTACAGGAAATTTTATGAAACGTGAAATGTTATCCTTTTACAAAGGGAATTTGCAATATGTTCCTACAATTATTTAAAAATTATTGAGGATATAAGAAATTCCAAGTTTGATCAAAAATAACAATTTTTAAAGCTAAATATCTCTTAAACTATAAGAGATAACGTAGTCTTTAAAGTCGGTTCAGTTCAATGAATTTAACTTTTGAACCACCAAAGATATCATAATGAAATTTCACATGTTTAGAGCTGAAGTACAGATCCCTACCATCAGTCACTTTTGGTGTATACAGATTTACATTCAAACGCTGTAAATCTTCAAGTTTTAACAAACTTGTCTTTGCCGAAAATATAACTTAAACTAGTTATTTTCACTTTAGCGGAAATTCACTAGTACCACCCACTTCACTTGCTTTCAGTTTTGGAATATTCACAATTATTCTCTATCAGATGGCGAATAATTATCATGGTAACGTAACAAAATCGTTTCTCACCATTGCACCAAACAAATTTTGTCCTACGTTCATTTATACTAAAAGTTAACTTCTAAACTCTTCAGTGAGGATATAACGTGTTATACAATTTTGATAACCCCCTACAACTATCACAATCCTTTTCTATATATAAGTGTTATATACATTTCTGCGTTAATCCATAATTGTAATTTCCACTATTAAATATGGTGACTCATCGAAATAATTCCGTACATTAATTATTTTATGACAAACTAACACATAAACTTCATCACTCATAATGAAGGGTATCAAAAAAATGAACCATAAAGACGGATGAGTGAATGACGTACGGAAATTTATAAAAGTTTTATTTTATTCGTTTTTTCCTTTGTTACAAACTAGATCACTGTGTTAAAGTCAATTTCACTAGTGTATTCAAAAGAAAAAGACTTTAATGTATAAAAGTTAAATTTGTTTACCACTAAAGGAAGTTGAAAAAAAGTAGAAATTGAGTTTATAGGAAATCTTTGGAAATATGTGAAAAGAGCTAAATTTAGGTTGATTGCACATTAAATGAGTATTAAATTATAATTTAATTTGATTTTATTTTGGAATATAATAAGTTTCAGATTGAATTCTTATGATTTAAAAAAAAGAAATAACATTTTCAGATAAGAAAATTTGTTGTGTGATAAATCTGTTAATATTTGTAACTGTCAGTATAAAATTATCATTTCATATTTTTCATAAGGAATGAGATCGAAAAATTCTTAACACTTTTCATTAAAATCTGGTCTAATGAGCGACCAGAAAGAAGTGCATACTAAAATGTTTTACATTTTCAACAAAACCTAATTTTGTGCTACAAAATGTTGTCCAAACATTCAAGGTTCTAACAGTTTCCAATGTTATTAAACAGTACCGGGAGAACTTGACGGTTGTTCAGGTAGAAGTAATGGCCTGAATGATGTTTTTAAACCAAAAGATAGAAACCATTTTCAAAAGACTCCTAATACAACCGGTAGGAAAGCAGTCCGGTTAGTTCAGTGCTCGGACAATGTACTACGAGTTTAAAAAGTTTCTGACAGGAACGATGCTAAACATTAATTGAGACCAATTTTCAAAAGTAATATTATTGGTGCATAATTGATGACGGAATGTACCTTCTGGCATATCTTCGCTAATTCCTGGTAAAAATTTAATATTACTCCAAAAATACGGAAATTTACATCAGGGAATATATATTTTTTATAAATTGTAGTAGCGATTTCAATGGAATAAAAACGAAAGAAAATTTTTCGATTCTACCCCTTGAAATAACTTTATGTTACTTTTCCAATACGTGTCGTTTTGGAAATAATTTTAAAACTTTTGAACACTTAATAATATTTTGAGTTGATATAGAAGATCGATAACTCTCCAATTTGGCCAACTCGGTCGCCAATTGAATTTAAAACACGATTCCCTCTTTTGTAGGCAAAATATCGATAAAGTTCCCAAATTTACAAACCATTTAAATCTCACGAATTACCGTGAAATTTAATTGTCCCTCTCATAGAACACAACAGTACTCACATACTTATCTAAACCTAGATGAAGTATATTTTCATACTGCCCTTCACTCTCAGATTTTATTTATTCTCAAATTAATTTTATTTCCTTTAAATGCAAATAAAATTTAAACAAACATCATAAAATTCTGACATTCATAATTCTTTTGCCAGACGAAACCTTTTTTAATATAAAAATTTTCTTCTTTCTTTCTTTCGTTTCTTTGTCTAAATGTAAACGTCTGCATTTCAATGGCTTCAAGAAAATCAAAGAAAATGTATTAATTTTTGTGAAAAGAAAAAATATTGAATAAAGAATTCTTTATTTCTTATTTCTTTTCAGTTACATTAATTCATTTCCTGAATTGATTTCTTTACAAATTTAATACACGCACGGTCATCCACATACATATATATTGGTAAATGCAGACAGATTTATAGTAACAAAAAGAACCCATAAGTTCTGAAGATTAATTAAATAAATACTTATTTTTACTTCACATAAAACAAACACAAACTTAATTTTTTCTCAAAAAAAAAAAAAAAAAAAAAAAAGTTTTTTTCTTTGAAGAAAATTTAAACAAAGTTTTCTCTCTTAAGAAAATTTAGAAATAATTATTAAGAACTTTTAAACTAAATTTTGTCTCTAAAGAAAATTTAAACGAAATTTTTTCTATAAAGAGAATTCCAACGAAATTTTCTCTAAAAAAAGAACATAGAGAAATGCTCTCTCTAAAGAAAATTAAAAAAAAGTTCTCTTAAAAGAAAAAGACATTTTCTCTAAAGAAAATATAAAAGAATTTTTCTCTTTAAAGGAAATTAAAAAAAAACGTTCTCTCTAACAAAACTTCAACGAAATTTTCTGTATAAAAAGAATTTTAAGAATATTTTCTGAATAAAGAAAATTTTGATGAAAAATTTTTAAAGAAAATTTTAACGAAAATTATCTCCAAAGAGATTTTTAACAAAATCTTGCCTTTTTAGAAAATAAAAAGAAAATTCTCTTTTTAGAATTCAAATTGAATTTTCTCTTTATAAAAAGTAAATGATATAAGTTAACGAAACTTTTTCGGACCAAAATTTAAACGAAATTTTCTCTATAAAGAAATTCTTAACAAAGTTAGACTTTTTCACTTCTAAAAAAATTAAACGAAATTCTCTTTATAAAAAATAAAAACGAATTTTTTTCTATAAAGAAAATAAAAATTCTCTGTAGAGAAAATTAAAACAACATTTCCTCAATAAAAAATTAATCCGAAATGTGTTTAAAAAGAAAATTTAAACGAAATAAAATAAAATTTTGTCCACAAAAAAAAACTTAACAAAATATCCTCTTTAAAGAAAATTTAATCAAAATTTTTCTCTATTTTCTCTAAAGAAAATTTTCTCTCTAATGAATTTTAAAATAAATTTTTTCTTTAAAGAAAATTTTAAGCGAAATTTTCTCCTTTAAGAAAATTTAAATTTTCTCTTAGTATAAATTCATAATTTTATCCAAATTTTTTTTCTGATTAGAACATAAAAAATTTATACAAGTTTTTTTCTAAATCTTTTCAAAATGTGTTTATCCAACATTTTTTCAAAATAGAAAAATTATCGTAAGTTTTATTAAATAGAAAATGCGTAAAGATTTTTTGTATAAATTTTCCTTTAAGAAAAAAGTTTTCTCTTAATAAACGATTCTATTCTAAATTTTTATATTTTTTTATGTAAGAAATTATTCGAAATCCTTAGAACTGTTGGAAAACTTTCTATTGATATACACAATCGCATCCATACGTAAAATAAAAACAAATCAAACAAATGCATTATTCTTTTATATTCAACATAACATATGAAAAAGGTATTGATGTCATCAACATCCAGCATTTTAGTACACTCACGTGTAATGTGTATGTGTACATTAGTGTAGCTCATAGGTTATTGGAACGAATTTCCCTTTCTATATAACTTATATTATTGGAGCACATGAAAATAAAATTCTTAAATTAATATTGAAAATTTTCTTCAAAATTTTTAATTTGATCTTGAATTTCGCAAAAATCACTTTATTTCCAAAAATTTAGAATGCATTTATCATTTCACCATATTCAATACTTCCAATACTTTACTGAAGTACACAAGATCTTTATATAAATCCTATAACAGTGAAATCAGCAGCCAGAAAATTTTTATATACGACCACAATTGACAAAATGTTGTTAATGGGGGAATGGGGAAGCAAATGGAGAAAGCCGACTCATGCGTCTTTTTGTAGTAATTCATTTTTGTCACATTCACAATTTTTATTTATTACAAAAGAAAATTCGACAGAGTTGCCGGCGAGTTTTGGAATAAATTATATTTTTTATAAATAAATATTCTGTGAGTAGAAAGTTTCGCAAGATTTTTTAATAGAAAATTCACACGAAATTTCTTTTAAGAGAAAATTTTGGACGATTTTCCTTTTCAGAGAAAATTTTGCATGATTTTTTAAGAGAAAATTTCACAAATTTTATTTTAAGAAAAAATTTGCACAAATTTTCTTTTAAGAGAAAATTATGCACCATTTTTTTAAAAGAAAATATTGCACGAATTTTTTTAAGAGAGAATTTCACACAAATTTTCTTTTAAGAGAAAATTTCACACAAATTTTAATTTAAGAAAAAATTTCACACACATTTTCTTTTAAGAAAAAATTCACACAAATTTTCTTAAATAAATTTTTCACACAAATTTTCTTTCAAGAGAAAGTTACGCACGAATTTGATTTCAAAAATCACATGAATTTTCTTTTAAGAAAAAATTTCGAATCAATTTTCTTTTAAGAGAAAATTTCGCACAAATTTTCTTTAACAAAAAATTTCATGAATTTTCTTTTAAATTAAATATCGCACAAATTTTTTTTAAAGGAAAATTTCCCACAATTTTTTATGACCAAATTTTTTATAATTTTTTCTTTAAGAAACAATTGTGCATAAATTTTCCTTAAATTTTTCATTTAGGAGAAAAGTTCTCATAAATTAAAAAATAATGCATAATTTTTCTATTTAGAGAAATATCCTGTAATATATCCCTTAAGAGAAAATTTCCCATTAATTATTTTCTAAGAGTAAATTTTACATAAATTTTCTATTAAGAGAAATTTTCTAAAAATTTCTTATTAAAATTTTCCATTTAAAGAAAATTTCTCATACATTTTTTTTAGGGAAAAATTATTTAAGTTTTGTTAAAGTGGCAACACTTTCGCATACAAAACCGTAAACTTACACACCCCAAATGTGTTGTAAGTTTACCACAATGCTACAAGGTGGCGTCATGTTTTTGGTTTTTTCATACATTTATTACACAAATACATATTGAACATTACACACACATACTCAGACACTCCAATATCGTCATAAACCAAAACACAAAAGGTAAAATAAAATACAATATTTTTCTTGAATGAATGTTTTTTTCCAGTTTTGATATTTTTTTAAACAGTTTTTAGCATTAATAACGAAAATGTTCAAAGAATATTATGATTTCGTTCAATTTTTTCCTTTTTCAGTTGTAACAAATGTCTCGCTATTTTTGGTGTTGCAAGAAAACTTATGAACGTTAACTTCAACAGTGGAGTGAATAGAAGGGAAATATGTGATAATGACAATGAGGGACTCTATTATGTGAATTATTAAAACTTAAAGAAATTATATAAAAGTTTATTTTGTTAACGAAATTTCCTTAAAAGAAGAAATTCTTTAAGCCCACTGTTTATCACAGTGAGAAACAAATGGCATTTAAAAAATCACTCCACGGGGAAGTGGTGTTAAAACACTGGCGCGATATTTTACAACATTTATTTTGGTATTGGCATTTCAACAAAAGACGTCCCATTTTCCTTTGGTTTTATAAAAATTTTCTTATATTTTTAACTTTTATTTAATGCATATCACACTCACCAACACACTTACAATTGCCGACGGCGACCTTTTTTAATACTCTGAGTTTTCTTCCTTTAACTTTTGTGTTTTTATTATAAACTTATAAAAGAGCAGGATGTTAAACCTTCACAGGAGTCTGTGACACTGAAAGTTGTTTTTCTCTGGTAAGAACACTCTTACCAGAGAACGGGAACAAAAGAAAACTGAAGAAATAAGTTTGAATGAAATCTTAGGAAAACGTTATTTATTTAACACTTTCACATATACATTTAACAATACTTTACTATTTTTTATACCCTACACCATTAAACGTTTGTGCTGATGTAGCATTACACCAACCTTTAAGTATATAGTTCGACTCAGAATCACTTTCTGATTCGATTTAACGATATTCATCCGTCTGTCTGTCCGACTTGCTGTCCATGTAAACTTTTTGAACACTCTTCAGGTCGCAATATTTGAAATATTTTGATAAAATCTCGGGCATATTTTTATTTTATTTCCAACATTGTAGTGTAGAGTATATATAGATGGACTTGGCCAACTGCAACAATTTTTCTTGCTTTTATTTCTGCTGTATTTGGAGAAAATATTTAGCCTGAAGTTGTATTCCGTTTCCGGCAATTGTTTTAGTGTTTGAAGTTTAAAACTGAATTTGAGTTAAAACTCGTTTAATATTTATTCAAATAAAATTTATTTTGTAATTCAAATTCATATGAAATCACATCCTAAAGGTTTTTAAAATTAACTCATTTTGATTCAATTGTGTTGTAATAAATTTCTATGGAAATGTAATTTGATTCTTAGCGGATTAACTTGTAAAGCATAATAGTTATTTACAACACTGTGCAACAGCAATTTTAGGTATCGTAAATAAGTTCGGAAGTACGATTTTATTAAAAAGATAATGTTAATTAAAGTAAAAAATCTACACTCGTCTTTGCCGAATCTTAAATACCCTCCACTACAAATGTGTGCGAGGTACCGCCTATTTTGATCATATTTGGAATGGTAACAAAACATATATAACTAAAAATTATGGCAAAATTTCATGGCTGGTTTTAAATAGAAAACTTCCCAGGAATACAATCGAAACTCAGGCGAAACGCCAGACAGACAGCCCAATAGATGGACAAACAGACGGACATAGCTAAATCGACAAAGGTTTTGATTTGATGCAAGAATTGTGGTTCAAAAAAACTCTTTTTTGCGAAGTAACCCTAAATGGGAGCTATAAGAAATTGTTAACATATATTCAAGGTAGTAATTGTAATTGTGCCAAATTTCAATAGAATTGGTCTACATTTAAGGGTTTTTTAAACGTAAAACCATATTTGAGTAAAAATTTTGAAAGACTCTCAGAGTTTCAGATATGAGTCTATAACTTTTTTCCTATTAAAGCGATATAGCTGGTTAAAATAGGAAACTGCTGAGGACAACAACAAACCAGTGTGACTAGATTTAATTGAATTCGGAAAATTAGGAATATTTCAAGAGGCAGAAAAACGGACACGGCTTAATCAGCTCAGATTTTTGATATAAGATATAACTTTATCCTTCTTGGCATTACACGCAGAATGACGAAGTTAATATACCCTAATCACCATAAGTGATGGTGGAGGGTACAAAAATTTCTAATAATTTTTTTCTAAAAATAAAATTTCAAACAAATTCCATAAATTCAAAACAAAAAATTTCATATAAATTTCTCAAAAGAAAAAATTTCATATAAAATTTCTCAAAAGAGAAAATTTTATAAAAATTTTCTCTTATAAGAAAGTTTTATTAAAATTTTTCCTAAAGAATATTTTTCTCTTAAGAAGAAATTTCATATTTATTTTTTTCTTAAAGAGAAAATTTAATTTTGGATTCATTTTCTTAAATTGAAAATTTAAAAAAAAATCTAAATTGAAAATATCGAAATAAAATTTTTTAGCGGAAAATTTTGGGTTGAAATTTTTCCAAAAGGGATTTTCTTGAAATTTTATACAACGAGAAAATTTTGTATACATTTTCTCTAAAGAGATAATTAAAAAAAAAACTAAAAAGAGATAATTTCGGTCACGTTTTCCACAAAGAGAAAACTGTGGATATATTTTTTGTATAAATTTTCTATATAGAGAAAATCGCATATACATTTCCTACAGTGCTAAAGTTTTATAAGTAATGTTCGGTAAATTTTCTATAAGCAGAAAATTTCGTATAAAATCTCTATAACGAGAAAATTGTATAAAAATTTTATATACAAAGAAAATTTTTTATACATTTTCTATGACCAGAAATTTTTTTATAACGAAAAAAATTTTTAATTTTCTATATGATATAAATTCTTTATATGGATAAACATTTTATATAAATTTTCTATATAGAAAAAATTTCGCATAAATTTTTAATGTTAGAAAAATTATGTATAAATTTTTTATATAAAGAAAATTTGAGATAAATTTTCTATACAGAGAAACATTAAACATTAAATGTCAAATTTTGATTTGACATTTGGGATCTGAGATGATTCCTTCTTAGCGTTACACTCGGAATGACATGATGAGTGATAAGTGTATAAAAATCCAGCAAATCTTTATAAAAATTATATTCACAAATTATTTTTTCAAATTTTTCGTTGCACATTCGACTAATAAATTATAAACAAACAAACAAATTAGAAATGTTTCAATTCCAAAGGTTGTTGCTCTTTTAATATTATTCCAATTAGTTTTCTTCCCACATTCTATCTTTACTCAATATATTTATTCCATCCCAAATTATAGTTTAAATAAATAGATCACAACAGATCTGTTTGTGTCATCTGTTGTAGTCCATCATAATAAAAGAGGGATGTTAAAAATAAACATATAATTTTTGTAGATATATTTTTATCTTAGTTCCGCTCTAAAATAACGGAATTATTTATAAATATAGAAATCTGTGAGAGTGTGTGCAGCAACTTCCTTTTCCAATCAGTAAAAATGTTAATGTGTATTTTTGATGACTTGAGAGAGAGTGAGAGAAATTTTAGTTTTATATGTATATGATTTAGGAATGAGAAATTAATATTGAGTTTCTCTTTTAAATTAAATCAGTGATGCCCAAAGTACATATTTCCCGATTCGAGAGATTAAAATACAAATCTTGTTTACTTCACATGTACCATATAGACAACTTCTGTTCTCTCTTCCATTTGAGCAGATCTGGTTTATATTCATTGTAATTTTACGTTGCTTCACTCACACAGAGGCAAATGTATAGTAAAATAGTTGGACACCTCTACATTAAATAGAAGCCTTAAAAAATATATTAAAAATTATTTAATTCGGATTTAAATTTTATTTCAGATTTATGTTCTATTTAGAGAAATTTAGGATAAAATATTTTACAAATAGAAAATTGTAAAGAGTTTTTTATATAAATTTTTGGATAAATTTGGGATAAATTTTCTATCCAGAGCAAATGTAAAATAATTTTGATCTTCAAAGACATTTTAAATTTAATTGATTTTTTCTTCTACAAAAATTTAGAATAAATTTATCTATAATGATCATTCTAGGGAAAATCGCGGATAAACTTTCTATTTAGAAAAAAAATCTTAATATATTTTCTATCTAAATTTTCTGTTTAGAGAAAATTTCGTATAAATTTTCTGTTTAGAGAAAATTTCGTATAAATTTTCTGTTTAGAGAAAATTTCGTATAAATTTTCTGTTTAGAGAAAATTTCGTATAAATTTTCTGTTTAGAGAAAATTTCGTATAAATTTTCTGTTTAGAGAAAATTTCGTATAAATTTTCTGTTTAGAGAAAATTTCGTATAAATTTTCTGTTTAGAGAAAATTTCGTATAAATTTTCTGTTTTGAGAAAAATTTTGTGTAAATTTTCTGTTTTGAGAAAATTTCGTATAATTTTCTGTTTAGAGAAAATTTCGTATGAATTTTCTGTTTAGAGAAAATTTCGTATGAATTTTCTGTTTAGAGAAATTTCGTATGAATTTTCTGTTTAGAGAAAATTTCGTGTTAATTTTCTGTTTAGAGAAAATTTCGTATAAATTTTCTGTTTAGAGAAAATTCGTATACATTTCTGTTTAGAGAAAAATTTCGTATAAATTTTCTGTTTAGAGAAAATTTCGTATAAATTTTCTGTTTAGAGAAAATTTCGTATAAATTTTCTGTTTAGAGCAAAATTTCGTATTAATTTTCTCTTTAAAGAAATTTTCGTATAATTTTCTGTTTAGAGAAAATTTCGTATAAATTTTCTGTTTAGAGAAAATTTCGTATAAATTTTTCTGTTTAGAGAAAATTTCGTATAAATTTTCTGTTTAGAGAAAATTTCGTATATATTTTCTGTTTAGAGAAATTTTGTGTAAATTTTGTTATAAATTTAGAGAAAAAACTTTCTGTTAAGAGATAATTTTATAAAAATGTTTATTGAGAGAAAATTTTGGATAAATTTCTATTGAAGAAAACTTTAAATATTTTTTATAAAAAAATCAGAAAATTGTATATTTGGAATATTAAAAAATGTATTTATAAGAGAAAATTTTGGAGTAAATACTATTTTTAGTGAAATTTTCTATATACCGGTAATGAAGGAAAAATATTCTATTTTGTAAAAATTCTCTGGATATTCTCTTTTCTAAATCTAAATCATTCATATAATTCAGTGGTGCATTGCTCACTTTTGATCATCGGAACTAAATTTTCACTTAATATTATGACGCACAATAAATTTTCTAACAAACACACAGTTATCACTCTTATAATTTCCAGCTAGATCACTATTATTTTCTTTTCTCTCGCTCTCTTCAGCCTATAATTCTCATAAGATTATGCCATAGTTTTTATATTTATTCTCTCTCTTCTAAATTTCTCATTAGATCGTTAGGTTGATCATCTGTTCTTGTGCATCGTCTTGTTTGTCGGTTCAATGTATGGCACGCGTCTCTAAATATAGATTTTGGGGATATAAAACTGTCTGCAATATGTTTTTATTCGTGTTCTTTTTTCCTTACATTACTGCACTATTAATCGTAAATTGAATAAGAAGACATTTTTAGAAATCAGTGTCATTATTTCAACATGAAGTAATAAAATTTTTTCTGTAAACTTCTAATGTTGGATATAGAAAATAAAAGGGGAACTAAGAAACGCCACTAAAAGATGCTTGTGGAATTGTAAATTGGAGAGCAGTGTTTCAGTTGTGATAAACTCATTATGGAAGTAAGACGCGAAGAAGTTACATTACCCACCTATGAACAGTCATGGTGAGTCATTTGGAATAAAAAGAGAAGTTAAAAAATTTAAAGTTTTTAATTGAATTTCGTAGTGGTTTACCGAGAAAACCCTGGTGTTCTTCATTTTTCAATGATGCTTTAAAGGATCCTATACTGATCTTCATAACAATTGCCGTCGTTATTGGATCATTTTGTTTATTAAGTGGTTTATTTCTATTGTGTCTGGTTTCAAAAACTATACAAGATGAAATGTCGGAAGCTATACTGTTAATAGGTAAGTGAAATTCAATTAATTTAATTACAAACCCGGAAAAAATTAAAGTTAAGTTCTCCAAGGAAGTAATATCACATATCTCTAAAACAGTTACAGGAAATTTTATGAAATTTCGCTGACGAAACAAGTGATAACATCAAAATATTATAGATTTTTTATTACGTAATTTTTGTATTGAGCACGGGGATGATATCTCCTTAAAATCATCAAAAACCAACCAGAAGGAAGGAATTTATAATCATATATATAACATAAGTTCGTTCGCTGTAAGAAAAATTGTATTTATCAGAGTGTGTGTTAGTATCACTTAGTGAGTGGATTTAACCATATCTGCAGGTTGTCCATGCAAAGCTTGTTCGGAGATAAAAGGTTTAATGAAATTTGACAAAATATTATTTTCGCTTGGGAACTAAAAAAATTGGTTATAAACAGTCCATTATTTCATGTAGGCGTCATATAAATGTTCCACTGAATTGGGGTTTTAAGTCCATGAAATGTTATTTAAAGCAATTTTTACAAAAATAAGTGTTATGATATACTAAATCGTGAGTGCCAACTTATACGAGGATCGGTCCTTTTATTATTAAAAGTTCCATACAACCATACATATAAATATTTATTTGATACGAAAAAATCTCACATATACATTAGTAGTGTAATAAGTTAATATAAGTGTAAGCAAAAACCGGTGTGTGAAATAGTACGAGAGTCGGTCTATAATTTTTTCTAACTCCAGAAAAAATCCTTTTAAAACATAAAAAATTTCATATAAATAATAGTTTGTTGCACTCTTAAGCATAAATAAGAGAAGCAAATTATAGGAGAGACATTAATATATTTTTCTTAACAGTCATTTAAAATCAACAATATGGTGTAGGGTATTATATAGTCGATGACTCATAACGTGTTCCCGTGTTGTATTTAAGAAAAACTTTTATACTGATGTGGTGTATATGTGAGAGTGTAGGGATGTGTGTATATTTATTTCACATTTTAGGGTTAATTTGTCTTAATTGTGTTTATTATTTAACTTTATAATAATAAAAATATTTTTTTTTATAATAAAATTAAAAGGTATTGGATTCTTTATCTCATCCGTGGCTTGTGTTTCTTGGAAACTAACGACTCGAAGGCAAATTTCACACTTTATTGAAGCCCTTAAAGAGGAAACTGTGTAAATAATAAAAAGCACTTAATTATAATTAAATAGAAAAAAAAACTTTTTAAATTTATTTTAACATTAAAATTAAAAAAAAACACTAAACTAAATATTTATTTATAAAGTAGATTATAAATAAAAGTTAAATAAAAGTTCCTAAATTAAAATTTAAATTATTTATTAAATTAAAAATAATTCAAAGGATTTCAGGACTTAAATGAAATTTTAAGTTTCCTAACTTGTTCAATAATATTTGAAAATATATATTTTCTATATATCGAATATTTGTTATATTTTCATTATTTTTTTAAAATTTATTTTATTCTGCCCTCCACCACCACAAATGGGGAAGAGGGTATATTAACTTTGTCATACCGTGTGTAATGCCGATAAGTCGATAAAATGGAATAAAGTAGGTTATGTGAAATTATCACCATTCCAAAATTGATTAAAATCGGTTCAGTAGAAAAAAATTGGTAAAATATAGCTACATTTGTTACTCATTAAGTGATCCGTGTTATATATAAGAAAAACGTGTGTATGTTCAAAACTTAACGCATTTACTTCACACAAATTTGTCGTGGAGGGTATATTAGATTCGGCATAGCCGAATATATCATTCTTATTTGTTAAAAATTTCTGAATTTATTTTAATATTCATTAAAATATTTTTTTTAAAACTAAATTGTAAATTGTAACTATTTTATTTTATTTAATCCTCAAATTATAATTTATACATTTATTTCAATTTTTTAAGTTCTTTAATTTTAAATATTTTTATTTGTAATTTGTAAAATAAAAAAATAAATATTTTTAAAATTCTTTAAAATTTATATTTTTGCAATTGTTTATTAGTTTTTACCTTTTTTATTATTATTTAATATATCATGTATATATATATGTATGTATGTAGATATTATTATTTATTTTATCATAATATTTATTTATCAAATTAAATCGAATCACAAATAAAAGTAATAAAGTAAAAATATACATAAATATTAAATACCAATACATACAAAATAAATATAAATGAAATTATTTCCAAAAATATTATGGATGATTTCATATTTATGACAATTTAGTCAGATTCCGAAACAAAGTAACATTAAAGTTTGGCACCCAAATCTCAAATGTTACCAACATTAACTTATTTGACGTCCCACAGCCTTTTTGGGCCGATGTGGATTCACATGCTAAAAATAATTCTGTAACTTTAAAATTGCTGAATTTTGAAATATAATGTTTTTAAAATTTCTCAGGTGTCTTCCAATTGATTGGAAGTTCTTGAATGGAATGGATTTTTTATAAGCTATACAACCAAAGGTGGTGGAGTTATTATGCGTTTGTAACGGACAAAAACTTGTACACCATCCTAATATTACTTGCTGAATCACTTGAATCTACGTCCGTTTGGCCGATGCCTATTGAAATTAGTTATAATCGGTGCATTATTTCATATAGACCACATACAGATGGCGCCCCAGAAAGGGGTTTCTAGTCCATGATTTTCTCGAATATAAAACATTTAGCCAAACTTTGCAAAAATAAGTCTTAACGATGTGCCAAATTATATGATGATCGGTCCATTATGTTTATAGGTCCCATAGAATTATTCCTCTGAATATCACTTTGAAGGAAAAATATAAGCAAAATATATGTGTGAAATTTTACAAGGGTCCGTTTATAATTTCTTCTAGCCCCACATAAAAAATCGGTTTAGAACGATTTTCCACTATTTATCACAAATTCAAAAATAGCTTTGTACAAGGGTGGTGTAGGGTAATAAATAGTCAGGCTTGACCGACTAAAACTTCTTACTTGTTTTAAATAGTTATATAAATTTTTAACCGTAAGAGATATCTCAATGACATTTCACTTGGTAAGAGCAGAGAAGTCTTTGACTTAATTTGGAGAAATTCAAGCCCCTATAAAGTCAGGGCGAGTTATTCAAGAGCAAATAAATTTAAACAGTGGGTTTATACACATTTTTCACATCCCAAATAATTGATAGAACTCAATGAAATTTGGCCTGAGAAGTTTCCTTTTTTAAATTTTTAAAATAAGTTCAGATATAGACCAATATCTAAGGCAACTTCTGAGTACAAGCGAAGAACTTTCATAAAATTGAATTAGAATAATATTTTTTCATGGCATTAAGATTTATGTGTGAGGCTGTGGAAGATTCGGCATAGCGGAATATAGTAATCTTACTTGTTTTTTATTTCATAAAGATATCTTAAAAGAAAACTTGTAAAGTAAATCCGAAAGTTGGTCAGTTAAAAAAAGTATGTTAATTATATTTTTCAGTTACTTTTATATTATCAGACTATTTGGTGCAAAGTGTTAAAACTTGTGCAGGTTTAAAAACATACAAGGCTCAAAGGGGAACGCGGCTTTCAAATTAATGGCCAAAAACAAAACAATAAAATTGGAGTTCCTGGTCCAAATTCTTATATTGCTGAAGAAAACTTTAGGATCCAAAAGCTGTCAACATTTCGCAAAATTTTTAGTATAAAAATTGCAGCAAAGGAAATCAATCATTTGTTACAACGGGCCCTATAAATACCAAAATTTACATCAAGGAATGTTTACATAAAGGTTGATTCCATTCATAAGACTAAATAATGTGTCCACTTATTTTTAGCCTGACTTGGCATCCTATCACTAAATTAAACAAGCCCTTGAGTGTTAGAATTGTAACAAGAGAGGCAAATCCTCTTGGCTGCCTGGTGATAAGACCAATGAAGAGATATTGAGCTTTTGTAAAAAAAGAATTGAAGAGCATAAAAAAGGTAACTTAAAGTGTGGTAAATAAAAAGAGACGAACTCTATTAGTTTGGTGACCTCCTTTTTATTAATATATGTTAAGAATTTTTCGATCTCACTCCTTACTTTAATTCATACTTGTTTTCATTTGACATTTTCAATTTTTTTTTAAAATAAAAATTTAGAAATTCATTTCGATCTAAACTGTTGTTATGTTCGAAAGGCAAAGCGTATTCAAAATTCGTTATATACCTACATAAAATATTTTATTTAAACTTTTGAAAATTCAATCTAATTTAAAACAAATCATGTATATTTTTAAATTATTATTTTTTTTTTTTTTTCATTTCAAAACTAATTTGCTAATGGAATGCAAATTTGAAATATATCAATTTCAAATTGACACATTCTAAAATTCCTTACACTTCAAGGTGTTAATAAAATAACTTGCCAAAAAATAAATTCAAATTCCCAACACATTTACATAGCAGAATTGAAAATCTCCTACATTTCACTAAATAACAATATAAAAGCATGTATGATGCAAACATTTCGAATATCATTAATTCCAAAAGAGCTTGAATTAAAATTTCAAATATAAATAAATTTATTTCCAAATAATTTGTTCTGTTTTTAAATCTCCGAAATTAAATCTGTTTCCTAATTATAGCATCATTAAAAGGTCGCAAACACTTGACCAAATACTTCAATAAATCGGATAACAAAAAAAACATTTTTAACATTTTTTCCTTTTTTTCGCATCTTGAATTTAACAAATAAAGGTGAAATCCATATTCATTTGTTGTTTGTTTATGTGCAGAACGTGACAGGATTACGAAATACGTTTTCCTTTTTCAATTTTTTCCTCGTACTGTTTTGTTGTTGTTGTTTTGCTGCCAACAACAATACATCGATAACAACGAAAAGTTAGAGAAAAATTTACGTACAAATCACTACACAAAATAATGACCACCAAAATAACTAAAAACGAGAAAAAAACCTAAATAAATGAAAAATGGGGGGAAAATAGCGAAATAATACAAATCAAAGTTATACGCCAAAACATGAATGAACCGAAAAAAAGGAGAGCAAATGGCAACTGAAAGTGATTAATTTAATTTTTTTTATTTTAAAAAATCTACTTACTTGAAAAGAAGGTTATTTTGGGATTTAGTTAGGCGTTTGTAAATCCTATAAACATCGCGTAATGATGGACTTTAGTCTAGAAAACTAGATTTTAGTGTAGTTTTTTTTAACTAGAATTTACTTAGCTTTTTTAACTGGAATTTATTCTAGTTCAATTACTAGACTTTAGTCTAGTTTGCCCACTAGACTTTAGTCTAGTTTGTTAACTATACTTAAGACTAGTTAACAAAGTAGTCTATAGTCTAGTTAATAAACTAGATAAAGTTTAGTTAACAAACTAGAATTAGTCTATTTTTTATTTAACTTTAAACTAACTTTTTTACTAGTATTTTGCTTGTTAACTAGGTTTAAGCATAATTTGTTTACTAAACTTTAGTTTTGATTATTAACTAAACTTTATTCAAGCTTGTTAACTAGACTTTAGTGTAGGCAGTTATGAAGACTTTAGTCTAGTTTATTAACAAAACTCTAGTCTTGTTTATTAACAAACGAGACTTTCGAATAGTTTATTAACTAGACCTTAGTCCAGCTTGTTAACTAGACTTAAGACCAACTTGTTAACTAGACGTTAGTCTTGTTTTTTAACTAGACTTAAGTCAAGTCTTTTCACTAGTCTAATTAACCCAACTTTGGTCTAGTTTGTTAAATTCACTTCATTCTAGTATGTTAATAAGGCTTTAGTCTAGTTTATAACATAGACTTTAGTCTAGTTTATAACATAGACTTTAGTCTAGTTTATAACATAGACTTTAGTCTAGTTTATAACATAGACTTTAGTCTAGTTTGTAAACTAGGCTTTAGACCAGTTTGTTTACTAAACTTTAGTCTTATTTGTTAGCGAGACTTAACTCTAGTTTGTTGACTCAAATTTAGTCTAGTTAGTTAACCTAAGTCTAGTTTGTTTGCTGGACTTTAAACTAGATTTTTAATTAGACTTTAATCTACTTTTTAACTAGACTTCAATCTGGCTTTAAAGTTGCTTGTTTACCAGACTTTGACATAATTTTTAACTTGACATCAAAATAGTTTTTAACTATTCGTAGGTATTTTAAGTAGAGTTTAGTCTAGTTTTTTTTAACTAGAGTTTGCTCTAGTTTGTTAATTAGACTTCAGTCAAGATTTTTAAATAGACTTCGGTATAGTTTGTTAACTAGACTTTAGTCTAATTTGTTAAAAAGACTTTAGTCTAGTTTGTTTTCTAGACTTTAGCCTTGTTTGATTTCTAGAACTAAGTTTAAGTTATTAACCAGATGTTAAACCAAATTTTGTTACTGGAATTAAGTACAACTTCTTAACTTAACTTTTGTTTAGTAATTTCAAAATGCCACGTTATATTTTTAGTGTGGCAGAAACATCCTTTGAACTGCGCAATTTATGGGACTCTTCTCCCAAAATTTTCTTGAAATCATTGAAAAAAACAGTTTTTTGGCAGAACTTTCGCCACATTAAAAAGGACTTCGACCGTAAGGAGCAAAAATCACAGTAACAATCTAAAAATCAATTAGAGTTTTTTTTTAATTTATTTGCCATTATTTTGTTTATATTTTTATACCCTCCACCACCACAAGTGGTGAGGGTATATTAAGTTTGTCATTCTGTATGTAACGCCAAGAAGGAATCATCTCAGACCCAACAATGTATATATATTATTGCATCAAATCAAAAACTGAGTCGATTTAGCTATGTCCGTCTGTCCGTCTGTCCGTCTGTCCGTCTGTCTGTCTGTTGGAAACATTCTCACGCCTAGAATAATTGACCGAATTCAATAAAACTTGGCCACATTATTTGTTATTGTCCTAAGCAGTTTGCTATTTAAAACCAGCTATATCGGTTTATAAGCAAGGAAGTTATAGACCGATATCTGAAACAACCTCAAAATTTCAAAAGTGATCTCTTATAATTTCTTCTAAAAATGTAATTGGACTAAAACAAAAAATTAATTTTAGCATACAATTACACGTGCTTCATCATCGTGCCAAAAATTATCAAAATCTGATTAACCGGAAAAAAGTTATAGGCTATAATATGCAAAATTTTGATACACCCCAAACTCTTTGTGTCATATGAACCGCAATTTTTAAGATAATTTACTGAAATTTGTCACAACTAATTTTTAAACCATTCTTAATATATGTTATAAATTTTATTAACATTGGTCCATACTTTGATATAGCTCCCATATAACGCCATTTCCCGGAATATGATTTATAGCTCATAAAACTCTTAAATTGAAACCAATTCTATTGAAATTTAGCACAAATAATTGTTTAACTATTTTAAATATATACTATAAATTTTATTCACATGGGTCCGTATTTTGATATAGCTCCCATATAAAGCCCCTTCCCGGAATGTGATTTATAGCTCATAAAACTCTTAAATTTGAACCAATTCTTTTGAAATTTGGCACAACTAATTTCCTAGCTATTTTAAATATATGTTATAAATTATATTAAGATGGGTCCATATTTTGATATAGCTCCCATATAAGGACTTTCCCGGAATATGATTTATAGCTTATAAAACTTTTAAATTTGAACTAATTCTTTTGAAATTTGGCACAATTATTGTTTCAACTATTTTAAATGTATATTGTGAATTTTATTAATATGGACCATATTTTGATATAGCTCCCATATAAGGCCCCTTCCCGGAATTTGATTTATAGCTCATAAAACTCTTAAATTGGAACCAATTCTATTGAAATTTGGCACAAATAATTTTTTAACCATTTAAATATATACTATATATTTTATTCACATAGGTCCGTATTTTGATATAGCTCCCATATAAGGCCCCTTCCCGGAATGTGATTTATAGCTCATAAAACTCTTTAATTTGAACCAATTCTTTTGAAATTTGGCACAATTAATCTCTTAATTATTTAAATATATACTATAAATTTTATTCATATGGGTCCATATTTTGATATGGCTCCCATATAAGGCCCCTTCCCGGAATGTGATTTATAGCTCATAAAACTTTTAAATTTGAACCAATTCTATTGAAATTTGGCACAACTAATTTTCTAGCTATTTTAAATATATGTTATAAAATTTATTAACATGGGTCCATATTTTGATATAGCTCCCATATAAGGCCCCTTCCCGGAATATGATTTACAGCTTATAACACTTTTAAATTTGAACCAATTCTTTTGAAATTTAGCACAATTGATTTTCTAGCTATTTTAAATATATGTATTACGTTTTATTTACATGGGTCCATATTTTGATATAGCTCCCATATAAGGCCCCTTCCCGGAATATGATTTATAGCTTATAACACTTTTAGATTTGAACCAATTCTATTGAAATTTGGCACAACTAATTTTCTAGCTATTTTAAATATATGTATTAGGTTTTATTTACATGGGTCCATATTTTGATATAGCTCCCATATAAGGCCCCTTCCCGGAATATGATTTACAGCTTATAACACTTTTAAATTTGAACCAATTCTTTTGAAATTTAGCACAATTGATTTTCTAGCTATTTTAAATATATGTATTAGGTTTTATTTACATGGGTCCATATTTTGATATAGCTCCCATATAAGGCCCCTTCCCGGAATATGATTTACAGCTTATAATACTTTTAGATTTGAACCAATTCTATTGTATTGTGGGTCCATATTATGATATAGCTCCATTATAACGCCCCTTCTCGAGTAAATAAAGACCAATTCTACTGAAAGTCGACACAATTATTTTGCTTACTGTTCTGAAGATATTATATTAATTTGCCCTGTATCGGTCCAAATTTTCCTATAGCTCCCTTATAACGGGATTTTCCGGAAAACGGATTAGAGTTTATAAAACATTTAAATAAAGATCAATTCCATTAAAATTTAGCACAATGATTTTTCTAACTATAATAAAAGTATATTATAAATATGAACAATCTTGGTCCAAACTTCGGGAAGGGGTCTTATATGGGAGCTACATATAAGACCCCTTCCCGGAAAATAGTTTTGAGGTTATAACAAGCATATTTTTTGTTTTTATACGCTCCACAGTACAAGTGGTAGAGAGAGAATATTAACTTTGTCATTCTGTGTGTAACGCTAAGAATGAATTATTTCAGACCCCATAATGTATATATTCTTGCATCAAGTCAAAATGTCAAACAATTTTCGTCAATCTCTTTGTCTGCTCACATCCGCAAAAATTAACAGAGCTCAATGAAAATTGGTAGAAAAAAGGCAGTTAATAGAAAAATTTTATAGCTTAAATTGTAACTAATTTTATGACTAATTAAGTATTTCTGTGTTATATACATTTGTGAGTATATGTGTGTCTATGGAACCTAACGTATTAACTTTACACGAATTTGTGGTGGAGGGTATTTAAGATTCGGCATAGCCGAATATAGCATTCTTACTTGTTTTAATTACTCTTCATTTCTTCCTACGTTTTTTACAAATTAAAAACAGGATTATTTTTCTATTTTTACAAATTTCATTTTATTTTGATTTTTTGTTATTGAAATTAAATTAAATAGAGCTAAAGAGAAAAGTAATAGAGATTAAAATATAAATAATTTATTTAAAAATTAATTAACAAAAATCTTGGGGATTTAAACTGTCAACGCATGATAAAGGTTATTTTCTATTTACAAAGGACACAAGTTGGCTTCCAGGAATCTAAAAAAAGAATAAAAAGTTAATGAAAATAAATATTTAAATATCGATTATAATTAGAAGAAAATGTTGAATTTTTCATTCATTAGAATTAAATGTTGAATAAAGTAACTGTCTGGAATAGAGAAAAATCTATATTTATAAAATTATAAATAAATTTCTGAAGATAATTTTGGAAGAGTAAGGGAAACTTTATTTGTATCTTGAAAAAGTAAAATTTTGATAAACTCTATATTGATAGAATAGGGATGAATAGAAGACAGATTTCCAATAAGGAACATATGAAACATTCATATATTTAAATTAAATAACCAACAAATAAACAATTAAAGTCTATATCCATTGCCCACAAGTGGTGATGGGGGTATATTAACTTTGTCATTCCGTGTGTAACGCTAAGAAGGAATCATCTCGGACCCCAAAAAGTATATATATTCTAGCATCCAATAAATATTTGAGTCGATTTAGCATGTTTGTTCTTTTATCAGTCTCTTTTGTTGGCACGTTTACATTCACAATAATCGACAGAGCTCAATGAAATTTGGCCTGAATATTTGATATAGTAGTGAGAAGTTTCCTATTCAAAAGCAGCAAAATCGCAAAAATTATAATGAAACTTTGCCATAATATCAAGTTGTATGTACTTCATAATCATTAAAAAATTATCAATATCGGTTCAGTATGAAAAAAGTTAGAGCCAAAAATATAACTAATTTTATGACTCATTAAGTGCTCCTGAGTTATATTTAAGAAAAACGTTTATATTCTGAATACATTTGTGAGTGTAAGTGTGAATGTGTATGATCGAATTATAACGTATTTATTTCACAAGTATTTGTTTGTGGTGGAGGGTATTGACGATTCAGCATAACTTTTCGACATAATTTTGAATAGAATTATTATTCAATTATTTTACGTAGATCATAAACTCGCTATCTAACCAGATTTTAAACCGCTTTCTTAACTAAACATTAATCCGCTTTCTGAATCTAGATTTTGATTTGTATTCTTTATTTAGTTTCTAAATTAAACTTTAGTCTGATTTTTTAAACCAGACTTTAATGTATTTCTTAACTTTACTTTAATCTAGTTTATAAACTAGGTTTTGTTCCAATTTAATCTGAAACTAGACTTTAGTCTAGTTCCTTATATTGAAATTAATTTAGTTTCAAAATAGTTCGTTAACTAGACTTTCTAAATTCAAAACACGAGGCTTTAGGCTGGTTTTTAAAAAGTTTGTTAAGAAGAATTTCCTAGATGTTAAACTAGAGACTTTAGCATAGTTATTAACCTGGATTTTAGTCTAGTTACTTAAGTAGACTTTAGTCTAGTTTCATAACTAGTTATATCATGAAACTTTAGTTATTATTTATCTCGACTTTATTTAACTAGAGTTAAGTACATTTATTTATCTGGACTTTATTTTAGACATAAAAGTAGTATCATAACTAAACTTTTATTTTAAGATGGATTCATCAATGTCAATAATCAATTAGGGAAATTATTCAGAATTTTGACTGTATTTCAATAACTTTTATGTAAAGAAAAAATTTTTTTTTTAATTTATTCCTTGAACGATTTTCCAGGCCTTCTGGTATTCCATCTTATTTCCTCGGTTTTGCCCAAAATTAACTCATAATACTTAAGTTATATCTCCAACAAATATCCACACGAAAGTAGAAAAGAGTTTGTATTTGATCTGCCAGCAACAGATATGCAGTCCTGAATCGATTTAATAATTTCCTTTCTTATGCCCGATTAATTGTGTAACAATAATGAAAATATATCACTGAATTTTTGTACAAGGACAAAACTAACGCATAGTGGTCCCAAAACGCTTTCTTTGAAATAATTCTGTAATTTTTGGTGTGTTTTGCAATAAATTTGGAGATGGACCTGGTTTTAGTAGACAACTCCTATAAATTCATACAGCTCCCATTAAAATCTTAAATAAGTATTATTTCTGGAATCCAAGCTCAGGACAGAATTTTTTCGGGTTTTGAATATTACGCTTTTTACAATTTACGTAATCGCATCTTTCAATTTAATCGCGTTTTAGTGGATTTTTACATATTTTTTTTTTTTTCAAACTCACCTTAAATAACTTTTAAAATTTCTAGAATTTAAATAAATTTTCAATTTTCTAGAAATATTTGTTACAACGTAAATTTGCCACCAAATTATGTAAAATATTGAGGGCAAAAATGTTAAAATTAAAAATACACAACAGATGAGAAAGAATAAATCCATTTTCCGAAAAAAAAGAAATTTAAACTAAACAGCAGCCTGATAACAATTAAACTGAAATAATCTTAAACAATTTGTTTCGAAACTCAAAAAATTTTACAAAATTTTAAAAAAGCAGGTAAAATTTGGAAAAATCCTAATTTCCTTAAAAAGACAGATGTTTTGGTTTTTCCTCTAAGAAAAACTAAATCCGCATTTCATTCATTCAGCAGCAGACAATGAAGGAAAATTAGGGGTTGTTTTCTATACAAATTTTGCATTAAAGTAATTTTCTCATTTTTTTATACCCTACACCACCACAAGCGGCGAAGAGGGCATATTAACTTTGCCATTCGATGTGTAACGATAAAAATGAATCATCTTAGACTCAATCTTGTATATGTATTCACGCATCAAATCAAAATCTGAGATAATTTATTAATGTCCATGTGTCTGCTCGTGTTATCTACAATAATTGACAGAGATCAATTTGGTTTAAGCATTTGTTTTAGTCCTGAGAAATTTCCACCAGCAAAATCGGTTCAGTATATAAAAAATATGCTCCGTGCAAAATCGAGAAAAAGTATTTAACTCTTCTTTCATTTAAGAATAAAAAGAGGATTATTTTTTAAACTCGCTTAAAATGTGCAAAATGATTGAAAAGAACATAAAGTAAGAATGCGAGTCAAGCCCGACTATTTTATACCCTACACCTCTTCGTCGGTTAATAATGGTAGTTACGAAAAATTAATGAGCGACCCTCGTATAATTTGATTTTCTCAAGTGTGTAGTACATTATTGTGACAATAGGATTTATGTTAAATTTATGCGTTTTATAACAAAAATTTTGGGAGGTTATATGGGAGCTACAAAAAAATTATAAATCGATCCTCGTATTATTTGGCATATCAATTTTTGATTATATTTATCTTAATTTGATGTGAGATATTTGACCTTAAAAGTGGTATTTGAAAGGGGATTTGTATGGGACATATTAGTTGAACGGTACTTAAAGGTGGTTGTAACACCATTTTTACTGCATGTTATATACATCAAAACAAACGCATAAAACCTTTTTGGTGGTGTAGGGTATAAAAAACAAAAAATGTTCCTATTCATACATAAGCACATAAATTTGCCGCAATTAAAGTTATTGTTATTGTTTTATACTTACAAATGCAATAGCAAAAACACACAAAAAAATCTTACAATAAAAGTAAACAGATCGTAGTATGTGAGTATGTTTGTGTATTCATACAAAAATTGTAAACATTCTTTCTTCAGCTTGATAAAAGGCGTTTTTAACTGTTATTGTGTGAATTATTAATTTTTAAAATCTTTTTCTTATTTCGCACTATTTTATTTTTCCCTTTTTTTATTTTTATAAATTTTTAGTATTAAAGTCTTTTCAAAAAAAGCGATAAAAAAATAAAATTATTTTTTAAAAATTAAAATTAAACTCTTTGAGAGAACCGATCTTACGAAGAATAATAAAAAGAGTCGAAACCCGTACCCTGCTACGAAACAAAATGTATTCACTTCATATACATTTATGATGGAGGGTATTGATGTTTCGGCAAAACCAAATAAATCATTTTTACTTGTTCATATTTTAAAGAAATTTTCATAAAATTATTACAAATAAAAATTTGTTCACTGAATAAATAATTCTATTTGATAAAACAAATTTGCATATTCGTTTTTTAAATTTGTCTGAGTATTTTAGTTAATAACTTAATATTATGTAATCGTTTTCATCTGTTTCAATTTATTACATATTTTCATTTATTATTTTTTCACGTTTGTAATAAAATTAAAGTTTTTTTTTGGTTTTTACTTTTTTATTTTTCAATTATTTTGATTCAATCAATTAAAATGATTAAATAAAAAAATGTGTTCAAATTTATGTTTTATATCTCTAGAAAGCAGACATGTAGGATTTAGTTGTATTAAATCCTTTTTTTAGTTTAATATGCAAATTTATTAATTTACGAGGGATGTGTGCGAAGTTCCTCAACAATTATGAATCTAAAAAAAATTAAATAAAAACAAGCAAAAATGCTTAATTCGGCTGTGCCGAGTGTGAATTACCCTTCGCCACTAACATTATGCAAAAATTAGAACGAGTTGAAAAATATGGCAGTGAAATATGGCAACATATTTTCATTCAGCCTAAAAAAAATTATTAAATTTAAAGCCCTTTTCTGGGACGTAGCCTTAAATGGGAACTATAGCAAATATAGCCCGATATTTCTTAAATTAGTAACGTATAGAATACTAATTGTGTAGACTTTCAATAGAATTGTTTTACCTTTAAAAGTCTTATAATTTTAAAGTTTCTTTCCGGGAATGAGATTTTATGGGACCTATAGCAAAATATGGACCGATATTCGTCAAGAAACTAAAACATATTCATATTCAGTTAGAGAAATATTAAAATAATTGGTCTTTGGTTAAGAGTTTTGTAAACTCAAATCGGTTTTCCAGGAAGGACGTTATATGGGAGCTATAGCAAAATATGGACCAAGATTGTACCAATGAATTAATTAAGATTATACCAATGAATTAATTCACTATCTTTAGATTTGTTATTGTGTAAAAAAAAATATGGCAAATATAACATGCACATTTTGAAGTGTATCAAAATTTTACATATTTCAGCCTATAACATCTTTTCTATTGAGCCGATTTTAATGACTTTTTGAAGGATGAGGAAGCATATACTAATTTGTCGCTTAAATTCAGGTTTTTGTTAAAAAAGTAAAAAAAGTTCTTTTTCGGGATTTTGAGTTTGTCCCAGATAACGAATTATAACTTGTTGGTCTGATATAATTCCTTCTTGGCGTTACACACAGAATGACAAAGTTAATATACCCTCATTACCACCCTCAGTAGTGCGGGGTATAAAAATCTCTTCAGAGATGAACGAAAACAAAGCATCGAATAAACTTTCTTCTTATAGAAAATTTCAAATAACATATTTTTTAAGAAAATTTTTTCTTACAGAAATTTCTTTTAAAGAAAATGTAAATAATCTTTTTTTCTTTAGAAAATGTTAAATATTTTATTTAATTAAAAGAAGTTCAATCAATTCAAAATTATTTTTTCTCTACAAAAAATTTTGAATATTAATTGTAAATGGGAAATTTCAAATTGATTTCCACAAGAGAAAATTTGAATTTTGAAAATTTGAAAAATATTTTCAGTGAATTTTTTCTTCCTTAAAATATTTCCTAAATTTTCTTTTTAGAGAAAATTTTAAACCAAAAATTAGTGAATATTTTTAATAAATTTTCTTAGAGAAAATTTTTAATAAATTTTCTTAGAGAAAATTTTTAATAAATTTTCTTAGAGAAAATTTTTAATAAATTTTCTTAGAGAAAATTTTTAATAAATTTTCTTAGAGAAAATTTTTTCATAAATTTTCTTAGAGAAAATTTTTAATAAATTTTCTTAGAGAAAATTTTTCATAAATTTTCTTAGAGAAAATTTTTCATAAATTTTCTTAGAGAAAATTTTTCATAAATTTTCTTAGAGAAAATTTTTAATAAATTTTCTTAGAGAAAATTTTTCATAAATTTTCTTAGAGAAAATTTTAATAAATTTTCTAAGAGAAAATTTTTAATAAATTTTCTTAGAGAAAATTTTTAATAAATTTTCTTAGAGAAAATTTTTAATAAATTTTCTTAGAGAAAATTTTTAATAAATTTTCTTAGAGAAAATTTTTAATAAATTTTCTTAGAGAAATTTTAATAAATTTTCTTAGAGAAAATTTTTAATAAATTTTCTTAGAGAAAATTTTTAATAAATTTTCTTAGAGAAAATTTTTAATAAATTTTCTTAGAGAAAATTTTTAATAAATTTTAGAGAAAATTTTTAATAAATTTCTTAGAGAAAATTTTAATAAATTTTCTTAGAGAAAATTTTTAATAAAATTTTCTTAGAGAAAATTTTTAATAAATTTTCTTAGAGAAAATTTTTAATAAATTTTCTTAGAGAAAATTTTTAATAAATTTTCTTAGAGAAAATTTTTAATAAATTTTCTTAGAGAAAATTTTTAATAAATTTTCTTAGAGAAAATTTTTAATAAATTTTCTTAGAGAAAATTTTTAATAAATTTTCTTAGAGAAAATTTTTTAATAAATTTTCTTAGAGAAAATTTTTAATAAATTTTCTTAGAGAAAATTTTTAATAATTTTCTTAGAGAAAATTTTAATAAATTTTCTTAGAGAAAATTTTAATAATTTCTTAAGAAAATTTTAATAAATTTTCTTAGAGAAAATTTTTAATAAATTTCCTTAGAGAAAATTTTTAATAAATTTTCTTAGAGAAAATTTTTAATAAATTTTCTTAGAGAAAATTTTTAATAAATTTTCTTAGAGAAAATTTTTAATAAATTTTCTTAGAGAAAATTTTTAATAAATTTTCTTAGAGAAAATTTTTAATAAATTTTCTTAGAGAAAATTTTTAATAAATTTTCTTAGAGAAAATTTTTAATAAATTTTCTTAGAGAAAATTTTTAATAAATTTTCTTAGAGAAAATTTTTAATAAATTTTCTTAGAGAAAATTTTTAATAAATTTTCTTAGAGAAAATTTTTAATAAATTTTCTTAGAGAAAATTTTTAATAAATTTTCTTAGAGAAAATTTTTAATAAATTTCTTAGAGAAAAATTTTTAATAAATTTTCTTAGAGAAAATTTTTAATAAATTTCTTAGAGAAAATTTTTTAATAAATTTTCTTAGAGAAAATTTTTAATAAATTTCTTAGAGAAAATTTTTAATAAATTTTCTTAGAGAAAATTTTTAATAAATTTTCTTAGAGAAAATTTTTAATAAATTTTCTTAGAGAAAATTTTTAATAAATTTTCTTAGAGAAAATTTTTAATAAATTTTCTTAGAGAAAATTTTTAATAAATTTTCTTAGAGAAAATTTTTAATAAATTTTCTTAGAGAAAATTTTTAATAAATTTTCTTAGAGAAAATTTTTAATAAATTTTCTTAGAGAAATTTTAATAAATTTTCTTAGAGAAAATTTTTAATAAATTTTCTTAGAGAAAATTTTTAATAAATTTTCTTAGAGAAAATTTTTAATTAAATTTTCTTAGAGAAAATTTTTAATAAATTTTCTTAGAGAAAATTTTTAATAAATTTTCTTAGAGAAAATTTTTAATAATTTTCTTAGAGAAAAATTTTAAAAATTTTTTCTTAGAGAAAATTTTTAATAAATTTTCTTAGAGAAAATTTTTAATAAATTTCTTAGAGAAAATTTTTAATAAATTTCTTAGAGAAAATTTTAATAAATTTTCTTAGAGAAAATTTTTAATAAATTTTCTTAGAGAAAATTTTTAATAAATTTTCTTAGAGAAAATTTTTAATAAATTTTCTTAGAGAAAATTTTTAATAAATTTTCTTAGAGAAAATTTTTAATAAATTTTCTAGAGAAAATTTTTAATAAATTTTCTTAGAGAAAATTTTAATAATTTTCTTAGAGAAATTTTTAATAAATTTTCTTAGAGAAAATTTTTAATAAATTTTCTTAGAGAAAATTTTTAATAAATTTTCTTAGAGAAAATTTTTAATAAATTTTCTTAGAGAAAATTTTAATAAATTTCTTAGAGAAATTTTAATAATTTTCTTAGAGAAATTTTTAATAAATTTCTTAGAGAAAATTTTTAATAAATTTTCTTAGAGAAAATTTTTAATAAATTTTCTTAGAGAAATTTTTAATAAATTTTCTTAGAGAAAATTTTTAATAAATTTTCTTAGAGAAAATTTTTAATAAATTTTCTTAGAGAAAATTTTTAATAAATTTTCTTAAGAGAAAATTTTAATAAATTTTCTTAGAGAAAATTTTTAAATAAATTTTCTTAGAGAAATTTTTAATAAATTTTCTTAGAGAAATTTTTAATAAATTTTCTTAGAGAAAATTTTTAATAAATTTTCTTAGAGAAAATTTTTAATAAATTTTCTTAGAGAAAATTTTTAATAAATTTTCTTAGAGAAAATTTTTAATAAATTTTCTTAGAGAAAATTTTTAATAAATTTTCTTAGAGAAAATTTTTTAATAAATTTTCTTAGAGAAAATTTTTAATAAATTTTCTTAGAGAAAATTTTTAATAAATTTTCTTAGAGAAAATTTTTAATAATTTTCTTAGAGAAAATTTTTTGATAAATTTTCTTAGAGAAAAATTTTTGATAAATTTCTTTAGAGAAAATTTTTGATAAATTTTCTTAGAGAAAATTTTTGATAAATTTTCTTAGAGAATTTGAAATTTTAGAAATGTTTAAATTGATTTCCAAGAGAACATTTTCTTCTTTGAGAAATTTTCAAATAATTTTTTCTTAGAGAAAATTTTAACAAATTTTCTCTCTAAAGAAAATTTTTTTGAAAAAATTTTTTCAATTTTCTTCAAAGAAAAAATTGTATTTTTTTTATAGAGAACATTAAAAAAATTTCGCCATAAAAAAAGAAAATTAAATATTTTTTTCTCTCTGATAAGTTTTTGAATAAATTTTCTCTTAGAGAAATTTTGGAATTATTAAAAATAAATAACTTTTGTCTTAATGAAAGTTTTGAATTCATTTTTTTTTTGGAAAAGATTTTGAATAGAACTCATGAAATGTTTCGAATAAATTTTCTTATTCGAAAAAGTTTTATTTTAATAAAAAAAACTTTGAGAAAGAAAACTTTCAATAAATTTTCTTTTTAGAGAAAGTTCTTAAAAAAATTACCGAATAATATATTGGATACATTATCTTCTTAGAAAAACTATTCGTTTTAAGGAAAATGTATGACATATGTTAGAGTTTTCTTTGTGGTGTTATGTTATTTATTACCCGCACACATTAAAGTAGAACACAACATTTCAGTTTCACGGTTTATTAGAGACTCAAAGCTTAATGCTAAAGACTAAATTAGAGATCACATATATAGTGTTGCCAGATATATAATATCAAGGTATTGCCATACATATTATAATATATTACAACGTTGGGAATTTAAATTAACTGAAAGTCTACTTATGCAATCGTGTTGCCTGATAAATCTTAAATGTATATTTTCCAACACTCCTCCTCAACACGAGTGCATACATAGGTACAAACATAAACATTAATTCTCATTCAATAACTTAAATACTTGAAGTTCTCATTCATTAACTCTTACACTTATTCTCTTAACTTAAATACTATAACATATTAATATTCACATTCTCTTAATTCAAATTTAACTTTTCTATGAATTTACAATGTTTTACTTTAGCTAAATTCTTTGTTAATATATCAGCTAACATATCATTAGTTTGAACATACGCTATTCTCAATAAATTATCCGTTACAACTTCTCTTATAAAATTGTATTTAATATCTATATGTTTTGTACGTGCATGATATGTGTGATTCTTTATCAATTGCTGCGCACTCAAATTATCTCCATACAATACTATCGGTTGGTCTTTGTCCATCAAGCAATTCTACTAATATCTATGTTTCACATTTCTCAACAATGAATCATACTCATCTTGCATGGCTCTCTTCCATTCATTTCCATACTCACTATTTACAGCCTCTTCAACAGAATTTGGAATGATAATATTCGACGTTTCTTGAAGTGTATTCAACGTATTGTACATCTTTCTCGGCCTACCAGGCTTACCAGTTCGTACGATTTTCGGTCTTCCAGGCCCAATTCTTTGCTGTTGCTCCTCCTCACTTGGCTTCTCATCAACGCTTTCATGCTCACTATCATATTGTTCATTATGTTCTTCGCAGCTACTATTATCATGTTCAATTGTTGTCTCTTCTTCTTTATTCAAATCTATCAAAAACTTGCTTATGTCCATTACGTTGTTGCTTTGTTCAGACAAGTCACATTTTTTCTCTGCACCTCTTATTTCAGCTGTGTTGTTGTCTTCTACATTCTCATCGAAGTAAACGTCTCGTTTTTCCACTACATTTCTTGTCTCTGGATCATACAATCTATATGCTTTAGATGTAA